>CM050328.1:13365000-13965000 GCA_027405865.1 Salix purpurea | reverse complement strand
CTCTTGCACACCTGCTTAAATTTTATAATATGATGACAGGAATGCTCAGAATAATTTCCTCTTGTTTTTGTTTATAATGAAATTTTGATTCTATAATGTCTCTTTACCATCCACTCAAATGAGGATAGTTTCAGGTTGTCCAAGGAAGCTCAGAATATAAGCTATGGTTCTGGATAGCATGATAACTTCTCCTCACCGGAGATCGCCGTCTTTCCGGAAGCAATTCCCACGGGACGAGCTGGGCAGCTGGTCAACACTCCTTCAGAGACACCGTTTCCTCTTAACAGCCTTGGCTCTCTTGGCTTTCTTATGCACAATCTATCTCTACTTCGCCATTACTCTAGGGGCCACTGAATCATGTTCTGGATTGACAGGTACCAAAAAGACATTATGTCGTCTGGAGCTGGCAAAAGATTCTCTAGGCAATGGAAAACTCAAATTTTTCTAGCACACTGATGACACAGTCAATCGGTTCATGGCAGTGTTTTCTCTGCTTCATGCTTGAGCTCTTTAGTGACTCTGTATACGTGATTTACCAGAATTTGTCTTGAAATTTTTCAATCACATCCAATGATAATTCTTCATTGTTTTTTTTAACAATTACATAGGTGATTTCTTTTATGGCTATATTATGTTTTCCCATTTTCTAGATGTAGTTGATCTGTCCTGTAAGTTTTTTGATGAATGAAATCAATATTCAATGAACGAGGAGCAGGATCGACCAGCTACAAGGCTATACAAAAAGAAAGCCACCTATCCAGGCTAGTTCCCAATTATAACAGATAGCAAACAAGTCTGTTTTCTTGATAAATAGCTGCTTGACAGTGCAGTTTTCTACCATTTGTGTTTGACAGTGAAAAGAACAGCTTGAGAAATTCTGTTACCTGAGGAATTTCAGAGTTATGACATTCAGAGTTTCTTTGCCTAGAGATAAAAGATAAAAGGAACCATCTCACCTGAAATTTTAAAGTGAGATATGAGAATATGATTTATATTATTTTCTAAAATATCTCTTCAAGTGATTTTTTTTTTGGGTTTGAAACTTGCACATAAACTCACTGTCTTGTGCTTTATTTTTATTAATAGAACGAGAGTGGTGTGATTCGAACTCGTGATCGCTGAGTTAATAAGATTCTAATACCATGTCAATGACTATCTCATTTAAAAATTTAAACTATTAGATAAGATTTGAGGACATGATTTATATTATTCATTAACAACCATGAAACACCAAGAGGAAGACCTTTATTTGTTCTGGATTGCTCAATCGATTTCCCAATCCCCAGCTGCCAATTGCATGTTAATCTAGCACCACCTGTGCTTTCTTCAGACCACTTTACAAAATAGCTTCTTCTTTCATTTTCTTGGTTACATAGCACAAAGCCGATCAATAGACCTCTTTTAATCTGCCTATCTTCATAGAAGATCCGCTCTGTAGTTAATTGATTTTCAAACAATTGAAGACGGAAGTTAGAAAACAACTGATCTTAGAATTGTTTGATAGAATGCTGAGTCTAGGATTGCTCGACTAAGAATGCATCCGCTAAAGCCAAAAATTTAGTGTAGAAACTTATTAAACCCATTTCAATTCTAGTTGAATGAGATCCGGATGAATTTAAAATAATATATATATATATATATATATATATCTATATATATATATATATATATTTTAATTTTGGTAGAATTTAGACAAGAATTTGTCTTCTTGATTTTACAAAATCATATATATATATATATATATATATATATATATATATATATATATATATATTTTACAGAAAACCGCTCCCTGTATTTCAAAGATATTGTTCACCTTTCATTTTGGATGTCCTAAAATTATTATCCAATTATTGAGAAATTAAACTATTAATTACTTGATCTTACTATTATACCTCGAATTATAAATTACTTTAATTCGTCCACTCAAATTTCTCTCTTATTCACATTCGAATGATGAATACAATAATTTGGAATAAGACATGTAATTGCTGAAAATTTAAATGAAAAAATATCTTCGAAACAGAGTAATGATTTTTCTTGATTGGGTTTGCTGGCAGGGATTGATCCATATACGAAATATATATCATCATGCCATTAATCCCTCCCTGAGTGGATCTTTGGGAGTCAATTAAGTATCTTAATCGTCAAGGACTCCTTAATTATATAAAGAGGTTCTTGTAATTAGAAACCGAATTAATTTAGGACACTGGAAGTAGCATTCCATCAGGACAGTCCTTCCTATGACGATAGGAAACCTAGCAATTTATTTTCCAATTTTGAATGGGAAACCAGAAGAAACAAGGATTCCATACACTCCTCATCAACTTCGGACCACCCCTTCTGATCTTGGCTATATATTGAAAACCTAAGCCATTGAACAGCATAACTTGATTAAATCCTTAAACCACAAAAAGCTTCAACGATGAAGAGCAGCAAACCAGTACATCTGCGCGAAGTCTGGGCAGACAACCTGGTATATGAGTTTTTTCTAATCAAGGAAGCAATCTCTCGCTTCCCCTTGGTTGCTTTGGACACAGAATTCCCTGGTACTATCTTTCAATTAAATCGTGAAAAGAGTTCGTTGTCCCGTGCCACTCCCTATGAAAACTACTGTCTCATGAAGTGGAATGTTGATCTCTTGAAAATAATTCAACTTGGGATGACTCTGTCTGACTCGCGTGGAAATCTTCCAGGTTTCGGATCAGAATCCCACTATGCGTGGCAGTTTAATTTCCGTGATTTCAATATCGAGCACGATCAATACAATGCAGAGTCTATTGGGTTACTTGAACGCCACGGTATTGATTTGAAGAAGAACAGAGAGAAGGGTATTGATTCCTCAGATTTTGGAAGGCTGGTTTTGAGTTCTGGACTTGTTTCCAATAACTCTTCAATAACTTGGATTGCTTTCCATGGTGCTTATGATTTTGGATTCTTGATCAAGATTTTAACTAAACGAGACTTGCCGAGTGATCTGCGGTCATTTTTGGGGATGATGAGATTTTTCTTTGGGGTTCGAGTTTATGACGCAAAGTTCATGATGGGATGCATTAGTGGCTTGCAGGGTGGACTGGAGAGGGTGGCCAAGTTACTTGGCGTTGAACGAATAACTGGAAGCAGGCACCAGGCAGGATCTGATAGCTTGTTAACTCTTCAAACATTCGTGAGATTTAAGGAGACGTGTGCTAAAATTGATCTCGAAAAATTGAATGGCTATGAGGGGATGATGTTTGGACTGTGTGAAGGCTGGTTAGGGTTCACTTATACACCTGATGTATTCACGGGCACTCTAGCTTGAAGGAATATCAATGAAGTCGTAGTCTCAGGAGCAGAGGTGATCTGGAATTGAAGCAGGCACAAAAAATATCACCAGTCTCAACATACAGTATGGAAACTATAGCTGATCAGGACGACGATCGATAAATAGAAAAGGGATGCTGATCATATACTTTTTTTCCCTGATAAACCAGAACAATTTCGCAGAAATTATGATTATTATTCAGAAAAGAAGGTATTATTTCAAGAGCTAAAAGCGAAGCTGCTGTACAGCCATACAGCAACTTCAAGTCTCTTCTTAAACGGTAACTTTACTTACGCATCCAAGGTAAGGGTTTCCCTCACTACCTTCCCGGCAATAACATTCGTATGCTAAAGTCACAGAGTGCTCAAGAAGGAAATATTTGCAACTCATGGTCTTGGGGTCATATTTCCAAAGCCTGTAATCCATCACCCAAGCCAGCACCACCGGAACATGTTCCCAATCCTGAAACGCTTGCGGATTGTTTATATCGGAGAAGGCAACCCATTTTTGGTCTGCTAGGAAAGTAAGCTTGCATCCACTGCTGTCTTGGCTCTCATTTTTGGTTTCTAAACTTGGATAAAAACCTGCATCCTATAAGGTGCTCTGGCTTCGCAGCAGTGCTTACAAGAACAGAGACTATTAATTTCATTCCCATAAATAATGGTTGTTTGATTATAGTAATGAGCGCATGTTGAGCCGCATCCACTGACTTGGGGCCCGATCTCTGTCAATAGAGCACGGATGTTCCTAATCACCAATATGTTTCTTGAGAAATCAATGGTTGGATCAAAGTAGGCTTTGAACCACCTAGACGCGTTGGAACTCGGAATGCAGAAGGTAAAGGGATGGAAAGGTGGCGTGTAGATGACGATGCTTTGAGTGAAACAGGGGAAGAAAAGTTTTATTATCGTGTGATTTCTTTGGAATTTTTATTCTCTTCTTTTTTGGAGCCAAATTGTCGGTCTTGTAGGAGAAAGAAGACTTTTTTTTCTTCTTCTTTTTTTCTATAACAATGCCACTATTTTAAATGTTGAACATGTTATTCCCACCAAACCCCTGTCTATCAGTAATTTTTCATGAGCAAATTTGTTCTTTTATTTGTCTGAGGTTTTGAATTGATGACGAGGTATTTTCACCTCTAGTCGGGACAAAATTTCTTCTTTCATTTATTAATTTTGACTTGGAAATGATATTGTTTAACTAGGGGTTTATATTCTATGCTTAATATGAAAGCCTTCCCTACCTTAACTAGTTAAAATTGGGCTTGATGGGGTCCTGCTAGTATCAAAATCACCAGTGGCAGTGATTGGTGTCGAAACTGCATCATCCATGATGTTTTTGCTTGCATCCCAATCATTGCTTGCACCATCCATGATGTTTTTGGATATTTTGCAGTTCTCTTGAATACTCAACTCTTTTTGAGATAATCCAATTATCCTCTCCAACTCTGATGCCACTTCTCTCATTGTAGGTCGATTTTTCCCATTCAGATTCAAGCATCTCTTTGCAAGATTAGCAACAAGGATAACTTCTTCATTCTGACAGAGCTCCTTAACTCTAGCATCAAGAATATCAGACAGTCTATTGTCTTCCATCAACATGATAAAATGCGTGGCTAAACTTCTAGTTTCTGTCTGACTTACAGAGAATATCGGTTTCTGTCCACTTATGAGCTCAACCAGAACCACTCCAAAGCTATAAACATCACTCTTTTCTGTGAATTGACTAGACTGGAAGTACTCGGGATCTAAGTAGCCAAAAGTACCTTGCACGAGTGTGGTCAAGTGAGTTTGCTCGATGGATATAGATCTTGAAGATCCAAAATCAGATACTTTTGCTCTGTATTTCTCATCGAGGAGTATGTTTGTGGACTTGATGTCACGGTGATAAATCGGAATGGATGCCGCCGAGTGTAGATAGGAAAGTGCTCCGGCAACTTCAAAGGCAATCAGTAATCGCATCTCCCAAGATAGCAAGAAATCCTGGTTTTGATCATGAATATAATTGTAAAGATTTCCATTGGGAATGAACTCATAGACTAGCAACGGAACTTCAGTCTCCAGGCAACAACCGATCAACTTAACCACATTCCTATGATTAATTTGTGAAAGAACGACGACCTCATTGATGAATTCTTCAAGTTTTCCTTCGTCAACGACCGTGGACTTCTTGACAGCAACAATTCTTCCATCTGCTAGCATCCCTTTATAAACTGTGCCTTGGCCACCTTGACCGAGTATTCTATTCAAATTAAAACGATCAGTGGCTACTCCCAACTCCTTTGAACTGTATACACTTGTTTTATGAACCCTACCGTCAGCAGCACGTAATTCCTGCTGTAACAACAGCCCGCCATTTCGTTTGAAGAATTTCTTTTTGAGTTCTATGTTTTTCCTTTTCTTTACAAGTTTATAGAGCCCTCAAATGCCCATCAGTAATGACAATGCTAAGACAACTGCCCCTATAACTGCATTATTTACAGCAACGAAGAAAAAGTTAGATTTACTAACATTTATAGTATTTTAAAATTGTATACATTTAATCTTTTGGCTCACTCTAAATGATGACAACTGCTTACCATTTTAGTGTAATCCAAGAGCAGCTTCGTGTGTGTGTGTGTTTCTATTTTTACTTTATTTTTGTTTTTAATTCTTTGTAGAATAGAAGTCAAAACGTACAAAATACATTTCAGAATTCTAGAAATCTAATACTTCGAACAAGAAGGTTATCCTTTTTGAAATTGACTTGCGATATACTGAAAGGTTTTTCTTGTGAGTTAGACAGCTAACTCAATCAAATCCAAATAGCTTTGTGAATTAACCAGTAATCCGATCAACACTTGAAAATACATAGTTAATATATATATGTTTTTTAAATAAAATCTTGTCCAAAATGACATTTTTCTAAGCGAAGGAAAAAAACCCGAGCAAACATGGCCTATTCGAGAGTGTGGTTAAAATTATTTTTTAAAGTGTTTTTCATTCAAAAATACATCAATATAATATATTTATTATTTTTTTAAAATTATTTTTGACACTGACACATTGAAATGATCTAAAAATATTTAATTTTTTTAATTTAAAACAAAAATAAAAATATTTTTTTTTTTTAAAATGCAGTACTAAACAGTCACTTAATCTAGTTTTAAGCCAGCAAGGTTATGAAGTAGATGGGATCTTATGAGTCTAATAAAGGTAAGATGTATTTTTCATCTTAGTAAGGAAAAGAACAAGAACAGCGACAGCAAGAAATTAAGTAGAAGAAGGAGAAGGAGAAGAAATCGGAGACTTACCTATCAGGGCTATATAGAGTTTATTGATCTCGCAATTGAAATACCCCGTTGTATTTACACATTTAAGTAACCCTCGGCAGGTATGCTTTGATTCTTCTTTACATTCATCCACATCTAATAAAACAATAAGAGCAAAAATTCAAAACGATTAAGTTGGTATAAGATGATTATCCAAATTCAGGACAGAGATCACTAACAAATCCCATAGCAGAATCACTCATTTTTTTGGAGGAAAAGGTGTTTACCTTTGCATCCAAGTTCACGGTAAGGGATGCCCTCATAGCCCCAACGACACACACATTCGGACCCCAATGATGCATTCTGATATCCTCCGCAAGACACGGATTGATCATCAATATTCCGGTTCATCATCCAACCAAGCACTGCTGGAACATAATCTCTATGTTGCACCGTGAATGGATCGCTGATATTCGATTGGAACCATGTCTCGTTCACTAGGAAGGCCAGCTTGCATCCTTCTCTATCATCTGTAGCTTCTGGTTTTAGATTGAAAACCTGAAGGAATGATGAGGGAGAAGACAGGCAGAAATTTGTACTTTCCACGTCACTGCATGGAGACACACAGCCAACGAGATCTTGCCTGGCTCCAGACATTAAAGCTTCAGTATTACATCCTGCTGCAACGAATACATTATTGGAGGAGAAGACAAAAGGAGTTCCACTCAAATCCAGAGGCACACCATCTTCCCTGCCAGTACAATTCGAGGATATTATCGGACCTTTGACAGTAGCAGCGGCTCTTTCAGCTGATATATTCAGCACCTCCATGTTGATTGCACTTATAAAAGCTCCAGTTTCATTGCATTCTATGGCGAACGATTCGTTCATGTAGCAATCTTTTCCTATTCCGAAGGGGTAGGGAATGCTGATGTCTCCACAGCGATCTCGACAGCCGGGCTTTGCGATCGGTGGTGCTGCTGCTGCTAGTCGAAACATTAGCAGCATCAACATTAATTGAAACACCAATTTCCAAGCCATTTGCCCCCTTATCTTTTCTCTTCCTTTTCAAATCTTTTATTCCAAATCGCTCCTAAATAAGCTCATATATCCTCGCAAAGCAAGAACTGAGATGCTTCTTTGCAACTTCTTGGTGAATTACGGTTCAAACCAGCTAGCTAGCTAGTATAACAAACAACAGTAGCATATACTTGGGAAAGAAAAGTCGTCCAGTCTCTTGATCTCCAGAGACCGGTTCACATTTAATTTTTCAATCAGGGAATGAATATAAAATTAACTTAGAGAGGAAAATCAATGTTTCTTTCGTTGCAAAGTATTGTTGATTGAAACAATACTTTCCTTTGTTTTTAATTTTGTCTCTCAATATTAGATTTATTGTGATTGAGTTTCATCATTTATTTTAGTTTTCTTTCAATAAAATTTTTTTAGTCTCATGACTTAGATCATAAGTTTTACAGGTTAACCTTATCGATTCAAATTTTTTTTGTCATTAGATTGGCTAAAATTGAGTTTTATAATTTATTTTTGTCATATATATATATATATATATATATATGAAAATATTTTGTCTTGATTTTTTATTAAATTATGTTTTTTTAATTATTTAGATTTTCTTAACTCTCTAAGTTAACTAGGCCATATTATATACTAAAACAACATCTAAGTTGGGATGAACGAAATTATTTGAACAAATCTTAACCAAGATTATAACTGTACCTTATTGAAATTAGTCATATAATCTGTTTGAAAGTGTGGTTGATATTGTTTTTTAAAATATTTTTCATTCATAAATACGTCAAAATGATGTTTTTTTTTAAATTATTTTTGACATCAACATATAAAAAATAATTTATAAACACCAAAAAATTAATTTATATTAAAAATAAAAAAAATTATTTTTTCAAAAACATTTTTAAAATTCAGTGAGAAACAAGCATATCGTTAGTTTTAAATGATCGTTTTTTAATTAACGTGAGCGTCCGGGTCAGATTGCATGCACCTCGACTAATCTTACGGATCCTGAAATTTATAACAATATAAACCTCTAGTGATCATCTTATTAATAACAACAATGCTCAAACCTAAAACAAGAGGAGAAGCAAACATTTCAATCCAAAACTTATAATATATACTTCTAATATATGGATAGGGATGGAAAGGTGGCGTGTAGATGACAATGTTTTGAGCAAAACAAGGGAGGAAAAGTTGTGATTCCCCCCTTACTTTTCAACAAATAAAAGTCCAATATAACTCTTAAATGAAAGCCTATAAATTTCCAGTTGAATGTTTCTTTGTGAACCCTAATTATCTTCATAGTTTTCTCTCCTCTCCAGAAGAAGATGACATCGACTACATTATACTTTGAACGCAGACAAATTTATTTCAAAACTATTGAACATATTAAATACTCTAGACCACTCTAGACTTTTTTAGACTAGACATTAATGACCCACATATTCATCCTATGTATCTCATGGTATAATAATATATTGAATTGATTCAGGTTTCATCACCTAACCCCTTAAATTTATAATTCAAATTATAAAGTCTTTTAGGTTAAATAACTATGTTTCATTACCTTAGTAATTCTAGAAATTATATGGTAACCAATAAAAACATGAACCAGTATACCATGTAAACTGCTGAATATGATGCCAACCCAGAATCTTTGTATTCCTTCAACAGGTGAGTGGCATCTTCCATAGTTTCCCCACAAGTGGAACAGTAATGTTGCAGAAATTTTGTATTGCACGTTTTCTAACATGAGATTTGCTAATTAAGTGCCTTTTCGATCGTGGCGAGGTTCTGTTGGATTCCAGTTGCTGTTTATATAGGTGTAAGACCCGGTTTTTGACTGAAAAAATCAGGTTTGAAAGCATCATCCGGTTAGAATTTTAATTGAGTTAAATATGACATTGACTTGATAAATCATAATTGATTTGCTGATTTATTACTTTTTTTTTTTGTATTCTATCATTCTTCAAATCAAGAGAAGATTCAAACACTAATGAAGCATTTTTCATTCAGTCATCTTGAAAGTTGAAGCCAACAAAGCAGCGACACACACACACAAGACAGATCAGGAACCAACAAACTACAACAGCAAATCAAATCCTGGAGAGGATTTCTTTAAAGTTGAACTTAAGTTTTGTTAATTTTTTTAACATAGAAAATATTATACACAATGTTGATAGCGTTCTTTAAGAAAGGAATTTGGATCATAAACTTAAATGGTCCAATAAAAATAATGGTAAATAAATTGAATAAAAAGAATTCACTAAACTTAATGCCTAACCAACCTACTACTAAAAGATAAAACTAAAATAAATAGCTAAAAAAAAAAACAGTACAAGTCAACCTAATTTACATTGTTAAACCCACATTCTAAATTATAAGATCAAGATAATCTTATAGAAAAAATACGAGACTCAATTCCCAACAATCCTACTATGAAAGGATGAAATAAAAATAATCAATAAAAATCAAAGTAATTTATTGTTAGTGCATTGAAGTTAATAAGGTGCATAAGAAAACAAAAAAAAACAAGTATATTTGTTGTTTCAGGTTAAAAAAAAAAAAACAGATATTATAAATAATAATTTCTTAAGTGTGATTTACTTAACGAGTTAACTCAGATTATGTACCTTGTACAACTATAACCTAGCTAATAAATGTTTACACTTAATGTAGTATTCTGAAATTATTTAAAAAGGAAAATACATGAATGCCTTTAGTGACTTAGAATTAGGTTAAGGATGTTGTAGTAATTGTACAAGCTAGTAAATATAAATAGAAAATAAAAGAAAAGAAAAAGAGAAGTCATCTGAAAATTTGAGAGAGAGAATCGGGAAGAGAGAAAGAAAGAAGAAGAGAAAAGAGGGAAAGAGAAGAGGACGGGAAAAGAAGGAAAAATAGTTGTTAAGGTAATGTGTATGTTTTATTATGTATAAATGTGGTTATTAGTTAAGATTTTTGCTTGTATTGATTGTTAGGGTTTGAGAATTTTATTTGGGGTTGATTGATGAATTAAGAGAGATCTTAAGGGTTGAATGTGTGGGGTAATGGTTTAATTAGTTTGATTGTAGATGATTTTGAAGTTTTGAGATGTTTGGTTTAAGAAAATATTGAGAAAAATGGTGAAATAATGTTGAGAAATTTCAAAAATCCCTTTCTGGAATTCTGGGTTGAGGTTGAAGATGATGAAAATTCATTTTGGTCTTTTTTGTGAAAATTTCTGTTTAGTCCCTGAACTTTGGAAAAATTACAGTTTGGTCCCTGAAGTAAAATTGGAGATTCTGGAAAGAATTGAGGTTGAATCAGGGGCAAAATTTCAGTATTGTTATGAAATTATGAGGAGTTCAATTGGTCACTCAATTTGATAGAATTACAATTTGACCCTAAAAATATGAGAAAAATTCAGAATGGTCCCTAGGTGAATTAATAGCATTTCAGATTGGTTTGATAGATAATTGAAGCTTATTTGATGAATTATTATCAATTTTATGAGTTATGTATTTGGAATTAGATTTCGGAAGAAATCTTTGTTTTAGGTTTTTGCGAAAAATGGATAGTTTGATTCAAAAACACATAGGATTATGAGTTGAACTCCTAGATAGGTTATTAAAGGTATTTTACTTCTTTTGAGTAATTTTTGAGTATATCTTATTTTATATATTCAGATAATCCCGATATTCTACTCGCAGGACACCAGTAAAGTTTCATCAACATTCTGCTTTTGGACCTTGTCTGCTTTTGAGTCTGGTGAGTGGATAATATTTAATATGCATGAGAAATAGTATAAATATTTGAATTTGCTAGTATGAATTGGATTATGCTTTTTGATAATATATATACCTTGATTACTATTCTTAATACGATAAAGCATAATCATTTGTTGAATATACGTTCTTGATATGAGCCTATATCTGTTTGTGAATTGATAACTCCTCATTTGATTGATACCATGAGTTAAGCCTTGAGATATGAATATGTTTGTTTGATTATAAGATATACCTATGGTATGCCAGTCAGAATACTCATGCTAACAGGGTAGTGTTAGCCTTTGTGCACATCGTATCTGAAACCCTAGTTGGTCGGGGGAGTCACCAATCTGTGTGGACTGATCATCCCACAGTACGGAGCCTCATGCTCATTGCATTCTGATTTTCTGACGAGCTTTACCTATTAAATTCTTGTTATGACCTATTTGAGAAACTCCTTGTAAGAACTTCGAGCTGATTTGATATTATACTTCTCTTTGTTATATTATCTCGTATGTGTATATTAGATGTTATCTACTCATTGAGTTGTTGAACTCACCCCCTCATTATTAATTATTTTCAGGGTCGTAGCTTGCTAGCAGGTCATTTTTGTCCTACTCTTGGAACCTGCTATTTTGGTTGTAGTCGACACTTTTTGTTCATATGTCTAGTTAGTACTCCACAAGTATAACAATATGTAATCAACTCTTGTATAAAGACAATTGAATTATGTTATAAAGTTTACTTTGTTATTTCCGCTGCGTTGAACTCTGAAAGTTAAATGATAAGTTTGTGTGTGAGTTTGGGTTCGCATAGGTGTGGAACCTTGGAGGGGGACCATGCCTATGTGCCGGTCACGGATCCGGGAATCGGGTCGTGACACTTAATTATTTTCCTCCATTTCAAGCAATTTAAAAAAAAATAAGTTCAAATAATTACTTTAAGAATATTTTTCTCCATTAAATTAATGTTTTTTAAAAAGATTTTTTTTGATAATTTTAATATTAAAAATAAAAAATAAATCTAAAATATTATATTTATATATTTTTATAAAAAAATATCATTTACTATATTATCAAACGCATGGTAGAATTTAGCCAAGAATTTGTGTTCTTGATTTTACAAAGTCATCTTCTTCTTCTTCTTCTTCTTCTTTTACAGAAAACCGCTCCCTGTATTTCAAAGATATTGCTCACCTTTCATTTTGGATGTCCTAAAATTATTATCCAATTATTGAGAAATTAAACTATTAATTACTGGATCTTACTATTATACCTCGAATTATAACTTACTTTAATTCCTCCACTCAAATTTCTCTCTTATTCACATTCGAATGATGAATAAAATAATTTGGAATAAGACATGTAATTGCTGAAAATTTAAATGAAAAACAGAGTAATGATTTTTCTTGATTGGGCGGCTCATTTTTTGCTGGCAGGGATTGATCAATATACGAAATATATATCATCATGCCATTAATCCCTCCCTGATTGGATCTTTGGGAGTCAATTAAGTATCTTAATCGTCAAGGACTCCTTAATTATATAAAGAGGTTCTTGTAATTAGAAACCGAATTAATTTAGGACACTGGAAGTAGCATTCCATTAGGACAGTCCTTCCTATGACGATAGGAAACCTAGCAATTTATTTTCCAATTTTGAATGGGAAACCAGAAGAAACAAGGATTCCATACACTCCTCATCACCTTCGGACCACCCCTTCTGATCTTGGCTATATATTGAAAACTTAAGCCATTGAACAGCAAAACTTGATTAAATCCTTAAACCACAAAAAGCTTCAACGATGAAGAGCAGCAAACCAGTACATCTGCGCGAAGTCTGGGCAGACAACCTGGTGTATGAGTTTTTTCTAATCAAGGAAGCAATCTCTCGCTTCCCCTTGGTTGCTTTGGACACAGAATTCCCTGGTACTATCTTTCAATTAAATCGTGACAAGAGTTCGCTGTCCCGTGCCACTCCCTATGAAAACTACTGTCTCATGAAGTGGAATGTTGATCTCTTGAAAATAATTCAACTTGGGATGACTCTGTCCGACTCGCATGGAAATCTTCCAAGTTTCGGATCAGAATCCCACTATGCGTGGCAGTTTAATTTCCGGGATTTCAATATCGAGCACGATCATTACAATGCAGAGTCTATTGGGTTACTTGAACGCCAAGGTATTGATTTGAAGAAGAACAGAGAGAAGGGTATTGATTCCTCAGATTTTGGAAGGCTGGTTTTGAGTTCTGGACTTGTTTCCAATAACTCTTCGATAACTTGGATTGCTTTCCATGGTGCTTATGATTTTGGATTCTTGATCAAGATTTTAACTAAACGAGACTTGCCGAGTGATCTGCGGTCATTTTTGGGGATGATAAGATTTTTCTTTGGGGTCCGAGTTTATGACGCAAAATTCATGATGGGATGCATTAGTGGCTTGCAAGGTGGACTGGAGAGGGTGGCCAAGTTACTTGGTGTTGAACGAATAACTGGAAGCAGGCACCAGGCAGGATCTGATAGCTTGTTAACTCTTCAAACATTCGTGAGATTTAAGGAGACGTGTGCTAAAATTGATCTCGAAAAATTGAATGGCTATGAGGGGATGATGTTTGGACTGTGTGAAGGCTGGTTAGGGTTCACTTATACACCTGATGTATTCACGGGCACTCTAGCTTGAAGGAATATCAATGAAGTCGTAGTCTCAGCAGCAGAGGTGATCTGGAATTGAAGCAGGCACAAAAAATATCACCAGTCTCAACATACAGTATGGAAACTATAGCTGATCAGGACGACGATCGATAAATAGAAAAGGGATGCTGATCATATAAACAGAACAATTTCGCAGAAATTATGATTATTATTCAGAAAAGGAAGTATTATTTCAAGAGCTAAAAGCGAAGCTGCTGGACAGCCATACAGCAACATAAGTCTCTTCTTAAACAGTAACTTTACTTACGCATCCAAGGTAAGGGTTTCCCTCACTACCTTCCCGGCAAGAACATTCGTATGCTAAAGTCACAGAGTGCTCAAGAAGGAAATATTTGCAACTCATGGTCTTGGGGTCATATTTCCAAAGCTTGTAATCCATCACCCAAGCCAGCACCACCGGAACATATTCCCAATCCTGAAACGCTTGCGGATTGTTTATATCGGACAAGGCAACCCATTTCTGGTCTGCCAGGAAAGTAAGCTTGCATCCACTGCTGTCTTGGCTCTCATTTTTGGTTTCTAAACTTGGATAAAAAACCTGCATCCTGTAAGGTGCTCTGGCCACGCAGCAGTGCTTACCAGAACAGAGACTATAAATTTCACTCCCATAAATAATGGTTGTTTGATTATAGTAAGGAGCGCATGTTGAGTCGCATCCACTGACTTGGGGCCCGATCTCTGTCAATAGAGCACGGATGTTGCAGCCGACGGCGACGAACAGATTACCGAAGGAGAAAAAGAACGGACTTCCCTCCAAGTTTACAGGTGTACCTGATTGCCTACCGGAACAATTGGAGGACATAATTGGACCTTTGACAACGGCAGCACCATCTTCAATATTCAGAACCTCCATGTTGGTTTTTCTTATGAAAACCCTAGGAGGGCTGACTGTTTCGTCACAAACAATCTCAAAGGATTCATCCAGGTAGCAATCTTTGGTCGTTCCAAAAGGGTATGGAATGTTGATGTTTCCACAGTGATCTTGGCAACCAGGCTTTGCCATAGGTGCAACTGCTCTTGCTAACTGAAATAAGGCGGGCAGCAGTAGGAGAATGATCGGAGACGAGAAATATTTGTAGGCCATTTTCATTTTCTCGTACTGTTTCGGAGTTCAACACAGTTGAGTTTAATTGTTCAAGACTTTATAGGCAGTACTGAGGATAATTTTCTCGGCATGTTCCAGGCTTACTAGTTTAATCTGAAACCTTTTTCAACAGATTTAAAAATCTTATCATCCGAAGATTATTTTTATGATCATATTAATATTTCAACATGTGAGTTAACACCATTTTTAATTTGTTATTAGCCATATGAAAACCTAATTTTCCATTAAGAAATAGATTAGCAAAGAAAGAAAGCATCAAATTATAATAAATAACTTTCCAAGCAGCTTCTGGCAGTGCGCTAAATTTGTCCCTGAGGCAAATATTCAGTTTGACTTTCTCTATGAATGTGATGTGCATGATAATAACCTTATTAGTTAATCATTATCCAGTCTTATCATCCCATCAATAAATTAATCTATTTGTGCAGATCATAGAGTCAGGGAACAAATTATTTAATCTTGATGTTTGAGGAAAGCAGATTTACAGTACCGATTCAACTGATGACCAATTCATAACGATGATACAGCAAGATTTAAAAATTATATTAAATTTCTTGAAACATTTTTTGTTGAACTTATGGAAATTCAATTGAAGATATTCTTGAAAAATTATTGATAACGATGACTTAAAAAGACTAATAATGTGTTTTTATGAAAAATTATGAATGCCATGCCACCTTCGTAGATGGTTCCTGTAATGCTGATGCTGGAAAAGATCTATGGGTTAAGATTACTGAGTTATTGGGTTAATTATTTCTTATCATAACAATATTATTGTATTCTTTGGTGTTGATCTTGAGTTAGATTGAACCTGACATGATTAATATATATATTTTTTGTTTAAATTAAAACCTAGGTTGAATAACTATGATTGAAGCTACATTAATTATTATAGTCTTTCAGATTTTGGATACTTTTGTTGAACATAAATGTCATGGATGTTCTTAATCACCAATATGTTTCTTGAGAAATCAATGGTTGGATATATAGCCAAAGATAGAGCCTTGCCATTTCTAAAATCGCCAATTGTTACTCAAGAACGTGTCACTTTGGCTGCTAAATGAAATAATAATGCAGAAAAGGCTTGTCAAGTGTACTTGGCCTGTGTATATCTTCATGTATTGATAGACATGTTACAATAATCAAAGCTTGACCGTTACAGAGAAGACAAGCTTGACAGCTTTCCTTGCTAAATTGAGTTGCTATACAAAGTAAATTGAACAATTTTAGGCAAAATAATCTTCTTCATTAACAGCTAATATCTCCCATATCTTTGAGCTGATTTGCACACAAATCCCCTGTATTAGCTCCAGGTCTTGTTGCCTTTTCTGTGACATTACTACCAACACTTGTTTCCATTTCTGCTACAGCCAGATCTTGATCTTGATTTGGCTTTGATTGTGTTGATTGTCTAACCCCCCCCCCGCAAACTAATGGTTCCTTAACACTAAATTCCTAGAAAATAGTGTTTATTGTCAGGTTGGATATACATGCCTTATCGGTTTACTATAATTTTAGGCTAAGTATAGAAAGATAAGTATCCTATCACTACACAACAATTTACAGCTGTATTTCTATGTATAACCTGCTAACAGGAAGTAGCATGCTCAGCGATATATTTCCCATAAGTTGGGAGCTTCATCCCTGATGTTTTCGAGTTCTTTACTACTTTGTTGCGCATGAAGAGCTCCTTTTGACAGCCGAATCTGCTCCAGCTCTATTGCGACTTCTCTCATTGTCGGTCGATTCCTTCCATTCAAGTTCAAGCATTTTCTGGCAAGATTAGCGACTGCAATGACTTGTTCTTCACGGTCCTGCTCCACAAGTCGTTCATCAAGAATATCTAAGATCCTGTTCTCTTCCATCAGAAGAATAAAACGAATGGCTAAACTTCTCCTTTCTTCCGACATTTCATAAGAAATTGGTTTCTGCCCACTTAAGAGCTCTGCAAGAACAACACCAAAACTGTAGACGTCGCTTTTTGCGGTAAATTGGCTAGACTGGAAGTACTCCGGGTCCAGGTATCCAAAAGTGCCTTGAACATGAGTGGTTAGATGAGTTTGATCGATGGCGATCGATCTTGAGGTTCCGAAATCTGATACTTTTGCTTTGAACTTCTCATCTAGCAGTATATTTGTAGACTTAATATCTCGGTGATAAATCGGAACGGATGCTGCCGAATGGAGATAAGAAAGTGCCCCAGCAACTTCAGTAGCAATCCTTAATCGCATTTCCCATGAAAACTCGAACTCCTCCTTCTGGTCATGGATATACTCAAACAGATTTCCATTGGGAATGAATTCATAAACCAGCAAAGGAACTTCTGTCTCCAAACAACAACCTAGCAACTTAACCACATTTCTATGATTAACTTGTGAAAGAATGACAACCTCATTGATGAATTCTTCCAGCTGTTCTTCATCCACCAGTTTGGATTTCTTGACAGCAACGATCCTTCCATCCGCAACCATCCCTTTATAGACAGTGCCTTGGCCACCTTGACCAAGTATTCTATTATCATTAAAGCCATCGGTTGCCTTTTCCAACTCCTTGGAAGTAAATATTTTTGTTTTCTGAATGCTTCCATCACTCGAGGATAATTGTTGCTGCAACAGTAAGCCACCATTTCGTTTGAAGCAATTCTTCTTCAGTTCAATGTTCTTCCTTTTTTTTACAAGTTTATAAAGCCGCCAAATACCAACAAGCAGCAGCAAAAATCCAGCGGCCGCACCTAGAACTGCCATTGCTCGCAAGAGAAAAACAAATGTCAGAGACATTCGCAAGTATGATTATTGAACAACAATCTATGTCAGCAAGGTGGTTGATTTTTATTTTTAGTTGAGATAACCTTCTGCCGTATGTTTTTTGTTATAAATCATGGACGAGAATTTTCTCCTAGCTCACTTTCCATTCTCACAGACAAGGGAAAATAATTTCTCCCAGTTTCTACTCTCCCAAACACAATTATAACCTCTAAACTAATGTTTCAGGCTCCTAATTACGCAGTAAAGAAGAGTTAAGAGAGACAGGAACTTACTCAAAAAAGTGATCTTAGCCTTGTCAAGCTCGCACTTGTACATCCCCGGTACATTAACACATCTTGTCATGCCCGTACACCAATTTTCCTTGGGAATTTTGCACTGATCGATATCTGATTCAGGAAATCCAATAAGTGAGTATATTCATTAAAGTAAACTGATAAGTTTAAACTTCAACTCCATTCTGACTACTGTTTAAGCCTCAGCACTACATGATTTAAAAAAAGAAGAGAGTAAATCAAATTAAACGTGCTCGAATCATACCAGTGCATCCATCAAGAAGATAGGGATTGCCATTATAGCCCGGGTTGCAGCTACAAGTAGTTGAATTGGAATACAATGTTACTGTACTCAAACCCCACCTACTGGTAATTAATCGGAGAGGGGGGCTGCATTTCATTGCATCAGAATTCTCTTCACCTTCAGGGATGTCATCATTGTACACGAACCACTTCAGGATTGCTGGAACATGTTGCAGATGTTGCACCGCCTCGGGACTTTTTATATTGTCCAGGGACCATTCTCGCTCTACTATGAAAGCTACCTTGCATTGATCTCTGCCTTGATCATTAGGATACCCTGCGGTCTCCAAACTCGCGTTGAATACCTGGAGATACGAGGGAATTGTGGTCTGGCAGCAATTGTTACCAGAACAGTAACAGCTTCCTTTACCTCCTGTGCTAGAGCTAGTCAAATTATTAGCATCGCAAGTTGAGGTGCACCCAACAATTTCTGGTTTAATTTGGGTCAATGAAGCACGATTGTTGCAGCCCATTGCAGCGAACCTATTCGAGGGAGAGAAGGCGAAACGACTTCCAGTCATATTAATGGCTATGTTGGAACCTCTACCAGAACAGCCGGAGGAAATTACTGGACTGTTAACTCGAACCAAGCTGCCCTCTAATGAAATCTCCAAGACCTCCATGTTGATACTGCTTAAGAAAGCCCTGCTGGGAGAATCCGCAGTTGTTTTGTTGCAATCAACTGAGAACCAGCTATTCATGTAGCAACCGGTTCCTATTCCAAATGGAAAAGGGATGCTAATGTTTCCACAAGTTTCTGCACAATTAGGCCTCGCCATAAGTGCTGCAGATGCTATTTCAGGAACTAGAAATAGCAGGAAAAAAAATAGAGAGACACTACGAGGAATCATGGCTTCCCTTCTATTCCAGATTTAGATGCTGCTGGACCTCAACAATGGAAGGAGAGATAGGGGGGGCAAACTCAATGAAAAGCTGATCCCCCTCTCCATCTATCTATATATAGCAATGCACCCATGCTTTCAATTCGATTATTTGCAAGATTTAAAGTCAGGATCGATGTTTCTTTCCAATTTCCAAATTCCACAAGACTATAAATTCTCAAAATGACCGATGGTGGCTTTCGTCTAACCAGTTCAAAGTTTGAACCACCTAGACGTGTTGGAACTCAGAATATATTGTGTAGATCATAATCTTTTTATCATCACGCTACGCTCCTTGAGAACCATTTGATAATGATTAATCTAGAATGGCTACAAATTTTATTTTATTTTTACTTTTCAACAAATAAAAATCCAAAATAAGTCTTAAATCAAGCTTATAAATTTTAATTTTTGTTTGTTGTTTAAACAAATATTAAAGAAATTCTATGATGGAGAAATTGAACCGAAATTTCCAATATGAAATCTCAAACGTAATTAAGGAATTGGAGTTTTGAGCGTTTCTTTGTGGGACTCTAATCCTCATACTTTTCATCCTTTACTCCATGAGAAGAACAACATTATTCTTTGAACAGGGAATATTGACTTTTTTCATGGGAGGAAATCCTATTTTTTTTATATAAGTTTTGTAGGTCTGGGTCAATTGAGTAAAATGTTGGTTATCCTAAATTTTAAAAGGTGTGCACGTCTTAACTTGAATCTTGAGATCTGCAATGCATATCTCTAACCCTTTACCACCACACCACACTCTATAGAGACCAGAATATTGACTTGCAAAATCAGCATAATTTATACCCTCATGGTAAAGCATATAACATGTTAATTTGTTTAATTCACATCAAAATACTAGCTAAATTCTATAGATATGTAAAACAAACACTCAAAAGATCATTTTAAGGATAGTTCAATTTCATTTATATTTTCTAGAATTGAAATTAAAATTAGAAAAGAAATTATAAAAAAAAACATGTAAAAATAAACATTTATAAGGATCTTTCATAGTCAAACAAAGGGGTTATCAAAAACTAGTTTTAAATCAATTTTATTGTTAACGACCTCCACAATATCAGTATTTTTATTTTATTTTTCCTTGATTATTAATTTTGTATCTTTTCATAAATATTTTTAAAAACAATGATGTTGCACACTCTAAATATTGAGTAGTCAGAATAACGTTGCACACTCTAAATTTAATTTCTATGCAAAGCAAAGATACTTTTTTTTTTCTCTTTGTTTAATGTTGATGTACGACATTGAGAGGTTAAAGGGAGTTGTTACCTAATTGTATAGTTTAGAGTTGCTCAAAAACCAAGATATACTTATTTTATCAGAGATTCAAGAAAAAAGAACTGATTATGGCTAGGAAAATTCAACCATTAATTCTAATAAAGTATAAAATTATGGATTATTACCAAATTCTCAAGAATCAATAAACTAATTATTAAATCCTAAAATGCATGCAAATATATATATATATATATATATATATATATATATATATATATATATATATATATATATATATATATATATATATATATATTTGAATCTTTGCATGTAGATTGATTTGGTCGAACATAATTAAAACATCTAATTATTTTTTGTGTGTTTTTTCTTATTTTAAACATTAAGAAAATATATAAAAAAATATACAAACATACACACACTCTTTTTTAACTATATTTTATTCACATACAACCCTAATCCCATTAACTTTCTCTCTAATGCCACTTTCGTGAAAGAAAACTAGAATTTCTTTGGAATTTCTCTTCTTTTTTGGAGCCAAATTGTCGGTCTTGTAAGATAAAGAAGGTTTTTTTTTTTTTTTTTTCTTATAACAATGCCACTATTTTAAATGCTGTACATGTTATTCCCACCAAATCCCTGTCTATCAGTAATTTTTCATGAGCAAATTTTTTCTTCTATTTGTCTGAGGTTTTGAATTGATGACGAGGGATTTTCACCTCTAGTCGTGACAAAATTTCTTCTTTAATTAATTATTTTTGACTTGGAAATTATATTGTTCAACAAGGGGTTTATATTCCATGCCTAATATGAAGGCCTTCCCTACCACCGAAATTCATTCAAGACGTCAACTTCATTCATCTATCTAAGAATTTTCCATTATTGTCCGTTGATTAATCATACTTCTTGAAACTCTACCATGCAGAAATTCTACCGAAATTTCCAGCTTCAAATCTCGGACATAATAACTGCATTGAATGTTTCTTTGTGAACCCTAATTATCTTCATAGTTTTCTCTCCTCTCCAGCAGAAGGTGACGTCGACTACATTATACTTTGAACGCAGACAATTTATTTCAAAACTATTGACGTGCAAATCGATTTGCATGTTGATTGGTGTAATTCACATCAAAATAGGAACAAGGGAAAAGGAAAAAAAACAGAGATGCATTTAACACGATTTACAGCGATTCTTCCGACTTTTTTTTTATTACACAATAACAATGACGACACGAGAAATCTAGTTATCTAACCCCATTAACTATTCGATTGATACCATGATATGTCTTCTCAAATCAGCATTTTGTGGTGTTTATGAATGGCTGTTCACCATCGGATGACGGGGTCCTGCTAGTATCAAAATCACCAGTGGCAGTGATTGGTGTCGAAACTGCATCATCCATGATGTTTTTGCTTGCATCCCAATCATTGCTTGCAACATCCATGATGTTTTTGGATATTTTGCAGTTCTCTTGAATACTCAACTCTTTTTGAGATAATCCAATTATCCTCTCCAACTCTGATGCGACTTCTCTCATTGTAGGTCGAATTTTCCCATTAAGATTCAAGCATCTCTTTGCAAGATTAGCAACAAGGATAACTTCTTCATTCTGACAGAGCTCCTTAACTCTAGCATCAAGAATATCAGACAGTCTATTGTCTTCCATCAACATCATAAAATGCGTGGCTAAACTTCTAGTTTCTGTCTGACTTACAGAGAATATCGGTTTCTGTCCACTTATGAGCTCAACCAGAACCACTCCAAAGCTATAAACATCACTCTTTTCTGTGAATTGACTAGACTGGAAGTACTCGGGATCTAAGTAGCCAAAAGTACCTTGCACGAGAGTGGTCAAGTGAGTTTGCTCGATGGATATAGATCTTGAAGATCCAAAATCAGATACTTTTGCTCTGTATTTCTCATCGAGGAGTATGTTTGTGGACTTGATGTCACGGTGATAAATCGGAATGGATGCCGCCGAGTGTAGATAGGAAAGTGCTCCGGCAACTTCAAAGGCAATCAGTAATCGCATCTCCCAAGATAGCAAGAAATCCTGGTTTTGATCATGAATATAATTGTAAAGATTTCCATTGGGAATGAACTCATAGACTAGCAACGGAACTTCAGTCTCCAGGCAACAACCGATCAACTTAACCACATTCCTATGATTAATTTGTGAAAGAACGACGACCTCATTGATGAATTCTTCAAGTTTTCCTTCGTCAACGACCGTGGACTTCTTGACAGCAACAATTCTTCCATCTGCTAACATCCCTTTATAAACTGTGCCTTGGCCACCTTGACCGAGTATTCTATTCACATTAAAACGATCAGTGGCTACGCCCAACTCCTTTGAACTGTATACACTTGTTTTATGAACCCTACCGTCAGCAGCACGTAATTCCTGCTGTAGCAACAGCCCACCATTTCGTTTGAAGAATTTCTTTTTGAGTTCAATGTTTTTCCTTTTCTTTACAAGTTTATAGAACCCCCAAATGCCCATCAGCAATGACAATGCTAAGACAACTGCCCCTATAACTGCATTATTTACAGCAACGAAGGAAAAGTTAGATTTACTACCATATATTATACATTTAATCTTTTGGCTTACTCTAAATGATGACAACTGCTTAACATTTTAGTGTAATCCAAGAGCAGCTTCGTGTGTGTGTGTGTGTGTGTGTGTGTGTGTGTGTGTAAGTTTCTATTTTTACTTTGTTTTTGTTTTTAATTCTTTGTAGAATACAAGTCACAACGTACAAAATACATTTCAGAATTCTAGAAATCTAATATTTCTAACAAGAAGGTTATCCTTTTTGAAATTGACTTCCAAAATACTGAAAGGTTTTTCTTGTGAGTTGGACAGCTAACTCAATCAAATCCAAATAGGTTTGTGAATTAACCAGTAATCCGATCAAAACTTGAAAATACATGTTAATATATATTTTTTAAAATAAAATTTTGTGCAAAATGACATTTTTTAAGAGATGAAAAAAACTCGGGCCAACATGACTCATTCGAGAGTGTGGTTACAATTGTTTTTCAGTAAAAAATGTATCAATATAATATATTTATTATTTAAAAAAAAATATTTTTACACCAGCACATCAAAATAATTTAAAAACATTTTTTTTAATTTAAAACATAAAATAAAAATATTTTTATTTAAATGCAGTACTAAACAGTCACTTAATCTAGTTTTAAGCCAGCTAGGTTATGAAGTAGATGGGATCTTATGAGTCTAATAAAGGTAAGATGTATTTTTCATCTTAGTAAGGAAAAGAACAAGAACAGCGACAGCAAGAAAATAGAAGAAGAAGAAATCAGAGGCTTACCTATCATGGCTAAATAAAGTTTATTGATCTCGCAACTGAAATACCCCGGTGTATTTACACATTTAAGTAACCCTCGGCAGGTATGCTTTGATTCTTTACATTCATCCACATCTAATAAAATAATAAGAGCAAAAATTCAAAACGATTAAGTTGGTATACGATGATTATCCAAATTGAGGACAGAGATCACTAACAAATCCCATAGCAGAATCACTCTTTTTTTTTGGAGGAAAATATAAATGTGTTTACCTTTGCATCCAAGGTAAGGATTGCCCTCATAGCCCCCATTACACATACATTCGGACCCAAATGATCCATTCTGATATCCATTGCAATAAAAGGAACGATCATAAATATTCCAATCCATCATCCAGCCAAGCACTGCTGGAACATAATCTCTACGTTGCACCGTGAATGGATCGCTGATATTCGATTCGAACCATGTCTCGTTCACTAGGAAGGCCAGCTTGCATCCTTCTCTATCATCTGTAGCTTCTAGTTTTGGATTGAAAACCTGAATGAGTGGTGAGGGATAAGCCACGCAGAAATTTTTACTTTCCCCGTCACTGCATGGAGACTTACAGCCAACGAGATCTTGCTCGGTTCCAGATATCAAAGCTTGAGTATTACAACCTACTGCAACGAACCTCTCAGCCAACAAATTTGACTTCTTTTTTTTTCCTAAAATCCGTTTTTTGTTTTATTTGAAAAGCAACTGGAAAGTTGCTTCCGTTTTTCTAAAATCCGTTTTATTTGCTTTCCTTTTTCTTTTCTTTTCTTTTCTGAAATCCGTTTTTTTTAAAGCAACTGGAAAGTTGCTTTCCCTTTTTTTTTATTATTATTCTTATTATTTTTATTATTATTTTTTTAAATTACTGTGTTTTTGTTTTTTTCTTCTACAATCCTGATTTTGAAAATGACTGTCTGGAAAATTTGCTTTCCCTTTTATTTTATTTTTTTATTATTCTTATTATTATTTTTTTAAACTAGGATATCAATGACAGTTTACGCGTGCCACGACTAATCTCCGGATCCATTTTTTTTCCCTTTTTTGGTTCAACTTATATATTTGTTTCCATTTTTTTGTTTCCGCTTATTTTTTTTCCCGTGACCGGGGTGTCCAGGTTAACTTATGCACACCACAATTTTTTTTCTCATTACTGTTTAAAAAGGTGAATTCCCCTTGCATTTTTTTTTATAACCGTGCTTCTTCTTTTTTTTTCCCTTTTTTGGTTCAACTTATACATTTTTTTCCATTTTTTTGTTTATGCTTATTTTTTTTCCCGTGACTAGGGTTCCAGGTTAACTTATGCGCACCACAATTTTTTTCTCATTACTGTTTAAAAAGGTGATTTCCCCTTGCACTTTTTTTTTATAACCATGCTTCTTCTTTTTCTTCCCTTTTTTGGTTCAACTTATATATTTTTTTTCCATTTTTTTGTTTCCGCTTATTTTTTTTCCCGTGACCGAGGTGTCCAGGTTAACTTATGCGCACCACAATTTTTTTCTCATTACTGTTTAAAAAGGTGATCCCCTTGCATTTTTTTTTATAACAGTGCTTCTACTTTTATTTTTTGATTGGTTTCAATTTCATCCTTCCATGCAAATTTATTATAAATCCTTAATATTTTCGGTACCAAAGTTTGATTTCTTTCAATTTCATCCTTCTAGGCAAGTTAATTATAGATTTCAGTTTAATTTCGTTCCCAAATCTTTTAATTCCAGGTTTTATTTTAAATTATTTAATTTTCATTTTTTTATTTACTTCAATTTTATCCTTTAAATTAAATATATTATTTAAAATATTTCAAATTAATTATATATTTGTATATTTATGTCAAATTAAAATATATGAAACCAATTATATGTTTTAATATTTATTTAATATTATCGCCTAATAATTTATATATAGAGAAGAAAAAAAACTTGTGATTGTCCTTTAAATTAAATATATTATTGAAAGTATGTCAAATTAATTATATATTTGTATATTTATGTCAAATTAAAGTATGTTAGACTAATTATATTTTTAAATTTTAATTGAATATTATTGCCTAAAAATATATAGAGAGAGAGGAAAGATGACCTTGGATTTTTTTAAGAACAAAAATTCATATCATTATTCTTAAATACATTTAATATAATAATATGATGAATACAAATTGGCTTCAAAATTAAATTTTATGCTTTTTTTTTAAGCTTATCTCTGGAAAAAAAATTGTAGTGCTTTGATTTTCTAATTATATATTTTGTATATTTATGTCAAATTAAAATATGTGAAACCAATTATATATTTTAATATTGATTGAATATTATCGCCTAAGAACATATATAGAGAGAGAAAAATGACCTAAGATTGTCCTTTAAATTAAATATATTATTGAAAATATGTCAAATTAATTATATATTTGTATATTTATGTCAAATTAAAGTATGTTAAACTAATTATATGTTTAAATATTTATTGAATATTATCGCCTAAAAATATAGAGAGAGAGACAGGAAAAATGACCTAGGATTTTCTTATGGACAAAAATTCATATCAGTATTCTTAAATACATTTAATATAATAATATGATGAATAAATCTTATAAAATAAAAAAACAAATTGGCTTCAAAAATAAATTTTTTGCTCTTTTGTTTAAGTTTATTTCTTGGAAAAAAATTTCATTGTTTTGATTTTTTAATTATATATTTGTATATTTATGTCAAATTAAAATATGTGAAACCAATTATATATTTTAATATTTATTGAATATTATCGCCTAAGAATATATATATAGAGAAAAAAAAAAGACCTAAGATTGTCCTTTAAATTAAATATATTATTGAAAGTATGTCAAATTAATTATATATTTGTATATTTATGTCAAATTAAAGTATGTGAAACTAATTATATGTTTAAATATTCATTAAATATTATCGCCTAAAAATATATATAGAGAGAGGAAAAATGACCTAGAATTTTTTGAAGAACAAAAATTCATATCAGTATTCTTAAATACATTTAATATAATAATATGATGAATAAATCTTATATAAAAAAAATTTGGCTTCAAAATTTAATTTTTTGCTCTTTTATTTAAGTTTATTTCTTTACAAAAATTTTCATTTTTTTGATTTTTAATATTGTAGATCTGATATTACTGGAAAAAAAATATATCTCAAAAAAAAAGTTGACAAATTTACCTACACTATCTACAATTAAAATATATACGAGTCACTTCCCGTTTCCATTAGACTGTCTTTTTAGACGACAAATAAATAATTATAGCACGCAAAAAAATTAAGTTCATATTTAAAAACAAATTACAATATTTTTATTTTCAATATGTCTGATCGAATATTACTGAGGAACAAAAGCAACTCATGAAAATAAATATTGACAAATTTACTTAGGTTATCTACAATTAAAAAATATACGAACCACTTCTCATTTCGATTAGTCTATAAAGTATGTGAGACTAATTATATGTTTTAATATTTATTTAATATTATCACCTAAAAATATATAGAGAGAGAATAAAATGACCTAGCATTTTTTTTTTAAATTAATATCAATATTCTTAAATATATTTAATATAATCATATGATTAATAAACCTTATATAAAAAAATTGTGGCTTACAATTTAAATTTGATACTCTTTTGTTTAAGTTTATTTCTTAAAAAAAAATCCAATATTTTCATTTTTAATAGTTTGAATCTAATATTACTGGGATAAATAAACAACTCAATTTTTTTTAACAAGTTTACTTAGGTTATCTACAATTAAAAAATATACGGACCATTTTCCATTTCGATTACACTATTCCTGTCAAAAATTATGTGAATCACCTCCCGTTTCGATTACACTATTCCTTTTATACGGCAAATAAGTCATTACAGCACGCAAAGAAATTTAGTTTATTTCTTCAAAAATTTACAATGTTTTTATTTTTAATGTGTCAGATGTAATATTACTGAGGAAAAAAAACAACTAATTTTTTTTTTGACAAATTTACCTAGGTTATCTACAATTAAAAAATATACAAACCACTTCCCATTTCGATTACACTATTCCTTTTAGGCGGGTAAAAAATTAATTTGTTGCATATTTTATCTATTATAATGTTGCTAATTAAATATTTAAACAACTAATTACAGCATGTAAAAAATCAATTATTTTTCTACATATAAAAAACCCTGACGCAATGCGCGGGCAAGCATACTAATTATACCACGCAAAAAACTCATTTCTAATTGAATTTACAAAATAATTCAAACAAACACATTAAAAAATAAAATTTACAAAATAAAGCACCCAAGATTAAATAAAATTTGTTCTTTTATTTGTCTGAGGTTTTGCATTGATGACGAGGGATTTTCACCTCTAGTCGTGAAGGAATTTCTTCTTTAATTTATTATTTTTGACTTGGAAATTATATTGTTTAACAAGGGGTTTAAAGCCAGCCGATCCTTCTATAAAATTGGGCTTGTTGAATATTCTAATTGAATTTTACTAATAATAAAATCTACAATCAGAATTGTTTTAGTTAAACCTTTGACGCGTCAAAACTTCTTTATAACTAGGATCGTCAAGACGTCAACTCCGTTCACCTGTCTGAGAAATTTCCATTTTTGTCCGTTGCTTAATCATACTTATTGAAATTCTACCATGGAGAAATTCAACTGAAATTTCCTACTTCAAATCTCAGACATAATAATTGGACTGAATTAAAAGGGAAGATACTGATAAGGCTATACACAGAGCAAATTCAGGCGAAGACAGAGCACATTCAGCTTCAAATCATGTCTAAATATTCTGGCATTCAAGGAGTAATCTCAAAGATAATTCATCAGCTGTATTTTATATTGTAACGGCTCATTCCTTATTTGTTTTCACAAGCTGTATTGTAACGGCTCATTCCTTTATTTACTTCCACAATTGGAACAAATCATTCTGTATATATATACATCAAAACAGAATCAATAAAGTGTGAGAAATATTATTCAGTAAACAAATACAGCAGAGGCTCTTTCTCTTACATGAATCTTCATAGTTTTCTCTCCTCTCCAGCAGAACGCAGACAAATTTATTTCAAAACTATTGGCTTGCAAAGCAATTTGCATGTTCACATCAAAATAAGAACAAAAAAAGGAAAAGAAAAAACAGAGACGTAGATATGCTTTACAGCGATTCTTCCGACTTTTTTTTTATTACACAATAACAATGACGACACGAGAAATCTAGTTATCTAACCCCATTAACTATTCGATTGATACCATGATATGTCTTCTCAAATCAGCATTTTGTGGTGTTTATGAATGGCTGTTCACCATCGGATGATGGGGTCCTGCTAGTATCAAAATCACCAGTGGCAGTGATTGGTGTCGAAACTGCATCATCCATGATGTTTTTGCTTGCATCCCAATCATTGCTTGCACCATCCATGATGTTTTTGGATATTTTGCAGTTCTCTTGAATACTCAACTCTTTTTGAGATAATCCAATTATCCTCTCCAACTCTGATGCGACTTCTCTCATTGTAGGTCGATTTTTCCCATTCAAATTCAAGCATCTCTTTGCAAGATTAGCAACATGGATAACTTCTTCATTCTGACATAGCTCCTTAACTCTAGCATCAAGAATATCAGACAGTCTATTGTCTTCCATCAACACCATAAAATGCGTGGCTAAACTTCTAGTTTCTGTCTGACTTACAGAGAATATCGGTTTCTCTCCACTTATGAGCTCAACCAGAACCACTCCAAAGCTATAAACATCACTCTTTTCTGTGAATTGACTAGACTGGAAGTACTCGGGATCCAAGTAGCCAAAAGTACCTTGCACGAGTGTGGTCAAGTGAGTTTGCTCGATGGATATAGATCTTGAAGATCCAAAATCAGATACTTTTGCTCTGTATTTCTCATCGAGGAGTATGTTTGTGGACTTGATGTCACGGTGATAAATCGGAATGGATGCCGCCGAGTGTAGATAGGAAAGTGCTCCGGCAACTTCAAAGGCAATCAGTAATCGCTTCTCCCAAGATAGCAAGAAATCCTGGTTTTGATCATGGATATACTTGTAAAGATTTCCATTGGGAATGAACTCATAGACTAGCAACGGAACTTCAGTCTCCAGGCAACAACCGATCAACTTAACCACATTCCTATGATTAATTTGTGAAAGAACGACGACCTCATTGATGAATTCTTCAAGTTTTCCTTCGTCAACGACCGTGGACTTCTTGACAGCAACAATTCTTCCATCTGCTAACATCCCTTTATAAACTGTGCCTTGGCCACCTTGACCGAGTATTCTATTCACATTAAAACGATCAGTGGCTACTCCCAACTCCTTTGAACTGTATACACTTGTTTTATGAACCCTACCGTCAGCAGCACGTAATTCCTGCTGTAGCAACAGCCCACCATTTCGTTTGAAGAATTTCTTTTTGAGTTCAATGTTTTTCCTTTTCTTTACAAGTTTATAGAACCCCCAAATGCCCATCAGCAATGACAATGCTAAGACAACTGCCCCTATAACTGCATTATTTACAGCAACGAAGGAAAAGTTAGATTTACTACCATATATTATACATTTAATCTTTTGGCTTACTCTAAATGATGACAACTGCTTAACATTTTAGTGTAATCCAAGAGCAGCTTCGTGTGTGTGTGTGTGTGTGTGTGTGTGTGTGTGTGTAAGTTTCTATTTTTACTTTGTTTTTGTTTTTAATTCTTTGTAGAATAGAAGTCAAAACGTACAAAATACATTTCAGAATTCTAGAAATCTAATACTTCGAACAAGAAGGTTATCCTTTTTGAATTTTACTTCCAAAATACTGAAAGGTTTTTCTTGTGAGTTGGACAGCTATCTCAATCAAATCCAAATAGGTTTGTGAATTAACCAGTAATCCGATCAAAACTTCAAAATACATAGTAAATATATATATATATATATATATTTTAAATAAAATCTTGTCCAAAATGACATTTTTTTAAGAGAAGGAAAAAAACCCGGGCAAACATGGCCTATTCGAGAGTGTGGTTAAAATTGTTTTTAAAGTGTTTTTCATTCAAAAATACATCAATATAATATATTTATTATTTTTTAAAAATTATTTTTGAAACTGACACATTAAAATGATCTAAAAATATTTTTTTTTTAATTTAAAACAAAAAATAAAAATATTTAAAAAAAAATGCAGTACTAAACAGTCACTTAATCTAGTTTTAAGCTAGCTAGGTAATGAAGTAGATGGGATCTTATGAGTCTAATGTTTTCCTGGGAGGTTTACAGGGTGACATACCCGTATTTTTCATCTTAGTAAGCAAAAGAACAGGGACAGCATGAAAGTAGAAGAAGAAGAAATCAGGGGCTTACCTATCAGGGCTATATAAAGTTTATTGATCTCGCACTTGAAAGACCCCGTTGTATTTACACATTTAAGTAACCCTCGGCAGGTATGCTTTGATTCTTTACATTCATCCACATCTAATAAAATAATAAGAGCAAAAATTCAAAACCATTAAAGTTGGTATAAGATGATTATCCAAATTGAGGACAGAGATCACTAACAAATCCCATAGCAGAATCACTCATTTTTTTGGAGGAAAATATAAATGTGTTTACCTTTGCATCCAAGTTCACGGTAAGGGATGCCCTCATAGCCCCCACGACACACACATTCGGACCTCAATGATTCATTCTGATATCGTATGCAAGACACGGAACGATCATCAATATCCCCATCCATCATCCAACCAAGCTCTGCTGGAACATAATCTCTACGTTGCACCGTGAATGGATCGCTGATATTCGATTCGAACCATGTCTCGTTCACTAGGAAGGCCATCTTGCATCCTTCTCTATCTTGATTATCATCTGTAGCTTCTAGTTTTGGATTGAAAACCTGAAGGAATGATGGGGGATAATCCCGGCAGAAACTTTTACTTTCCACGTCACTGCATGCAGACACACAGCCAACGAGATCTTGCCTGGCTCCAAACATTAAAGCTTGAGTATTACAACCTACTGCAACGAATACATTATAGAAGTAGGAGAAGACAAAAGGAGTTCCACTCAAATTCAGAGGCACGCCATTTTCCCTGCCAGTACAATTCGAGGATATTATCGGACCTTTGACAGTAGCAGCGGCTCTTTCAGCTGAAATATTCAGCACCTCCATGTTGATTGCACTTATAAAAGCTCCAGTTTTATTGCATTCAATGGCGAACGATTCGTTCATGTAGCAATTGTTTCCTATTCCGAAGGGGTATGGAATGCTGATGTCTCCACAGCGATCTCGACAGCCGGGCTTTACGATCGGTGGTGCTGCTGCTGCTAGTTGAAACATTAGCAGCATCAACATTGATTGAAACACCAATTTCCAAACCATTTCCCCCCTTCTTTTTTCTTTTCCTTTTGAATCCAAATCGCTCTTAAATAAGCTCATATATCCTCGCAAAGCAAGAAGTGAGATGCTTCTTTGCAACTTCTTGGTTACTTACCGGGTCAAACCAGCTAGTATAATTAATTAAGAGAATAAACAACAGTAGCATATACTTGGGAAAGAAAAGTCGCCCAGTCTCTTGATCTCCAGAGACCGGTTCACATTTAATTTTTCAATCAAGGAATCAATATAAAACTAACTTACAAAGGAAAATTAATGTTTCTTTCATTGCAAAGTATTGTTGATTGAAACAATACTTTACTTTGTTTTTAATTTTAATTTTAGTTTTAGTTTTAGTTTTTTTTTTTTATTTTGCCTCTCAATATTAGGTTTATTGTGATTGAGTTTCATAATTTATTTTAGTTTTCTTTCTATAAGAATTTTTTAGTCTCATGACTTGGATTATAAGTTTTACAGGTTAACCTTACCGACTCAAATTGTTTTTTTTTTGTCCTTTTTTGTAATCTTTTTTTTTTCAATATCATCTTTTAATCTTTTATTTTATTGTTATTGAAATTTCATAATTTATTTCAGTTTGCTTTTGTAAACACCCGAATAAAAAAAAAAAAAAAAAAAAAAAAAAAAAAAAAAAAGGAGAACAAAACCGGTTCATGTTTATAAATGCAAAGAGGAGAGAGGGAGTGGGGATTTTTCATTATTCCCGTCATCTCCATCTCCTCCCATTTTTCCCATCCATTCAAACTCTCTTTTCTCCTTTCCCAGCCAAACTTCCATTTCTCTTCCACCGAACCCTTTCTCTTCTCCTTTCTTCCTAACCAAAACCTTCTCCTCTCATTTCTTCCCAACCGAAACCCTTTTCTTTCCATCTCTTTACAACCAAATCCTTTTCTCCTTCCATCTTCTTTGTCACTCCTCAGCCGAAACTAAGTTAAATTAAGGGAGAATTTTGATAAATGTGTGTCAAGTTGAGAATTTGAGAGAGAGGTGGATTTTCTGCCGAGAGGAAGAAGAAGAAAAGAAAAAAAAGGGGGGGAAATTGTGAGATACCAAAGGTAAGAGTCATGAAATTCCCTTCATTTTCTTAAGGTAAAGTAAACTGAAATAAATTGATAGAACAAAGAAAATATATAAAAAATGAAATAAACAAATCATGAGAGGGGGGCTGTTTTGTTTAGGGGCTGACCGGTATTCAAAGTGTGCATTTTGTTGAGATTTTTGTTGATGAATTATGTATTGAAATTATGGTTATAATTTATGATTTTGTTGGGATTTTGTTGAATAATGTGTGCTGAAATTTCTGGTTTTAATGTGTATTTTGTTGAGATTTTTGTTGATGAATTATGTATTGAAATTATGGATATAATGTATGATTTCGTTGGGATTTTTGTTGAATGATGTGTGCTGGAATTTCTGATTTCATGTGTGTTTTGTTGAGATTTTGTTGATGGAGTATGTATTGAAATTATGGTAATAATGTATGATTTTGTTGGGATTTTATTGAATGATGTGTGCTGAAATTTATGGTTATAATGGTGTTTTGTTGAGATTTTATTGATGGATTATAGGTTGGAATTATGGTTACAAGGTGTGATTTCGTTGAGACTTTGTTGAGGGATTTGTGATGAAAATAGATGTGTGATTTTGTTGAGAATTTTATACAATGCTTCGGCTGAAAGTTGTTGAAATATATGTGGTAAAGAATAAGAAATTGGAAATAGAAAAATATTGATTTTGGACATTGATGTCGCAGGCGGTGCAGTCGGGATTGAGCCATCGTCCAGACCAGAACAGCCCAGGAGTAGACCAGGTAGGTGATTTACACCTCTCCTTTTTTTATGACTTGTAATAAGTATTTTAAAATTGAATATTATACGAATACAAGGGAGTAGATATTAGATTTGTTGAATACGTAAACGGGATAAATGATTGATTAGCTTCGGCTAATGGCATCCGAAAGGATGGCCGGGATAAACGATTGATTAGCTTCGGCTAATGGCGTCCGAAAGGATGGCCGGGATAAACGATTGATTAGCTTCGGCTAATGGCGTCCGAAAGGATGGCCGGGATAAACGATTGATTAGCTTCGGCTAATGGCATCCGAAAGGATGGCCGGAACAAAAGAACGTTAGCTCCGTCTAACAACGTCCAGAAAGAATAGTAGGCTTCAGATATGAGTGCTTTATATGAATATTCGGAGTAAGGTTATTGTTGCTTGAAAAAGAGAAATGGTATTCCTATATTTCTACAATCGAATTTCCTTATGTATATGCAGAAATTTCATCTTGCAAGTGTATCTGTTAATTGATAGTTCATTGGCTCAAAACTATTTTAATATTATCATTAAGTAATTGCATTTCATTAAAAGCTTATACTACTGCAGGGACGTCACAACCACGAGGGGGCTAGGGAACCTAATCCAAGTGGAACCTACTTTTGTAAAGAATCACGTAGTTCTAATTTAAGATGTGTTTGGGTTGAAGCAATGTAATGAATGCTTAATTTTGTTATCAGAATCTTTTGTGAACATGTGTAAATATCACTAGTAGGTTAAGAATGTAAACTCACATCCATGTATGTAATATTCATGTCGTTATTTTGAGTATAAATCCTTTTGTGTTGTAAAAATTAAGTAGAAGGTGTAACATGTAGTGGATGTATTATGTATATGTATAGTTGTTAGTATGACCAAATCATCTTCAAAATGATAAGATAAGATTTATTATAAATATATTATGACTCTTAATCTTAAAGTTGTATTTATGTGGTTTAAAGGCTTATATGTAGTTAGTTAGCAATTGTTACTTATAATGATGAATTTGTTTATCCTTTGAGTTATTCTGGTAGTACATTTATGTTAATTTACTAATTGATATTATGAGACTTGCATATATTGATAAGTATGATTATTGAGTTATTGTTTGATGAGAATGTGATCCAGGATGATTGGATCAATATGGAAGTTGTAATGACATATAATAGAAGTGTTGTCAATAACTTGGTAGTAACAAAAATAGAGGAAACTCTGCCGAAATTTCAAAAAGAAAAAAAAAAAAAAAAATTTCGGGTTTTTACAGCTTTACATGGAGTTGGTTGAGTCTCGTAACTCGAGTTAAGGGTTCGACACGTCTTATGATCCAAACTTGACAAAGTTAATCTAGATTGACTCGGGTCTACCCCATATCTAATTAATTGTTTCAATTTTATTTTTTAATATTAAGCTGATTGATAATTAAACTTCAATAAATATTTTTAATTCATCATCCAAGTTATGAATTTTACATATTAACATGTTCTCATATTAAAACAAATATATATATGAAACTATTTTGTCTTGATTTTTTAATTAAATTATGTTTTTGAATTATTTAGATTTTCTTAACTCTCTAAGTTAACTAGGCCATATTATATACTAAAACAACATCTAAGTTGGGATGAACAAAATTATTTGAACAAATCTTAACCAAGATTATAACTGTACCTTATTAAAAGTAGTCATATAATCTGTTTGAGAGTGTGGTTGATGTTGTTTTTTTAAATATTTTCATTCATAAATGCGTCAAAATGATGTTTTTTTTTAAATTATTTCTGACATCAACATATAAAAAATAATTTAGAAACACCAAAAATTTAATTTATATTAAAAATATTTTTTTTTTATTTTTGGAAAAATATTTTTAAAATTCAGTGAGAAACAAGCATATCATTAGTTTTAAACGATTATTTATTTTATTAACGTGAGCATCCGGGTCAGATTGCATGCACCTCAATTAATCTTACGGATCCTGAAATTTATGACAATATAAACCTCTAGTGATCATCTTATTAATAGCAACAATACTCAAACCTAAAACAAGAGGAGAAGCAAACATTTCAATCCAAAACTTATAATATATACTTATAATATATGGATAAGGATGGAAAGGTTGTGTGTAGATGACGATGTTTTGAGTAAAACAGGGGAAGAAAAGTTTTGATAATGATTGATCTAGAACCCCCCCCCCACTTTTCAACAAATAAAAGTCCAATATAACTCTTAAATGAAAGCCTATAAATTTCTAGTTATGTCTATCATGGAGAAATTGAACCGAAATTTCCAATACGAAATCTCAAACATAATTAAGAAATTGGAGTTCCAAGAGTTTCTTTGTGGGACTCTAATCCTCATACTTTTCATGCTTTACTCCATAAGAAGTTAACATCGAACGACATTATTCTTTGAACACGGAATATATTCTCTGGATAGGAGTAAACTTTGACAGTTTCAAACTCAATTTAATTCTTAAAAAAGTTTTTAATATCTTTAATTCAACTCTTAAACACAATATTTAACACAAAATTAACCAATAATTACATAATTTCACTTTCCAAACACAAACATACAAACTCTAGTGATCATTATATTAGTAACAAAAATACTCAAACTTGAAATAAGAGGAGAAGCAAATATTCTAATCCAAAACTTATAATATATGGTTAGGGATGGAAAGGTGGCATGTAAATGACGATTTTTTGAGTAAAACAGGAAGAAAAGTTTTGATAATGATTGATCTAGAATGGCTACATTTCCCCCCTTACTTTTCAACAAATAAAAGTCCAATATAACTCTTAAATGAAAGCCTATAAATTTCTAGTTTTGTCTATCATGGAGAAATTGAACCGAAATTTCCAATATGAAATCTCAAACATAATCAAGAAATTGGAGTTCTGAGCGTTTGTTTGTGGGACTCCAATCCTTTTCATCCTTTACTCCATGAGAAGCTGACATCGAACGACATTATTCTTTGAACACGGAATATATTCTCTGGATAGGAGTAAACTTTGACTGTTTCAAACTCAATTTAATTCTTAAAAAAGATTTTAATATCTTTAATTCAACTCTTAAACACATTATCTAACCCAAAATTAACCAATAATTACATAATTTCACTTTCCAAACACAACAAACAAGCTCTAAATTGGAGGATTTTCAATCCCCCATAAAAATCAACTAAAGAAATTAATAAAAACATCTTACCACAATCGATTAACCCAATTTGTTAAGCCCGGAATCCCAAGAATTATTCTTTTCTCCTCCAATTTTGTAACTTTCTCTCTCTATTTTCCGAAGATTCCAACCTATAAACCCCTCATTATCTCACTTTGGAGCAATTACCCACTCATCCCTGTAATTTTTCATGAGCAAATTTATTCTTTTATTTGTCTGAGGTTTTGAATTGATGACGAGGGATCTTCACCTCTAGTCGTGACAAAATTTGTTCTTTGATTTATTATTTTTGACTTGGAAGTTATATTGTTTAACAAGGGGTTTATATTCTATGCCTAATATGAAGGCCTTCCCTACCATGGAGAGATTTAACCGAAATTCATTCAAGACGTCAACCTCTTTCATCTATCTAAGAATTTTCCATTATTGTCCGTTGACTAGTCATCTATCTAAGAATGATTTAAAATAATATTATTTTATTTTTTAAATTTTATTTTCAATATTAATACATAAGAATGATTTAAAACTAAAAAAGATAAAATTAAAAAACACGGTATTTCTTAATACCAAACAAACAAACACACAGAAAGAAACAGGGCTGAAATACGTATCGAAGTCGTGCCATGTACATGGAGCTCCAGTGGGGACCACCACCTAAAATTCCGAGCGAAGTTAAATTGTATTGGCTCGCACTTCACAACAAACGGGAATATTATTCAAACCTTGCCGGGTCCCGCTTCTCATACTCGTCTACCCTCTTTGGTCAAACCTCAAAAATCTCTCTCTCTCTCTCTCTCTCTCTCACACACACACACACACACACGACATAATTCAAATATAGTTACCGTTAAGCCTACCCTCTGCACAGTTATCTATGCCTTTTCAAATTCAAATCCTATTTTTCCAAATCCAATAAATTGCATCAAACAACGAAATAGATTGTCTTAAGTCTTAACTCAGCAAAACCTAAACCCCAAATTCAAATTTCAACCACTCTGCTCCTGCTACATCGTATTGCCCCATACTATTTGCAGACATGGCAAAATCAAGTCTTTCGATTAAGCACCAAAAACCCATCAAGTGACATAAGCTCGGTTTTTACTATAAAAGCCGAAATCTTTGGAAACCATACCACAGGCTGCTGCTTGATAGTGGTGGGAGTACTAATCTCTCACAGTCCCCAAGAGAGCAAAAGAATCCCAGTTATATAAATCCTTAACAAATCCAAACCATCATTCGAATTCAAATCCACTCCCATTTAAGACTCACCTATAAACCCTCTCAAATTAGCAAGGTTGGGATCTTTCTCTGTTTCTATACCGAAACATGGCTGGTTTCAGAAAACCCACACTGCCAAACCAATCTTCATACAACTCCGTTTATGTAAATCCCCTCACTGACTCCAAACACCATCATACTTGCAGTGAAGGTGACCTCATTACAAAAGCGTTCACTGACAACAAAGAGAACATTGATAATGCTACCATGTCTGGTGTTGTTGACAAAGAAAATGCAGTGCCCAACAACTCCAAACCCTTGTCTGCAAATGGGTCTCTCTCTGTTTTGCCAAAGCCAAAATTATCCAATATGAAGTCTTTGTCCACTGGCAGAGTCTTGAAGCCTTCTTCTTTACAGTTGTGTATGCAAATGAATGAGCCTGAAAAGGTTTTTAAGGCTAAGATTTGGGACTCTGTTGAGTCTGAGAAGTCAAATTCTGTCAATATTTGGGACTATTCAGATTCTGAGGCTGCTCCAGCTTCTTCTTGGTCTTCATTGCCTAACAGGTCTTTAACAATTGTTATTTTTCACTTCATGTTTGTGATCTTGTTTTTTTCTCTCTTTTTTTTCCCTTTCTTATTTTGATACATAAATTTGGTAACGTGTTTTGGGTTTCAGGGCATTGTTGTGCAGGCCATTGCCACTGGACATAGGGAGATGTACTTGTGTTATTATGAAGGAAGCATTGCCAGAAGGGTTAGATGGGGGTACATTATACTCGCTTTATACCAATGTAAGCTGTTCTCTTACTTGTATAAAGTTTGATCTTTTCTTGTCTGAATTGGTGATAATATTTTGAACTAATGTTGCCAGTGTTCGCATTGAAGTTCCATTTTAGAGTGAGTGTTTTTCGTGGCATTTGGTTCGTCTAGGATTTGGAATGGAATAGGAATAAGATTCTGATTCTAATTTCAGATAAGATTTATATTTTAATTCTATTTGAAATCAGCTCAAGTAGAATCTTAATCTTACAAAAGAAAGGGAGACATAATATAATGGTTGGAGATAAGGGCTGATGAGCCTGTTGTGACTGCCACATCAAGCCGCCTATAGCTTACAAGTTACATGCATCATGGGATCTACCAGCATCTGTGGATTATAAATGGTTTACATAGTACATTCGTGATAGGTGCGGTTGCCACAGCTATTTAATACAATGCCTCATTTCCTTGGAAATTCTAATCTTAGTGTTGACAATCCAATCACTATGATTTGTACATGTTCGTAACCTGTTTGGAACAATCTTGGAGTTAAATTGGAGTTTTATGATGAACTCGTATGTTTCGTGCAAACCAATATGTGCGAATCATTTGTTCTACCTGTTTTCAATATTTAAACATTGTAAATAGAACGAAAAGATTAAAGAAATCTATACTTTACAAATCCAAACCATATAGGTTAGTTTTGTTAGAATTTGATAATTATTTGGTGAAAGCTCAACATGTGAAATGTTGAATCTTTAGGATCTATTTGATTATCTTTAGTTCATGCATGCTATTGAGTCCCACTAGCATATGTGGCCATGGATGGTCCAAATGGGGTATTCGTGACTGGTAAATATGTCAAGTTTCTTATTATATTCTTGATGAAGATGTGATTTTGTTTTTTTGAAGTAGTGGCCGAGTAAATTAGTAGATGGCCAAACTGATTGAATTGCTTGTTTAATTTCTCCTTGATCACCAAGTTTGGGCTACTATACCGAGAGTAACACTTATTTAGTCTTCCTTTAGGAATGAGGTGCAACCCGCGTTTTCATATCTAAATCTCATAGCCGCCCCTTTCTTGTTCAAAGAAAACCTCTCAAATGTCGTGTTTTTGCACCACCTAAAACCACGCTTCTTCTCATCTATGTAAACACTTGGTGCGTAAGGAGAACAAACTTGATGGCTACTTGCACTCTTCCTTAATCATCACACCATTTTCCATAGCCACCACTCCAAGAAAATGTGCCATGGTACCACCAGTCTAGATGTAGTTGCATTTCATAAAAGGTTGTCCGAAACAAATAGAATTGGAAAAATCTTCTCAAGAATATGGTATGGAGTATTCAAGAATTATAAAACTTGTGAAGGATGTCGTGCATAGTCTTATGGAAATTTCGTTTAGACATAATTCTAGAGATTTCAATTATTTCCAATAACACTAATGAGAAGTACATCACGACATGGAGGTTGAAGTAGTGAAGAGAACTTGTTATCACAATGATTCGTGGAAAGTGTAAGTTTGGTTCAAATCAAATAAAATACAAAGAAACTATAGACAGATCTGAATAGTTTGGGACTAAGATTTAAGCTTTGTTTGGGATTGCTGCAAAGCAAGTGCTGTGCGGTCTCGAAAGCATCTTTTATGCTTCAAGGGCTGCACAACATCTGCTGTGTAAAACTCTCAAATGGGGGCCTTGATAAAAGGCTGAGGATTGGAGATTGTAAGTGGCAATTGATTAACTTGCTTAGTTGAAACGGATTTTGCCTTTATCTGAAACAACAGATTGATTTAAACTGATAAAATCTCTTCATTATACCAACTCCTGAATAGATAGAATCCTAAAACCTGTTGGGAAAATTACTCAAATAACTAGACACCAATTTAGCAGATTACAATTCCCAAGTTCCAGTCCTTTTTCCCTCTTTGTGCAATCAAAATCAAGATCAAATAATTAACAAGATAATGCAAACAATCACACAAATCAACACCGAGATTTTTCATGGAAAACTCAATGCGAGAAAAACCACAACACCGTAGTCCACTTAAAAAACTTCCACTATCAACAAATAATGGGTTCACAATTGTTCTTCCTTAGATTCAACTAAGGGCTACAACATATATATCATCAAGAACAACCTATTCTTGGAATACAATAAGATTAAAAAGAAATGTTTGAGAAAAGCTCACAACACTGACAGCCCCGTTTTCTATCAAAACGACCAGTTTCCAGAGCATCAATCTTCAATCCAACCGTTCAGAATGAAGAGTAATGTGTCTAAAAGCTGTTGTCTAAATCTCAACCCAATCCAATGATGAACGAGCTGGAAATTGAAGAAAGAAAACAGATGGTTCAACTGCCTCAACTTCCTTTCTTTCTCCCAGTTTTCTCTGCTCTCTTTTTGTTCAAAAATACTACTAACATCTACAGTGTGGCAGCTCATTTAATTTGAAGAGACAGCAAGGCTGTCTCTTCAGGACCATACTAATTAGTAAGACAACCTTGTTGTCTCTTTAAATTAAATGAGTTGTCACTGTAAATGTTAGTAGTGTTTTTTGAATGAAAAGAGAGCAGAGAAAGAAAGGAAGCTAAGGCAACTGAAACAACGTGTGTCTTCTTTCTTTGATTTCAAGCTCGTTTACCGTTGAATCGGGTTGAGATTTGGACAGCATCTTCTAGACACATTACTTTCATTCTGAACGGTTGGATCGAAGATTAGTGCTGTGGAAGCTGGTCGTTTTGACAGAAAACAGGGCTGTCAGTGTTGTGAGTTTTTCTCAAACATTTTTCTCTTTAATCTTGTTGTATTCCAAGAATAGGTTGTTTTTGATAATATATATGTTGTAGCTCTTAGTTGAATCTGAGAAAGAACAATTGTGAACCCGTTTCATTCTGAACGGTTGGATCGAAGATTAGTGCTGTGGAAGCTGGTCGTTTTGACAGAAAATAGGGCTGTCAGTGTTGTGAGTTTTTCTCAAACATTTTTCTCTTTAATCTTGTTGTATTCCAAGAATAGGTTGTTTTTGATAATATATATGTTGTAGCTCTTAGTTGAATCTGAGAAAAAACAATTGTGAACCCATTATTTGTTGATAGTGAAAGATTTTAAGTGGACTACGGTCCCATGGTTTTTCTTGCATTGGGTTTTCCACGTAAAAATCTTGGTGTTAATTTGTGTTATTATTTGCATTATCTTGTTAATTGTCTGATTTTGATTGCACAAAAAGGTAAAAAGGACTTATGAATTGCAATCCGCTAAATTGATTTCCGGTTATTTGAGTACTTTTCCCAACAAAACCTTCCACATGACACATGAATATCATATTACTCATGTGGAAGGTTTTGTGTTCTGGAGTTGGTGTGTTTGATGGTCTATGCTGACTGTTTATTCGAACATTAGTATGCACATCATATACTTCTTTCAGTTATCTGTGATGTTATTGGTAGGCAATTGCTAATGGTTGATTCTGAATGCTACAATTCTGCATCGTATAATTTTTTGCAAAATTCAAATCAAGATATTGCGATTGGAGTGCTAAAATTTATCTTGATTAGGATTTGGGATTTATAGCTTCTGCATTCCTGGTTAACTGTTGTACCAATATCTGTTTTCACACACAAATATAGAATCTGCAATGCAAAGCTAATTTGAAGAACTATGGATGTGCTCTTGTCGGAGCAGAGCAAGGCTTTGTACCATAACTTATAAACAAAATGAGACTAATTACTTCTGTTTGCCACTGCTAAAATTTAACATTGTGATTAAAATTTCATGTTTGGAACTTCGATTTTGAATATCAAAACTACAGGAAGGACAGGGACGACAGGATCGGAAACTTGCTATAGCTCACCATAAGAGGCGTAATGGAAAGTCAGAGTTCACTATAGCTCAGAATTTGAAGGGAGTTTTTTCTAGTTCAGATGATAGCTTTGTAGGAAACGTGACAGCAAACCTCATGGGTTCCAAGTATCACATATGGGATCAGGTTCGATTCCTTCAGACCTCGCAAATTTACTGAATCCCTTTTCCTTTTGTTTCTAAGAAATCAAATACTCCTAAATCAACTAGCACAAAGATCTGTTTGATAATTTATTCACTAAAATGGCTGGCATTGTGCTTGTTTGCAGGGTGGTTGTGTCAACTCCAAAAGGGGCAATCTACTTCTGGCAGTTGTTACGTAAGGCATACCCACTCTCTCACTCAGTTTCTGTGTTCTTTTTCCTCTCTACTAGTTTGTATTTATTTCCCTATTTTCCCGTAGATTCATGCCTACCATAGCCACTTGGACTGGAAGTTACAGAAGCATGAGGGCATATGTACCAAGATACCAATCCATGCAGCTAAAGAATACAACCCTGGTGAGTTCAGGAGATTCTGAAATGTCAGCAGAATTTCAAATATACTTGTTCACATTCATATAGAGGTGAGGACTCTTGAAATTCAACCCTGGTGAGAGTTCATGTCAAGAGTCCTCGCCTCTATATGAATGCGAACATGTATATTTGAAATTATGTTGACATTTTCACACTCTATTTTTCGATTCCATGAAGCCTTGCAAAATGGGATAATCATTTCATTCTTCTTCTGTCGTAGATGCAACATGTTAATGGTTTGGCTAGGGACTGGGAGGGGAAAATGGACAAAGTACATAAGCTATGTTCAAGGACTCCACGATACAATAATGTGAGTACAGATTGTTTATTGTGTGTGTTATAGAAGACGAACTTTTGGACTTCATTTTTTCTAATTTTTCTGAATTCTCCAGATGTCAAAGCAGTACGAGTTAGACTTCAGAGATAGAGGAAGAGCTGGGCTTAGAATCCAAAGCTCGGTGAAGAACTTCCAGCTAACAATGGAGGTATCGTGAATTTCATCTTGAAAATTAAATGCTGGAATAAACGGTTATAAAGTGCATCCATTTCCTGCCTGATTGGATTCTGATAGCTGACGCTGCCATTTTCATAGGAAAATGGAAAGCAGACAATTCTACAACTTGGAAGGGTAGGGAAGTCGAAGTTTGTTATGGATTTCAGGTACAAACTATGCAGATCCATTTCTTTCTAGTGATGCGAAAATACATTGAAACACTTGGAGATGTTTTCCATCGTCAATGGAGGAAATTGAAAAAATACTGAAACTCTTTTATACATCTTTCTCCTGCAGATATCCCCTAACAGGATACCAAGCATTTTGCATATGTTTGGCATCCATGGACTCGAAACTTTGTTGCTCGATGTAACTACAAGCTGACAACATCTTGTTGCCGTTCAACTTCAAAAAATCTAGTTCCTACTTTTGCACTGTAAAAGAGAATCTATTTTGAAAAAACATGGGTCTGCTACTGAAGAGCAGTTTCAGCTAGCCTGATTGGTGCAAAATATTGCAGGAGCTGAGTCCCGGATGTCGATGGGGTGCCTCGATCCCTTCCTTAACTCGATGAGGCAGGAATAACATATATTTAATCTACTAATTTAATCTAAATTATATTATGATTACTGAGTTGATCTATGAGTCGGATAACGACACCATGAAGATGATTTCATTTTCATTTTTTTTTTATTCAAATTATCACAAAAAAATAATTAACACTAGTCAACTATTTAGCCATTTCATGTCCTCAAAGTATATGGTGTGATTGATAATATAGGATTTGTGATAATAAAAGATTTGTGATTTGCAGAGTAGCTCTTAAGTTCAAGTTGAAAGATATATCTCTTGTAAGAATTTGGGATAATAAATATTTTATTATTTTACCTAAATTCATCTCTTAGAACTCATAATTAGATCAAAAAATAAACTTAAAACACTCGATAAATAAAATTAGACTTTTTCAGCTTCTATAGATAAATGTAAGTTCAACCGATCAGTTTAGCTGGACCATCCGACTCGGCTCGATTCAGGATAAACCGGGTTTTTTGGTTTAAACCGATACTCCGTGCCCCTCCTGCCAGCAACATTTAAGAGGAAAATGATGGGTAATTAACTTCGAACGAACAAATATGGGGGCGTGATGTGGTCCATTGTAATTTTTGGAGCATCAATTTCTATCTTAGGTTTTATTACACTGTCGTTTTCATGGATCTTCCTAACAGCTTCCTACTTCCTAATCTCTAGTTAAAAGACCTCCTTTTTTTTAATTCAATCGAAGAGTCATAAAAAGGAAGATAAGAGATTAGAGCCTATGAAAAGTTAAATTGATTGTTCTTTAATTACTTGTTGTTAACTACATAAAATCCTGAAGTATTTTAATTGTTATTTTTATGCGAGAAACCTATTCCCTTGAAAACTTATTTTATAAGTTCAGATGAGCGAGTAAAACTTTGATTGTCGCAGGTTCTTTCAAGGAGTGCACATCCTGACTCGAACTTGAAACTTTTCTGTGCAGATTGCAAATTCTTTGTCATCACGTCACGACTCTTGGAATTCCAAAATGCAATTTTCAGAGAGTGAGGTTTCCTCACATCGTTAAAGACTAAAGTGCTTTAAGATTTAATCGATGAGGTTAGATTTCAAAACAACTATTTTTTTTAAAAGAAAAAATCTTGATGTGTATATATGATGAAATTTGATATTCTTTTTTTTTCAGGTTGAAGATAAAGAAACTAAAATCAATGTAACATTTTGTTAGATGAAAGTGTGAAGCTAGCGCAAGTTGTTTCATGATATTCAGATGTTTTTTTAGTCAAGGCAGTCCAAATTTCTATAGTAGTCCATTTTGCGTTTGAACATTGCATTTGAGTGTATTTTAAAATTATATTTGGTCTTAAAAATATATTAAATTGATATATTTTTTAATAATTTTAATATATTGATGTTAAAAATAATATATATTTTAATTAATTTTAAAATAAAATATTTTTAAAACATATCATACACCACACTAACAAAGTCACACTCAATCTTAATTTATATATACTTCCTTATCACTAGAACATTACTGACCCCACAAATCTTTATAAAAGCATTTAAGCAAGCATCTCTGTGTCGCAGCTTATGGAGAAGGGCCAGAAGGCCATGATATATATATATATATATATATATATATATATATATCCCTTTCAGCATGATTTCACCTTATTATTAAAAAATTTCATGAGAAGTAAATCAAATTCAAATTGTTTTTTGTAGCAAAAGTGAACATGTGATTACAAGTAAATATATTTTGAATAGAAGAAAAAAAGAAGAGGCCATCACATGCCAAAATGTATTATAATTAGTCGAAAATTATTAAATGCATGTCTAACTTTGTCTACATTTACATGTAAATGAAACCAATAAATCCTCTTTCCAAATTTTAATCCAAGAAGAGAAGCATATTATTCCTAAAAAAATTAAGAATTACAACCTTGTTCATGATCATCATGATCATCATCGGCCTTTCCCTGATATTGTCACCATCCTTGCCTCCATATTCACAGAACCAAAAATATTTATATTGTAAGGATGGACTTATTTGTGCCAGATACCATTTCCTGCCCATCCAATTCGTAGTGGAAAATCGATGAAGCAAATGAATTTAGCTCTCCGAAAATAATATCATCACCATCAGTGTAGCTACTGGAGTCTTGGCAGTCGAAGAAAGTTTGGATGTCATCCGGGAAGCTCCGGCGTGGCGGTTCACGATCCGATTCTGGTGGCGTCAAGGGGGGATTGGCAGCCGATGTTCTCTCCAATATTTCCTTGAACTTGGAGGATTGCAGCAAAAGCCCTAACGCCGATGACGCCGCGCCGCCTGCAGGCCGGGTCGGGTCGGTCACTTCCGTCTCATTAACACTCGAACTTGGCTGGTGGGACATGATCAAATCCAATCCAGTCTTCCGGTCAAGGTCTTGAATCCGATTAGCATCGCCATTAGGGTTTTGTTGAAGATTATTTTGATTAATGTTGGGACGTAGCAATTTGATGTAGCGGCTCAGGTCAAAGTTTGTGACAGCATTAATTCCACGGTACTCTATAGCTGCCATGTCATATGCTGTTGCTGCTTCTTCTTGAGTGGCTGAAAAGAGAAGGTACATAAATAAATTTAGGGTCGGGATATATAAATATGCATGCATTTTTTGGTGGGGAGAGGCTCTGAAATTTAAGTTGCTGGCTTGGGTGGTTGAGGTTCGGCTCATCCATCTCCCACCCAACAAGATTTGCCTGCACATTAATATTCTACCCATCTATTTAATTAATTTGAAATTCGTTTCATTAATCGTATTTATTATCGAAAAATAATTGTCAATGTCAAAATTATAGTATTTGATTACAGAGCTAGAGGTTGACTTTATTTACTTGGAGTCATTGTGTATACTATGTTGGTGAAGTGACAATGTTGGTGCAATAGTATCGTGACACGTCAAGAATTATCCACGTGGATTTGGACATAAAGACACGCACTAGAGTTAATTGTTTGAATAAAACTAGTTTGATGTTTAAGTGAAAAGGATATCAGCATTGAGTGAGTTTCTTTTTGCAACCCGCGCGTAACTCCTGGCCGGGCTGGTGCTTGACTTTCCTCTTTCATGATAGCAGAGGGTTTTTTTTTTCTTTTTTTTAATATATTGGCGAGTTTAAAGTTTTTTTCAAAATTATGAATTTAATTTTTTGCATACTTCAGTAATAGCAACCTTAATTAATTATTTCTATAATTTCTAAAATTATTTCTTTAGGATTAATAAATAGTTTGAGAGAGAGAGAGTACCGTATGTTCCAAGGTAGAGGTATTTGTTGCCGAAAACTCTGCCGATCCGAGCTTCCCATCTGCCATTATGATGGTGTCTGCATACCGATTTAAGATTTTGAATATCAATGGCAGCATAGATTTAAAGCTTGGAAATATTCATATATGTCGTTTTTATTTATTATATTCTTTTACTATTATTTTGATTGATCGATTACGTCCCTTTATAGTATTTTTTTTTTAGGCTAGCACACTATCATAATTATTGTTTTCATGTGTCGAAATTTCAAGCTGAAGAGTTTGTATGCCCGTCAACTATAAATACGGTATGACGTTCATCAATTTCAATTTTTGAAAAGTTAGGTTTTTTTATTTATTTATTAAATATCTTATCTAATTAGTTGAGAATGTCAAGCATTAATGGATAGAGAAGAGAAGATACTGAATTTATGCAAGCTCCAAGGTAGAGAGAGAGGTGCACGAGGCCAATAAAGAAAAGGAAAGGAAAAATATAAAACAGCAAATCCAATCTATATATATATATATATACTCTCTAAAAAAGAAAAATTACCTGGCCACGCCTCTGTATTTGGACACCCCGCGTGAAAATCCACTACTTTTTCTGTAAATTCCATCAATTATAAAACATGAACACGGTAGTGATGATTAATAAAGAGAATCCACATGATATATATAAGCAATGATAGTTGGAAGTAAATAAATAAACAATCTTTTATTTTAAATCATAAATTTCTTATAATATTTACCTCCTCAATGATCCAATATACTCTTCCTTTGACTGACCCTCCATCTCCTTGAGCTCTTCTTCGTAAGTTGACCACTGGAATTAATTTATATCTTTAATTAGATGTAACAAGACAAAGTTAAAACTAGAAGACAACGGAATAAAAAAAACTTCAAGAACAGAATAATTTTGAGTCGTGAAAATTTACTGGGAAATTGAGGATAGTATCCTGTCCCCAGTACTTTAATGCTGCCAGGTCATAGGCATGTGCAGCCGCTTCTTCATTATCATAGGCCCCTGATGAAAAAACCCAATAAATCAAGTGTGATTATGAGCCAGATATGAAAATTTAAACAATAAAATCATGACTTTCCACCTTATATTAGAAATAATGTTAGAAAAGCAGCGGGATAAGAAAAATATCTAATATATATTAAAGTAAAGCGAGGAGGATTTGAATGTGTACCTAGATACACTGTATACGGTTGAATTCCACCAGTATCACACCATTGAAGTCAAAGCCAAGAACAGTACCAAGAACATGAAATGTGATGTCAGAAAGACGATGAAAGATTTGGAGAGAAAGATGAAGAGGGACTGGAAAGAGGATGATGAGATGAGTAACCTTGTCTTCCTTTCTTGTTCTGCGATTCATTCCAGCTGTTTTTATCCCACAGATGAGCCTCATAACGCCCAGTCCATCGATGCCTGAACAGAACACGCACAGAAATGAATCCAAGGAAGAAGAAATCACTGAGCAATACAGGAAGATGAATCAAAGAATGTGATTTTATAACCTCGTAACGCCTCTGTAGATGGAGCTACGTCGAGGTGGAGAGTCTCGCGGCACACTTTTTCTCGTCCTCTTCGCCTTGTTCGTCGGATTTGTGCTGGTGTTTGCAGAATCCTCTAGGGTTTGCTTTGATGTTTTTCCCATCTAACCTCACCAAGAGAAGTGCGCAAACGCGAGGAAGAAGATCGATCGATCGCAGAGAGGTAGGTGCTGAGAGAGAAAATAAAGAGTGGCTAGCTAGCTAGGTCATCCAATGAGGAGGCCGGGGTTTTAGAGGAAACGAGAGAATCTATTTGTTTGAAAATAGAGAGGGAAGCCGGCAGGAGAGGATGTATTCTTGTGGGCGTCTATTTGTTCAGCCTCGTCTTTGCTTATGTGTGCTTTGAAAATGTGTTATATGGGAGAAATTTTGCAGCCTCCCGTTTATTCTCTGCATTTATTTTGCTCTTTTTCCTTCTCGATCATAGAAGTTTGGATCTCTTCTGCCATGTGGAAATGTTATGGGATGGTTGTTTGATTCAATGGTGGGCTTTAGATTTGATGAATCTTGGGTGACCACTCTACTTCTTAGGGCAGCGTGAGGTGTTGCATTTTTGGATATCTGTCTTGTTTAATTAATGTTTTTTTTATGCGAGTTTTATTTTGTCAGAGAATAATATAAATCATAACCGCTTGAGCTTTTAGGTGAGATTGTTCCTTAACATGGTATCAGAGACTTATTGACCCAGCAGTCACGAGTTCGAATCCCACCACCCTCATTCTATTCGATAAAAATCAAGCACAAAGTAGTGTGGGCCTATGTGTAGGTTTCAAGCCCAAAGGGCTTTTCACTTGAGGGGGGTGTTAGAGAATAATATAAATTATATTCTGGGGCCTCACCTAACAGCTTGAACTTTTAGATGAGATAGTGACAAAAAAATGTATATGATGATTCTAATTCGAGATTTATTGTGTAAATTATATTATCAAATTATGTCTCTTGGGATGGTATGATTAATTAATTAATTAATTAATGTTGCTCTAACTTTTTCTTTTCTTAGAAGGTCGCTAGCTTCTTCTTTTTTTAAGATAAGATGAGGTTGCTCGTAGAATTACAAGAGGTCGTTTAGTGTTTAAGTTTTAAATCTCATATTTTTAAGGTCTTGGATTCAGCTAGATTGGCCTAGGCCAGGATATTCCAAGGATGATGAAATAACACTGGCGTTTTTATTTAATATGCAAGATAAGTATAAGATTTGGGTAATTGATGATGCTTGGTTCAATAAGCACGATCAATTTAATAATATAATTAAAAAAAACAAAACATAATGTATACAATGGTTAGTTTGAAAAATAAACGCTTGCTAGTGTTATAGAAACATATTCCTCCACTATTTATAGCACAAAAAATATTATATGAGAATGTGATACCATATAAAAAGAAGAAGAAAAATCCAACTATTACAAAATTAAATTAAAAAAAAATCTTTCTTTGGTACATCATTCAAATACATGGCCTGAATGTGAGACCATGATAATTTTATAAAAAATAAACTATATAAAATAATGAAGCTTAGATCTCAAACAACCAGCTGGATATTAGTTAAACTTAGAGACAAAAAAAAAATAACGTGGATGTTAACTAGTCAGGTTCGGATCAACTTGCGTGTATCTCAATTAATCTCATGAATTCTGAAGTTAACGATTATGTAAATCTATAATGGTCATCATATTAATAACCACAAGAATTATGGTCTGAGATCACAATGGAGCAAATCTCTTAATACCAAGCTGGTATTATTGGACCACCTCCTAGATGGTTCGATATATAAGTGGTGTCATTAAACTTGATTTGACATGTTAATTTAGTAATTTTTCAATTGAAGATCCAATTTCGATATGTAAGTTGTTTGATTTGAAGCTCGATTTAACATTTTTCTAGAAAAAATGAAACAATATTGTTTTGAATTGATTTTTGTTGGTTTAGGTTGACCCATCTGATTTTTGGGTCAAGGTTTTATAATAGAAGCATGAGAGCTTGAATTTGATATTCTAAATCATTTATCATTTTATATTATCATGTGGATCACAATGCAATTACTGTTCAATAATTTAGATTTTTCTGGTGAGACTAATTAAAGAAAATGAAGAACTTTTCAACCACTCTTAATATTAAAATAATTAAGTTGGTAACCAAAACCCAAATAAAACGCTTCCAAGAGGAGTTCCTTAGGATTAAGACTTGAATTTTGAATCTTGAATCTTGAAGATTACATGTTTAAACCTTAACTTGAGAGATTAGATGTGGGAATCGAGGAAAGACAACTGATCCACTGTAAGGATTTACTGGAGATTTCTCTATAAAAAAGAAATAATTTTTGAGCATTAATAATGTTAAGGAATTATTTGATCTAAAATTTTAAAATATGATTTGTATTATTTTTTAATTCATTTATTTAATTAAGAACTTTTATAAATTTAAAATCTATACAAGTTCAATGCTATTTTATGATTAAAAAACATACCAACCTGATAATTTAAAAATATTAAATAAAACCACAAAATTTCTAATGGTCTTTTAAATGAAACGTGCTACACGAATAAACAAAAAAATCATTTAAAAAGGAGGGAAAATAAAATAAAATAAAATAATGGTTCTTGCATTTTTCTTCACGAACCATTATTTTATTACTTGATATTAATACTCATTTTTCTTAATTTAAGTCAGCATATAAAAATAAAATTAATTGGAACCTTAAATGCATGCAACCACTGGGTACGAGGGCAGGTAGATGCTGTCGTTTGTGGTTGTGCCATATTTTGCGACGGGTGCTTAATTTCCAGCATCCGTCATATTCAAGCCGCATGGACTATGGAGTGACGAGGACTGCCATATTTTGCGACGGGTGCTTGATTTTATAAGTATTTACGAGTATGGTATTGTTTTTTAAAATATTTTTATTTAAAAATATATTAAAATTATATATATATATATATATATATATATATATATATATATATTTTTATAAAAAAATTTTTGATTTAAAAATATTAAAAAATAAAATAAAAACAAAAAAAAATCTATTTTTTTCAAAAATTAAAACTCTGTTACGAACAAGGCAGTCAAAATCGAGATTTTGACACGGATCGGAAAGGGCTCCGAAAAATCGGATCGTAAGATCGGATCGTAAAATCGTAGAAAGATCGTAAAATGTCCGTACAAAAATTATTATTTTTAATTATATTTAAATTTAAAAAATGAATTTGAATATAATTAAATATTATTATTTTTATTATTATTATTATTCTACGATTTTTCTACGATTTTGAACGATTTTTCTACGACTTTGACCGAGTTTGACCGGTTTCGATTTTTCTTTCCGGTCCAACCAGGTTTTCGGAGCCAACTCGTAAAATCGTTAGTTGACTCGCGATTTTGACTACCTTGATTACGAACATAATTCGAACAAGCATAAACGTGAGCGTGCTTCGGGGGAACAGATGATGGTGAGGTCAACGCGCCACTAAAGGAGCTTTTGGATTTAGCTGGCAATGGTAAATCCACGTGCTCAAGGGGACATGGGGACGGACCCACCACCGGTGCAGGTGCAGCGGTCACAGAAGAGCGAATAGATTTGGGATGGGCTAAGGGGCTGGACTGCTACGTGGGCTTTTGGTGATGATGATGGATTTGAGTTTCTGGGGCTTTTTCGTTTTGTTTGGGCCAGTGATATGGGGATGGTAATGGGTGGAGTGGAAATGGTGGGGTTTGACTTTTCTAGATCTTTGATTTCTTTTTTCATGTATTTTTCAACAAACAATAATTTAAAAACAATATCTACAGCACTCCTAATCATATCCATGATATATTTAAGGTAATTTCTGTTTTTAAAAATATCTTTTTTCTTTGAGATACATCAAAATAATATATTTTTATATTTTTTTCAAATTTATTTTTACATTGAAAAGAACCAAAAACAAATAAAAAAACCATAGCTTCTACTTTTTAAATTAAGTATTATTTGAAAAATATGAAATAATATTTATATTTGTTTTTATGTCCTAATGTAAAAAAAAAATGACATTATTTTAATATATTTTCAATTACAAAACTCCATGTCATGTTACCAAACACACAATTAAACTACGTTAAACAACAACAACAATAAATATCAAATATTTTTAATAATTTAAAAATACATATAAAAATATCAATATATATTTTTAAATTATTTTTCTTCATATTTAGGTTAATACTTCCTATCTTTTTTTTATTTGAATTTTTTTTTAAATAATAGTTATTTTTTAAGTAATTTTGTATTTATTTATGAAAAAGGTTTTCTGATTCATTCATTTTTTTTATAGATGAAATTTATTTTAAAAAAATGAAATATTATTATTTTCAAATAATATTTTTAGTAAATGCAACCTTCAATAATATATTTTTTTTCCTTTTTTATTAAATAATTCAATGTATATCTACTTCTATTATTGTTTGATTGATATTTCATCGAACTCGATTAAATAGTCTAATTTACTTTGTCTCTTGATTTTTTTGAGTTTTATTTTTAATTAATTTATTAACATATATAATTCTTTATTTATTTAATTATGATATATATTATTTAGAGTTCTTTTAACTATAAAAACATTTTAAAAAATGTATATATAATTTATTTATTTAAAAATAAATTACCCGTAGTTAACTGTGATTCTGTGAATGGTTTCACTAGGAATTTTCCTTTTTCCTTTTGAACTGAATCGAATCTGGTAGCTAAATAAATTTACGTGGGAGCGTTTTCAAAAAATGAAAGGGAGAAGATAAATTTTAATTAAGCACGCGGAGGAGTTGCTGCCGAAGCTTGCTGTGGCGGTGGAGGAGACTGGAGAGAAGAAAAACATTAACATTAACATTTTCTTTTCAACATATTTTAATATTTTCATATTGTGTCCCAAGGAAAGGAAGACCATTGAATTCTAACTTTAACGTCATCACATCACCAACCCCAAGAGTCAAGAAGACACCAAATAAGAACTTGGATTCAAGAAACCACAGAAAGTAGAAAACTTTACAAGAATTGAATCGGAGAGATACAGTACAGAATCTACGGACCCAAGATCATAAACTCACCTGGGTTATTCCCACTTCTCCAAAATCTTTGTTAAAAAATGGAAGAATCCCAGTTAGAAAGGGACCCAAGAAATGGTTTCTTGGCTTTGGTGCTGAGGCCAATACATTGGCTAAAAATGCTCGGTGAAGAGTTGCATTGGAGTTTTGTTCTAGGAGTTATGATTGTTTATGGGGTCAGTCAGGGATTTGCTGTTGGCATGAGTAAAGTTAGTACTAAGTACTATATGAAAGATGAGCAGAAGGTACAGCCATCTGAATTACAGGTGTATTTGGGGTTGCTTCAACTTCCTTGGGTAATGAAGCCTTTATGGGGTCTCCTCACCGATACACTTCCTGTTCTTGGGTACAGAAGGCGGCCTTATTTCATTTTTGCAGGTGAGAAAACAAGTTTTGTTCTTTTAACTTTGTTTTCAATCTGGTGTTCTGCGTGTGTTTGTTTGCTGATGGGAATTTAAGCTCTTAATATTGAGGGTTTTGATTTGATGCCCCGCCCAAGAAAGAGACCCAAGCTCTAGTAGCACGAATTATTTAATTTGGAATGAAAGGTTTGCTTTGACTGTTAAGAGTATACGTAGCCTTTCCCTGTACTCTTTTTCCTATTGCATTCTATCTCATCATATCACATTCTATTTGTGATATTTGAGAGTCACCGTCAATACCTCGGTGTAGGTAAGTCCGGTATAGGCAAGATCCAATTGATTTTTCATCAATTCCTAATGAAATAGATGTAGCAGTGGCTTGCTGGAAACCCAGAGTCTTTACTTGATCCAGGATGAGGAATCGGCTGTTAATATGAGCTAAGGGGGTTCAAACAAGGTCATATTTGAGGTTGGCCTCTGCCCCTTGGTATCATCTTTTAGAACAACTTCTTTGTGTTATTAAATAGTGGAGAACGTGCACTGAAGATTAGATGGTCACTTTCACATGCATATTTTTCAGTTTTTAAAGTTTTGACTCTTTCAAATGCAATTGTGCACGTATGAAAAATGCTGTAGTGCATTGAATTCTTGTTATATGTTTCCCTTACTAGATTTTGGTCCCCTTTTTTTTTGGGTATTATAAATTTAAATGAGGCTGTCTTTTTTATACTATGACATGTAAGAGCATGATATTATGAGGACAGATAAAAGTAGTTGTTCAATCAGTGAGTTCATCCCTCCCTTAATCTCAGGTTTTCTTAGCGTGACCTCGATGCTTGCTCTATCACTCCAAAGAAACTTGAGTCTTGCATTTGCCCTATTGTCTCTAATGGGGATAAGTGCTGGGATAGCAATAGCGGATGTAGCCATTGATGCCTGTGTGACACAAAACAGCATAAGGCATCCTTCTTTAGCTGCTGATATGCAAAGCTTGTGTGGATTCAGCTCTTCCATTGGAGCACTGGTGGGATATTCACTTAGTGGCTTTTTGGTTCACCTAGTTGGCCCAAAGGTCAGTTTCTGTGCACATATTACTGTGGCCATGTTCAATCCTCGATCCATTTGCTTTGCTTTTTGGTTCACCTAGTTAATGAATTAGATCACTGCCCATGTTAAATGCTTGCTGAGTTGTGTGGTTAAGGGGCATGTCTTGGATTTGATTCCCAGTGCTGCTAGGTAGGTGCAAACAGTACCATGCTTGGGTCACCTACCTAGAGTCAAAACTTCTCATGAGTTAGTAGGGTTAGCAGGGTTCTCATGAGTCCAGGATTAACCCATCTATGGAGGCTTTCCTGCTTTAAAAACATTCCATGTATCTAGATTTGATAAAGAATCTGTGATGTAATTGTCTACTAATAATATGAATTTGTAAATAACGGTTAAAAATCTATTCAAGTTCTTTCTGATTTGTGGTAGTCAGGCTGTGATGCTTTTTTCTTCATTTACCTTTCTAATAACCTGCAAGTGTTACCTCACAGGGTGTGTTTGGGCTTCTCAGTGTGCCAGCAGGCCTGGTTATTTTGGTTGGAATGACGCTGAAAGAATCCCGTGTTCATAAATTTACTCACAGAGGAGTAAGGTTATGTGATTGTGTCTTCTTTTTGCCTAATTTATATCACTGCTTTCTTCCATGCTCACATGCAGTCATTGAATTAGGTAAATGAGAAATTTCTGGATGCTGGTAAGGCCATGTGGACAGCACTGAAATTTCGGGATGTTTGGAGGCCATGTCTATATATGTACTTGTCACTTGCAGTGAGCTTGAATATTCATGAAGGGATGTTCTATTGGTATACAGATGCAAAGGGAGGTCCATCTTTTTCGCAGGTACTTGCCTTTCTTTCTTAAAAAAAAATATGCTGGAGAATTCATGCCGCTGATTGTCTTGATATTTGCATGCAAACCAAGAAACCACAAATAAAAAATAAGAATTAAAATTAAAAGTACTTCTAGCTAGTTTCTTCATTTGTATTTTCTTGTTTGGGTAATTACATGTCATGGGATTTTTTATGTGTATTGAAATCAACTGAAACTCCAAATTTACCAATATATCATTTTAAAACATTTTCAGCTGCTATGTTTTGAGAACTGAGGAACATTTGCTCATATACCCTTTACGTATGTCAATCAAAGTGATGAAATATATACAAATCCTAAAATTGAAAACTTCTGCAAGAAATCTAGACTTTCTGATGTTCAAAAAAGCCTCCAGCAATAGAAGAGAGACTCTTGAAGCTGCAACCTTTTCCCCGGAATTCTGAAAAACTGGACAAAAAATTTGGGTCATGGCAGTGGATGGATTTGAAAGTTGAAATGAACGTTAGTAAGTTATAGTGCATATCAACTCCATTGTTTTTGTTTTTGTTCAGTCCGTTCCAAAGAGGATTTATTTACTTCTTTTATTAAAGGAGCTATGCGTTAGAAAACTAGTCAGATTATGGATCTTGCATGTCTGTTTTTCCATAGGCCCATGTCGTGAAGCAAACTTAACAGGTTTGCCATGTGCAATTATTTGGAACCCCAGCGTGGATTGTTTGCATCTAAGAACTCCAATCTGTCGCCCATTACCTACCATGAGATATCTAATGTTTCTTGATGTTTTATTTTGGTATGGGATGCAGGTCCACTAAAAACTGTCCTCTCCATCCAAAACACAGTAATATTGACTGTTAGAAAACAGCAATTCATAGCAATAAATTTTTTTTTCCATACATCATCCATTGCCAAACAGATTTTTTATAAGCTGCAAAAATTACATCCTTGTGTTTTCTTTCCCATTTGTATGCTAGAATTTTTCACAAATGTTGTGTAAACTTCACACACTTTGTTATTGAATGTTCAGATTGGTTTGCCAAGCGTGTCTCTATATCATCTCTCAATTTCCAGAATATTTCTGAAATGAAATGTATCCAAATGCATGATTCTCGTTATGTTCAGAAGTTTCTATTTGCAACAGAATGAAAATCGTAGATAAGTAACTCCTGCTATATACATCGTATGCAGGAGGTTGTTGGGTCCATATTTTCGATGGGTGCAGTTGGGTCCCTTGCTGGGGTCCTTATCTACCAAAATTGGTTAAAAGACCATCCTTTTCGCGACTTACTTTTCTGGTCTCAGTTGTTGTATGGTGCATCAGGGTTGCTAGATTTGATATTGGTGCTGCGTCTGAACCTGAAAATTGGTTTACCTGATTATTTCTTTGTTGTGATTGATGAAGCCATTTCTATGATGATTGGGCGCATTAAATGGCAGCCTCTTCTTGTACTTAGTTCCAAGCTTTGCCCTGCTGGTATAGAGGGCACTTTCTTTGCTTTGCTCATGTCAATAGACCATGTTGGTATGCTTTCATCAACTTGGGTAGGCGGTCTCTTACTCAAATTCTTGAAGGTTACACGGACAGAGTTTGACAACCTTTGGATGGCCATTTTAATCCGGAGCCTCATGAGAATAATTCCAGTTTTCCTGTTGTTTCTGATACCTAGAAGCGATCCAAACTTATCCATTCTTCCAGAAGAGATGTTGAAGATGAAAAAAGGTGACGATAGACTTGAATCTGAGAACACCGAGATGGTCTCCCTCGTCGATAGCACTTGATGAACGGCGTCACTTACTCGGGCAATATAAACAAGCTTCTAGGAGCCTGACAGTTTCTAAATGAAGGCGTGTTTAAATCCTCAATTTTGGCTCGCAAGGAAGATTTTTATGTTCATGTGCTTAGAATTACTACTGCTGATGCATCACCTTGAGAACACAGGGGCTTCTCCACTAGAAGTTCAAAAAAGGACATGGCTTTCTGCTCCAGGCTGTCAGAAGTCATCCCTCCTTGGTATTGCTTTCAATACAATTTTATTCCCTGATTCTCTGATATTTCTGGTGGACAACAACATTTCAGAGATAAGATCAAGTCCATCCTGCCACGGTCAAAATCTAATGCTCACGAACATTGGAATCAATTTGAACAACAGACATTTTTGAAGATAATAGCTCCAAATTAACATTCAACAAATTCGCAGGTCTCCCTCCTTTTCCTGTAGGTTTTACAAATTAATGCTCACATTTTCCAAAGCCACGATCCTGTTCTGAAACATGTTGCTTGTAACCCGTCTCGGATGCAGTAAAACGATTGGCTCATTATCTTTTTTTATCATTTTTTTATTGCTCAAAGGCTCTTGCCTTTATGTTTTTATGGTTTTCCCATCGAGTATTTCAGCCCCTGAAAATCGTGAAATATCAAAAAATTCTTCATCATTTAACCATCATCAGATACAAAGCTTACAAGAGTATGCGATTAATATAACCCCCATCAATCTTCTCAGAAGCAATTCAGAACCCTGTCTCAGATTCAAACACATCTTACAATAAAAATATACAGAAGATATTCTTTGCCGTGTTTGGGACCGCGCTGTCAAAACACTCTTGAGAAACTGGAAATGGCGTTTTTACATATCCTATACCTTTCCCCATGGATAATAATAGATATTCATATGTGAGATGAACCAAGAAAGACTACTACTGCTTGATGATTGCTTTGCCAACAAGAACAACCGACATTGCATCAAATAAATATATGCACAGTCACACATCAGATCTTAAAATACTTTCGAATCATCAAACCTAGTCGAAACTGCAGGCTTCTGCCGCAAATCCCAACATGGACCCCTTGGTGTCATATATAACCCTCTGGTTTTTCTGCTGATAATTCCCAATTATACCGACCTCGTTTTCATACGAGAGACTTGCAACAGCCAAGCAGACCTGCGATGCATCGGTCTTGACAAAATAGAAAACCCCAGTTACATCCACATTGAGTTCGGCATTTCCCTCGAAGTGCATTTTTATGTTTGGAATCTCAACCTCTTGATATCCACTAAGGTTGAAGCAAGTATCCAGAATCATAAAAGCTGGTGCAGAAGGAAACCCTGAAAATTGTTTCACAAACTCACCCTTTAGTGCCTGGTACATTGAAGGAGGGAGCCTTGAGATGACCGTCCCAGAATCAATCATCATTCCACCTTTACCGAAACTTGGTGCTTGTACTGCCACGCTACCAACAGTAATGCCAGTTAGGTTTAGAAAATAGAAGGGCAGCAGTGGATTAGGAATCATTCTGGTGTATGAAATAGGAGTAGTGTTTTTGTATACTGAGGAATTTCCACCCATGATCAGTGAGCCTGAACTTTCAGCTTCTGTTATAGGCAAACAATAGGAGAAAACTCCTCCGAACATGGCTGAAGTTTGAGAAATCAAAGAGAGACTACTCCTTCCCAGTCCCACAAGGCCTGAAGCTCCACCAAATAGACCCTGATTGTTCCTGCCACAGCCAAATATGAAGTTGTTGACAGTTGTGCTGCTTCCTAAATTAAGATGTTCCATGCTTAGCTCACCACGTGTGTATGATCCATCACCATAGTTAACAACATAGTTACAAGTCGGAGGGCTGCTTCCACAGACTTCTGAATTTCCAGTTGCAAATTCCAGGGACTGACACGCTGGTGAACTGCATAAAACTGTTTGGTATGAAGGAGATGTTGAGGGGTTGAAAACAGGGTCTTGTTGATTATAACATCTTTTGCAAGGTTGACATTGAACCCAACTCAAGTCACTCCCAGTGTCCACAATCACTGTCATTTTCCGACCACCTAATTCCAGTGTAACTATATAGTTTAGTGTCTGAATTCTTATACCAGAAGTTAATGGGATTAGAGTGCTATCCACTGAATCATCAATATTTCGGCCAGAAATGATGCTTTTCATTCTAGATTGAAGTGTTCGAAGCTGAAAATCATCCATGATCAAGTGTTTTTGAAGCTTCTTGTCCCAGTCTAGGATCTTTCCTGAGCAAGAATCTTTGTGCTTCATTTCCAATATGGTTGCACCATTCTCCCATCCTTTAAATCCCAAACAGAATGAGAACGTTAGTCCATATTTGGGCACTGTAGTTGTATTGTAAAAATCAAACAGTAGTGTAACTTAACCAACAGCAGAGCAATAACACAAATGAAGATTGTATATGGATGCCATAGATTCTCAAAAAAGAAAAATATTGTGTAATTTTGATCTCCAGTGACCCAAAACAGTTAGTCTCAGGGGGGGGAGGGGGGATGGAAGAATTATTTGAAATATTCATCTAGTATCACAAATAATTCAACATTGGAGTACATCATACAAAGCTAAAGAAAGTAAAGGCAAGACAAGAGGTTTTCCAATGATGGATGTTTCCCAATTCCCATAAAGCATAGCTCAGTTATAGATAGTGCTGGCATAAAAGGAAAGTAAGTAGTAGAGTACAGATCCCAAAAGTGGAGAACAGATAAATAAAGAAGCTAGCTAGCTTAAAAAAAGATTTGGTCACCGTTGGCTAAACTATTCTTTAAGCCTTTTCTTTTTCACTTTGCTACTCACTTGTTTTTTGGGAGAGACAAGTTGAACTATTACTCTCCTGTTTCCATTGAAATTTATGCATGCCGAGAACTTTCTTCCCTTGAAAGCATTGAACTCCGTTATCAAAAATGGCGAGGATAGAAAAAAGAAGAAAGAGTTTTTCTGGAAAAAGAGGTTCTGCTCGCACCATTTTGATGGCAGTGAAGAAAGGTAGGATGTAAAGAACAAAGAAAGAATCTTAGGTATGAGTGTGTGATATCTGAATGCGTGTGAGAGAGAAAGAGAGGGAGGGAGGGAGAAGAGAGGGAGATTCTTAAGAGTTGGAGTTTGGCAAGAGAACAAAAGAGAAATGGCTGGTCAGGACCCCACTGGTGCATGAGAAATTATTGTAGATTCACGTGCAAATTCTTGGCAACAAAAAAAACCATAGAGCGGGGGGAGGTGTGTTGGTGCTGTGTTTGTAGCTAGTAGTGGACATGGTGGGATTTGAAGAGGTAGTGATATTTACAATAATTTGATTGGTTTGCTGAGCTTTCTCAAGATAAGGACTCGCCCATCACGGAATCAAGTACTGTCACAACTCTGAGAGGGAGAGGGAGAGGGAGAGAGAGAGAGAGAGAGATGAAGAAGAAGAAGCATATTGAGATGGAGAGTTTGATTATTGTCCCTTTCTATATGGTACTGGGAGCACTACATGAGGTCTGTATCTATGCACAGAGCATTAGACTTTTGTGTTCAGCCAAGTAATAAGATAGAAAATCAAATTCTTAATTATTTGATTAGACATCCCTCTGTTGTTTTCCCCTCCAAACTAGCTTGCTAGCTAGCTAGGTTATTACAAGATGGATGGCAAAACCTTGGACCTTGCAACAGCAACTTGTCCTGAATATGCTGTGAATTAACATTTGCAAGTAGGAGCATTTTGGAGACCTTAATCCATAGATCAAGCTACTAATCAAGAGTTTTGGGGTTCATGTTGCCCAGTTCCTACAAATCCATATTCATGTATCAGCATATTGTTGGAAATCTTGAATCTGTACAATAATTGTTTAGAACAATTACTGTTGAGATTAAAAATATGAAAAGACAAGAAATCCTGAAGAGCCCGAAAATCATAAATATTGGAATGAATCATATTCATTCATTCAATTTTTTCAATTGAAACTTGTCTATTTATAGGCTTACAAAAAACTAGAAATTGAAATAAACTAGAACTCTCAATAGACTAGGAAAGGTTATTGGATAAATAATAGGTTTGTTGATAAAACCTCTTATGAATAGTAATTTCAACTAAATTAAAAGACTACAACTAAATCTTCTTATCTTCAAAGCTAATCTCATTAAAATCTAACACATATGTCTTAGCTAGATCACCTGCGATCGATACCTTGGAGTGTTCCATCCCTCGGTTCCTGCTTAACTCCATATTTGTGAATGTTTAACACTGTATTTGTTAAAAAAATTCTTTTAAATTTTTTGTTTTAAATTATTTTTTTTAGTGTTTGTAAATTATTTTGATGTGTTGTGAATTTCAACTAATGCATCCATATGAGAGTCCATCCCCATCCCTTTCAGCACATGACATATATGGAATCGCTACAATATCTTTTTATTTATTTGGAATTATTTAATTTTTTTCTTTTTTATTGATAATATTAAAAAAACAATAAAAGACGTTGATGTTTAATATGTACATAGACACAGAATATTATGTATTGTGACAATAAAATTATTATTTTACCTCTCAGTTTGAAAAAGTTATCCCTCAAAACCAGAGTATTTTGGACATTTTCAAGGGACATGTATGGTATTTAAAATTTTTGGAGGATTTTTGGTATTTTTTGTTTTAAATTGCATAGTTAAACAACTATTTTACCCTTGGAAAATGACAAAAGAACGCCGAACAGTAAACTACACAAATACCCCTAGAAAAAACAAAAACGAAGGTTTGGAGCCGGGGACATTGGGGTACTTTCACCCCTGTTTTTTTCATGGTTATCGCTGGGTTTCAGGGGTATATACATAATTTATTGTTTTTTTAATTTATTTTTTTAAAACACTGCAGGTGCATCGTCCGGACGTGTCAACCAGTAGTGTTTCATGTGCACACGCTTTTCTGGTGGCGCGTGTGGCGTCATTAGGTGGTCAAAACTACCCGTTTGTTGTGTCACTCGGTGCGCCGCCATGTTCTTTGCCACCCATGTGACACGTGTCGATGTAAGGTGGTCGATGAATCGCCAGTGGAAGGGTTTTATTTTTTTCTTTATTTTCTCTCTCTTGTTGTGGCATTTCCATGTAAGTCCTTCATGTTTGTGATTATTTTATTTTAATCCATGTTCTTTTGATTTTGGTTTTATTCATGATTTCTTCAATGAAAATTTTGATTGTTTTCAATTGTGCCCTTCAATTGAAACTGATTATATATGTTGGTTTTCATTTCAGTCTTTGTTCTTTTGATTTTTGTTTTGTTTTTAGTTCCTTTAATTTTTTTGCTATGCAGGTTTTAATTTGTTTTAATTTGTCCTCCGATTGCAATTGGTCATATATGCTACTTTTCATTTTGGTCCTTATTCTTTTGTTTTTTTTTTTAAAACAAAATTACACTACAACTGTTTTTTTTAAATGTCTTTATTTGTTTCGATCCCAAAGTTTTTATTTGTTTCAATTTTGTTCTTCGATTGGAATTAATTATATATTTTATTTTTCATTTCGGTCCTTATTGTTTGAATTTTTTATCTGGTATTAATTCCTTTTGTTTTTTTTGTTCTTCTTCGACAATGCTTATTTTTTACCCGTATTTATGCATCTATCCTTTTATTTTATTTTTTAAAATTTTATTTATATTGAGGTTTTATTTTTATTCGGTCTAGTCCTAACATTTTAATTTATGTTGGTGATTATTTTAAAATTAATTTTCTTTTTTTTTCTTTTGTTATTTTTTTTGTGTTTTCTGTTATTTTTATCCATTATTCGGATTAGATGATTTTATTATTTTATTATTTGCGCAATAATAATGATAATTTTAGTGATTATTTTTGTGTTGTTTTTTTTTTGTAAAAATATTTTGTATTTCTTATTCTTTAGGGGCAATTTAATGATTTTAATTGTTTGGAAAATAATGTTGATAATAATTTTAACTGTTATAGTCATGATAATGACGGTAACGTAGAGATGATTTTCAATGATATTTTTTTTTTGTAGATGGAAAATTAACTATTTTTTTTATTTAATTATTACAGGTGTTTTCACAATTTATATTTTGTTTGTTGTGTTCAATTAAATTAGATTATAAAATGAACTAATCTTAATATAGTGAATTCGATAATTCAGGTATCCAAATCCTCTTGATTTTTTGAATGATGATGATGATAATTTTATGCTGGTTATTTCATTGAAACCTACTAAATAGATAAATTTATATCGATTTAAAATTTATATATTTTGTACAAAACTTGCATTTCACAATAATTCTGCACAAATATATTATTTTGCACAAATTTATATTATAATAAAAAAACTTACACAATTAATATTTTTTTGCATTGAAAAAAATATAGGGAAGTGACTAGTATTCTTATATTTATTAACATATCAAGAACTTTTTAAAATTCTTGACACATGAAGGTCTGTGTTTGCCGAGTCTCAAGTTCCATGCCAACGTCCCTGACACCTTGGACCTACCCTGTTGATGTGAGCTGAAAAATGGATTTTTTAAGCCCAATCGTGATGGGCTACGACCCAAAAATTACAACAATCCAAAGGAAGAAGCTATGAACCTTAGAGCCCACGGCGAGGAGAATCTAAGCCAGGCCCAAGGGTTATAGGCGCTGACCTCGTGTGGGTGAAGCTCTGTATGGCATCAGAGTGATCGATTTGAGCTCGTGTGATTACTTTGATCAATAATATTATATTAAAAAGTTATTTCACTTAAAAATATAAATTAAATTTATAAATATAATTTATATTATTTTTTAACAAAATAAATTTCATCATCCTTGAAACAACGAGTTGATTTTGTGATTTGATCGTTGACTTAAAATCTAATTTATTTTATACTTTTTATTCTACTCAATGTAAATTTGAGCATGTCTATATAAAACAATTATATTATTAATCATTTGAAGAAACATCAGCTATTTGAGACACCCTAACTTTAAAAACATTATCACGTATATCTTTTTATAAATATATTAATTTAAATATGAATAATTTATTAAATATCTTATATAAGAGAAGCAGTATTGATATACACGAAACAAGGCAAATACCATTTTAGCAATAACAAAATCCTTTCAAAATTCAATAATCCACGAAATAATCACTATATTATCAGAAAACATCTATTAATTAATCTAGAATCAAACATCTTATCTTGATATTTGAATTAGATTAATCTTATATTATTTTTCAGTTTTGTTTTTAAGGGAAAAACATAGTTATAATTTTTCAATTGCTTAATGCGTTTTTGGTAGTGTGTTGCATGATACTTTTTAAAAATATTTTTTAATTAAAAAATATATTAAATATTTTTTTATTTTTTTATTGGTATATTAGAATTATAAAAATATAAATTTATGTATTTTTAAATAAAAATAAATATGAGAGATATTTTGAAAAACAAACCCATTCTAAGTGTTGCTATGTAAGATAAATTAAGTTTATTTTTTAAAACAAAAACTTAAAATGTATTATTTTATTAAAAAATCATGTGTTTCTCATGAAGACATGATGTGTGAAGCAAAATCCAGGTCCAATTATAATTGAATGTACTTATTTTTTATAGTCGTGATTCAGAAAAAAAAAAGGTTTAAAACAAGTATTTTTTAATTGTGATTATAAAAATACTAGGCTTTATAAAATATATATTCCGTAAGAACTATTGTGAAATAGATTTTTTGTTGTAAAATAGAATATTTATAAATTAAAAATAAATTATTTTAGTTTCTATAAAATTAAAATATAAATATATTTAAAAACTAGTAATTTTTATTGATATAAAGAAAAGACAATGCCGGTAGTCAACAAAAGATGGCTGGTACAAGTTGGCAATTCTTATCCACAAAGCATGCTCATTTTTATAAAAATATACTTGTCACTCCTAGTCAACCAGGTTATTACACGTGTCACACCCACCCAATAACATCCCTTCCTTTTCCAGGAAATATCGCTAAAACGACAAAAGACAACTCATTATGAAGTTTCAAGAACCGGACCCACATTTATCGAAAACAAAAAATACCGCACGTGTACGTCACGTGACAGAGACACCACATGTAGCTGAGGCATCTCCTCCCACCCAAAGAATCTGAATGACGAACCAGCCCTCCATCGACCTCTCATTCGAAGGGTACGGTAGTAATTCTAGTAGCCTCCAAGTTCCCATTTAACCGGGATGACCACGAGCCGGTTCTATTTAGACACGTGGCTGCCACAGCCACAACAGTATAAAACTGAAACCTGAAATTGTTCTTGTTTCAGCATGGAGTTGTGGATGAAGAAACGAGTGAGCTTTCGGTTTCTGTTAGTTAAAGAAGAATCAGAGTTAAAACTGAGTTAACTCACTGGGTTTCTAAAAGGGAAGGTTTCTGATGGTTCAGTTAATGAGTTCCTTAAGCAGAGAAGCAGCAGTGAAGCTGGAAGCTGATGATTCCTTGGAGGATCAACTCAGTCCACTTCACAAACGTTCAAAACTTGATCTTTCTTCACAGGTTTCTCTCTACCTCTCTCTTTCTCTTTCTCAATAGCCAAACACAACTAAATTTGTTATCTTGGTTGGTTGACTGATTTGTTTGAGGGCAGGTCATGAACGCAGATGCAGTACTGTATAATCGAATGGAAGAGCCAAGTCCAATTGGTTTGACACTGAAAAAGAGCCCATCTTTTTTGGATTTGATTCAAATGAAGTTATCTCAGCAAAACACTAGTAATGCTATGCTGTCAAAGAAACCTGGTAGTGCTGCTGCTGATAAGATTAAAGCCTCAAACTTTACTGCTTCACTTCTGAAAATAGGAAGTTGGGAGGTATGCAAATTGATCTCTTTACATTTGTAATTGAGTGTTCTGTGTTTATACGTTTCGTATTTTTACATTCTGATTGTGTTTTTTTTTTTTAATTAGTGTAAGTCAAGATACGAAGGTGATTTGGTGGCAAAGTGCTATTTTGCCAAGCATAAACTTGTTTGGGAAGTGCTTGATGGTGGTCTTAAGAATAAGATTGAAATTCAGTGGTCAGATATTGTGGCTATCAAGGCAAATCTTCCTGATGATGGACCAGAAACCTTGGATGTAGTGGTATTTTTCTTCTCTTTTGATCAAAATCATATGCTGGAATAATACATGGCCCTTTTACGGGCTCAAACACACAAATTGTAATCTTAATAATGATGGTGATGGAGGGTTGTATTTGTTTGGCGCAGCTGGCTAGACAACCCCTTTTCTTTAGAGAGACAAATCCACAACCTAGGAAACATACCTTGTGGCAGGCAACTTCAGATTTTACTGGTGGACAAGCTAGCATACACAGGTACCGTTTAACTATGCTTAAGCTGTCAATTTGAGGGGAATTTACATATGCTCATTGCCTCATGGATTGAAATATCTGGTGGTTACAGTGTTGGTGCTTTTAATTATATCATCTAGTGTCTATTTTCTTTTCCCTTTTATCTTTCTTGGGAAAACGCAAGTCTATGAAAATGAACATGTTGTGATACATGGCTTTAAATATACTTCACTATTCTGCTATTCTGTAAAGGGGTTTCAAGGTTTCAATGTTTTTCTTTATTAGGACTATAAATTGATTTCGCCTTACTCTGGGGGTTTATGGTTCTATTCACTCATCTTTTATGTTCATTCCCACGACATGTGGCAGGGGTTTGTTAGAGGGTGCTTTTCACCCTAAGAAGCAACAGAACTACCCCTCACGAGGTGCACTTGAAAATGAGCCTGACCTTTCTTTTTTCTTTTCTTTTTTTGGCACAGCTACCTGAATTTGTTTCTCCATTTCAGTAATGTTATGGGAGATGCTAGAAACTTTCAACATTTGCTGAATAGGAAAAGATGAGCTGAGCTTGGTTCAGGCTATCGGTATTCTAGTATAATGTCAGGCTATTGGATCTGGAGTACTGATGGGTCCATCTAGTAAATTGATTTCTTGGTTATATTTTGGATGGTTTCTTAGTGTTCTAAGATGATCTGAAATCCAGTCCGATGGCAATGCTACGAGCTTTGATAATTTTCTTCAAACCTCTGTTATTTACTCCTCGCGTTGGTTAAAGTATACTCCTATGCCCATCTGATGTGGAGGGATCACCCTTTCTGTTCAAGACTTCTGATATAATGTAATCATGATCAAATCAAGTCTTCCCCTCTGTACGCCACACGGTGTAGCTTCAACCATGAATTGTCTTTTTCTTACTACCACATTTCTTAGATGTGAACTAGAGCTTTATTACTTCATTGTTGGAAGATTCAATTTGTTTATGATGTGTAGAAGATACTACTAATGATTAATTCCTTAACTTCCTGCTCTTCATTTGATTCAAACCTTGAAAGCTGATTTTCTGACTTCTTACTTAGGCGGCATTTTCTCCAGTGCCCGCAAGGCTTCATGGGCAAGCATTATGAAAAACTTATTCAATGTGATCCTCGTCTCAACTTTCTTAGTCAACAGCTGGAAATTATATTAGAATCTCCATATTTTGCGCAAAGAGTTTCTGCATTCAGCGACTTGCATGAATCTGGAAAAGGGCTTGATTCGGAAGTTGAGGATAGAACAGCTGTTTTTGCTCTGCAGGAAGTAGGACCACCATCTGGAGTTCTTTCATCTTCCTTGAATAATGAAGGCCAAAGTTTAACGTGCCAGTATCCTGAAAATATTTCCCAGCAAACTTCTTCTACTGCCTTAGGTGAGATGTAATCCTAAATCTGAATAAATTGATGGTAAAAGTATATATGCTCTTGTCATATCTTCTCATTACTGTTCTTAATCATAAGAACCCTTATATGTTTGCTTTAGAAGCAATCAGATGTGTCTGATCTGATCTGATTTAATGTCTAATGTTTAACAATTAATGGTGGACTGCAACCGCCAATATGTCTTTGCGGTTTGAATGAACAATGATCATTAACTGATTCAGTTCCAGTAGTGCATTGGTAACTGTGAGGAGCCAGAGTTGCCTCACGGCCAGTAGTTCAGAATCTGGACTAGTTGGGAACAGTGTGTATTGGTAATGGAAAAATCGATAATGTATTATGTGAATCAACTGCTGTTAACTCTGAAGGAACAAAAGCGCTTTAGCTATACAAGCTGCTACAATTAGTAAGTTGTTGGACAGGTTCCAAATAATCAGCCAATTAACTATATATGATCTAGCTTTTATAGAAGCTGGGAGTAATTCATCTGTCAAACTAAAGTGAAGTCTCCTCCACAAAAAGTTTGTGGCTGTCAAGTATGAAATGACTCCTAGTACAGGCATGTAAGCTCCTCAGCCGACCTTTTTTGTCAAACCTAGCTCATATTAAGCATCTTTGGTATCTTCAAGAACCATCTTTTAATCTTGTTTGACTGTGTGATAAAATTGCTTTCTGCTTTTTCAATTCTTTTGATTTATTGAGCCGTTAAACCTTCATGGCTGACATCATTAAGATCAGTATCTCGAATGGAACACTGGGGATTTATTTGCCAAGTTTTTAAACTGTTTATCTTGCCTACTGCAATCATTCTAACTTCTCTCATTTCTAGTAATGGAAACCCGTGCATTTGAAGAAACCAGGAGCAACAGAACAGGAGAACAGAAGTTGCCAAGCAATTGTGATCAAATTAAAGTGCCCAGATTTCATCCATCCATCTCAATGAGCAACCTAGTGAACCACATTGGACATTGCATTTCAGAACAGATGATCTCTGGAAATTCTATCCTCTCTGGTGGTGACATAAAGAGCAGTGACATTCTAGATGAAATTACTCAATACTTGCTTGGAGACTCCCAAGTTATGTCAGCCTCAGATGAGAAATCCCTCGTGTCAAGGGTCAATTCTCTTTGCTGCCTACTGCCTAAGGATCCTGCAACAGCTCGGGACTTGCAGGCAAAGAGTCTCAGCGATCTTGATGTGGATTGTGATAGGGGAACAAACCTGGATTATGATAGGGGAATAAACGAAACTAATTCAGCCACTGCATGGGCATGTCAAAGCAAATTTGTAGAGGGTTTTGCTGAACCTGAGGGAGAGGCCAGCCATGTCAAGGAGGCACCAGCCATGTCAATTAATCTTCCAAGTATTGCGTCTCAGCCACAATTTTTATTCAATATATAGGAAGATAGTGATAATGAAGCGGTATTGTGATATAATCTGCGTCTTTCAACTTGTACTGCTGGGGGTTCAGAAATGGATATTGATGAAGAATCCTCGGATGTTCATATGGGGTGTCCATAGTGTTTGAACTAGTCTTTTTTCCCTGTACAACCTTTTTGCAATCTTAACAGTCTGTGTAAAGCTTGGTTTTTGTAGGGGATCACAACCTTTTGTATCCCTAAGATTACATGTGGAATGTAGTGTTGGCAGTATTTTCAACCGGAGAGCACTTGCTATGCAACCTTGTCCGAGAGGCACATCAATCAGGATAACAATTTATTGCACATTTTTCAGGAACTTTGAGAAAACATTTGATGGCGGCTATGGTGGCAGCAAGCCATTTACTGGAAATCAGGAGATAAAATGGGCAAGACAGAATTTTCTGTCAAAGTAACCAGCGAAAGATGAATCAGAATTTGAGAGCGCAACAAAATGGCAAAAGAATTGCTTGCCACATAATTGATCTAAATATTGTTAGCCACGAGGCGTCAACACATGAACAAATTAACAGAGACCTGTGTGAATTTACAAGATAGGAAGGAGAAACGACAGCAAACAGCAACAAGCGTGCATAGGCTCCGACCATTTTAACAAATACAGTAACAGGACCTCCAACAAATATCTGGACAGGACCGCGCGTATATGTTCAGTATGAGTTATACAAAAAGAATAAATAATCAAACATTTATTTATGGTTCATCAGGGCCTTCACTCCCCAGATCTTCATCGCCCATCGGCTCATTTTCCTGTAGCATGTTCATAAGCATTGATATCTGGTCTTGCAGCATTGCTTTCTCTCTCTCTACCTCGGCTCGTCGACTTTTTTCTTGCAGAAGTTGGAGTTGGAGATGCTCCAGACACCGTGCATCTTCTTCTAACTGCTCATTTAAGCCATTAATTTCTCTGTCCTGCAAGAATCATCCGATGCTAGTTCAATCTGCTGTCAAAGCGATGCATAAGAGAGATTAGGTTTATGAAACCATTACCTTTCTGTTCATTTCCTGCACGGCAATCCTCCTCATGCTCTCAACAACATCTACATTAACAAGCTTTCGCTTCTTTCCGATTAGCCAGCCCTTGGGATAGCTTGCGGCATCAAAATCTGGAGGAGGGAGGAGGGATTCTGCAGATGACCTCTTGCCATTGATATCTGTTACAGGTTCCAATGGTTCAAAGAGGGCCTTTCGACGCTCAGAAAGCTCTGGAGCTAGATTTTGGTCCAGCATCTTTTCATCATTGCAAGATTCCTTCTGTTTGTTTGGTGTTTCATTAACATTGTCCTCTGTTACCTTGTCTAAATTCCTCCGGCTAGCTGTTGGAAAGAAGTTACCATTCTAGTCCCAAACAATTTTAGAAGCATGGAAGATCTATATTATACATATCATGGCACCAAAAGATGTAACGAGTCACATATAGATTGCACATATCACCGACTTAACTTTTTGAAGTGCGTTCCGATTGCTTTTAAAAATGAAAATAATTTAAAGATATTAAAAAAAAAATTAAAAAAAAAGTGCAAAACACCCTTTTAAGTCTTTTTTTTTTAAATATATTTGTCTTGAAAATAACGATTTGTTTTTGTAGTGTTTTTTTTTTAATAATAATTGGAGATGGTTGCGAACCAGAAAATAGAAATGGATAAAGTCGAAACACAAACATGATACCATCCTTAATAGTTGGAGATGTCTCAGTGTGTTCGTGTAAGAAATAAGATCACAAAAAGAAAAGTAAGAGAAAAGAAAATGGATGTAATAATAATAATAATAATAAAAAAAAAACTAGGAAAGAGAGGGATTGATAATCCAAAGCCAGCTAAAACCTAGCGAATTAACTTGCCAACAAAGTAAACATTTCCCGTGTAACCAGAAGATCGAAGAAGATGAAGAAAGCAAACAACAAGTCAACACAAACTGTTCTCTCTCTGACCCTCTCCCTCTACCTCCAAATGTCAAAGCTATAATCTTTGTCTCCCTCTCTACTGTGTAGTGAGGGAGGTAATGGTTAATAATCATGATTGCTACTCTAATCATAGGATTTGTTCTTGATCTCATGAGGAATGTTAGAATTAATCTTCTAAATGTCTAAAATTGAAACCTTTGACACATATCTTTCAACACCAAGCAACGAGAACTAGAATCTTTCACTAACATCGAATTTCAAGACATGGGTTTCGTAGATACGTTTGTATAACATGCAAACATAACAGACATGACTGGATTCAAGCACCTTCCTTCATTTTCTCTCTCTTGTCTTCTCAGAAAGAAAGCAGAAAGAATAAAAACAGGCCAATGAAGAAGAAGACAGCATAATTGGTACTACCTGATCCCTTTCTAGATTTCCAAAAGATCCTAGCTGAAGAGACTGGAGAGAAGCCATTCAAAAGTTCAACTTCAACCATCCTCGCATCCCTGGTTTTATTACTGTCCTCCTTTTCCATTGGAGAAGATAAAATCTTTCTTCAACTTTCAAGGACCATGAATACCAAGGTCTCTCTTTGCTAGACAGAGAGAGAGAGAGAGAGAGAGAGAGAGTAACAAGCAGTGTCTGTTTCAGCTCCCCGTCTCTTATTTGTACTTCTAAATCTTTGAACTAAACTACATTTTAATCCTCATAGACTTCATAATGTCCCTTTCAGCCCTCATAGTTTTTTAAGAATCTAAATTGTCAATCTTATGGTATTTCCCAATATAACCTTTTGGGATAATTTAGATTTTTCTTAGTACTTTAGGGTTTTTAAAGTAAGAAAATGCTACCCTACATCCTTTGGACAAGTTAGCATCGTCTCCAAAAACTTTTGACACAATTGCCCCTGTATATTATGTATTTTGTTAATTTCCTAGTATGTTTACAATTAATGTTTATTAGGATCAACTTTACTTTTAATAAATAAATAAATAATGATTATATATAGTATTGGCATGAAAATAATAATATTGTCATCATTCAGAAATGTCATACTTTGTGTTAGAAGTGCAATAGTTTTCGGTTTTGAATACTCTTTAAAAGCTTGTTTACTTTAATAACATTAAATTAGGTTTGTAGTGTTTTTTTCACTATTTTAATGTGATAATAAAAAATAAAAAATATTTCGATGTGTTTTTAAACCAAAAATATTTTTTGAAAAGCACCATAAAATAAAATACCAAATGTTGAGAAAAATAAATCAGACACAATATTAATGTACTCAATTAGGTTAGCATTTTCAGATTTAATGGAAAATTAATAAATACAATGTATAAGACAATTGGGTTAAAAATAAAATAAAATTAGGCACAATGTTAACCTACTTAACTAGGTAAGCATTGTCCTTGGATTTCCATCACATTAGCAAATATGATTTCTAGAATGAAAGGCAGAGAAAATAATCAGAGAAAAGGTTATAAAAGTGATTAGCTATTTAATACAGGGTTTATTTCGAGAAACTTTAGTATAAAAGGACTAAGTAGTAATATTACCTACATACAGGGATTAAAATAGAGTTGCCCCATCTTTTGGGGACGATAACTAATAACGGTAGAATCAAGGTTGCTGCTGCTTGTCGTTTATATGAACGGTGGGATTTTTAGTTAGGGTGAAAGATTTTAAGCTAACAGTCGTCTAATGTGGGTCCCATCCCATTATCTCAGCTTGGCTTTCTGCGTCCTGCAATTTCTTCCATGTGATCATCGATATGTTATTTAGCCCCTCTTTTTTCTTTTTCTTCTTTTTTTAAGCCCTATTTTAATTTCTGAAATACTTGCTGCAAACACTATCATAAAACCTGGTTCACCTTGAAACTTGATTTTGATTAGGTTTTATATATAAAAAAATAATAATAATTTAATGTAATTCGAATAAAAATTCAGATTTACATGTAAAACCTGTTAAATTTTTAAAATAACATTGTTTTACTATTTATTTCTTGGGGAAAAAAACTGAGTTAACTTTTCTCGTGTATATATATATAACCTAAGGTTGCAAATTATATTCTGCTCCTAGATTTGATAACACGTGTTACAAGAAAGGCATATTCCATGAAGCCTGGGGATTTTTTTTTTTTTAATTATTGGAAAGAGATAGCAAACTCAGAAGTGAGAACCCCACAATCCATCAACTGACCTTGTATCAGGACCCAGTAGCCGGCCAGTGGATCCTGTTTTCTCATGTATTTTTGAATAAATTTTAAAAAATATAGTTTTATTTTTTAAAAATTAAAAAAAATATTTTTAGATTATTTTATGTTTTGTTTCTTGCCATTTATGGTTTGTTTTCTCATGACTCGACTTCAGGTATTGGTTTGGTTGGGGAGCGGAAAGGGTTGTAGGGCTTAACATGAACCATTGGCAGGCTGGGCTGGGCTGATATTGAGGCTAGTCCAGTTTTGCATGCATCATCACTGAAGTAGCTGGAAAACAAAAGAAAAAAAAACCCTAATGGTATGACCAAATTGAGAAAAAGAAAGAAACCCTAAAGGAATCACCTTAATTATACACAATTTAGCATGTTCCGTTGATGCACACCCTGTCTACAGAATCTCGAAAACAAACAAACTTCAGCGTTAGAATGTTTAAGGGATTAATCATAAAGTGTCTTCTACTATATAGAATTAGAATTTTAAATGTAACTTTATATCAGTAATATCATCTGCTGTACAGAGTTAAAGGAATTGTAGCTAGTCGCTAAACTTTAGAGCTTCCCTCTATTTCCTATATCAAGACTAATGCTAGCAGAATTGAACAAAAAAAAAACAGAAGGGAAAAAGAAAAGGAGGACATGAATGATCATGATGAGAGCTAGTTCTTATCACCCAAGGCACAAGGAATACATGGAGGATTCTCTGCATCGCTGCCGGCAGTAATACGCTCCAAGCAGAAAGCATGAAAGTGGTGGTGGCATGGCAAGACAGCAACAGGTTGTGGGTTCATTGGTTGTTCCACCGGCCCTTCCGGTGCGAACGAGAGATCCCTCTTGCATATAAAACACTGGTGTCCGCTTAGCTGAGGAGTTTTTTCTGGTTCTGCAATAAAGAGTATCATCAAAACTTGTATCAGATATGTTATCATCCACATCATTACTAACATGATTAAGATCGAAGCACATTTGTAGCAGGAGTTTGATTGAATTAACTAGAGCACAGCCTCTGCTAACATTAGGCATTTGAAACATGTCCATGCAAAACCACGAGCAGTTCCCAGCTGAAGGACAAATCTCCAGTGTTCAATAAACCGAGTTACAAAAAAACTCAGCCAAACTCTTGAGATATACCTTGCCATTTTATGTGATCAGGTGCTTTTGCACTGGGCAAGGGCGGAACACGATGGGAAAGGGGTGGTCGAACAGATGTATTTTGGGCCAGGAGTGGGAAAATTGGAGGCTTCTGGGCAAAGTTTTGGAGAACAGTTTGGATTAGCAATTGGCTTGAGAGAGGAGTCCCAGCCAGAGGTGCGTTAAGTGGAGCTTGGGTCAAATTCAGAGCAAACTGCGCTAGGTGTGGATGATCAGTTTGGACTAGGACTGGGTTGGGAGGAGTCCAGGCCAGAGGTGAGTAAGGCGGAGTCATTTGGGCCCCATTCAAAGCATACTGGGCCAGGTTTCGGTTAGCTGTTTGAACTGGTGGTGGAGTCATTTGGGCCCCATTCAAAGCATACTGGGCTAGGTTTCGGTTAGCTGTTTGAACTGGAGGTGGAGTCATTTGGGCCACATTCAAAGCACCCTGGGCTAGATTTCGGTTAGCTGTTTGAACTGGTGGTGGACTCAAGTGAGGAATCCGAACCAGAGCAGGATAAGGTGCATTAATTTGTGACATGTCTGGAGAAGATTGGATTATGCATGGGCGAGCTAGGTGGACAGAGGGCGGCCTCAAGAAAGGAGTCCAAGCCAAAGGTGGCGGTGCATGAGGTGAAGCAATTTGAGCCATATTTGGAGCAGATAAGTGACTGGAAGCTCTAGAAACTCTGAACTTTCTGTGTAAAGCCTCGGGAGTAGCAAGAGATGATTCACTTGCACCCCTCTTACATGATGGTCTACAAGGAACACTTGAAGCCTGAGCAGGTGCATTTGCTGCTGGGATTACTGGACCTGTAAGAAGAAAAAAAATTAACACCAATAATAATAGCACATGATTCAAAACAAGAACTAAGTCAAGCTAGCGCTAATTTCTAGTACTAGAAGCAGATTCAGAAGAACTTCAGGAAAGCTCGACAGGAGATTGAGCAAGCTTAGCTGATGCAATAGCAAGGGAAAGCATGCAAATGAATTAAGTAACGCACTTTACCACCTGGGCCCAATTTGTGTCCAGATTATGATATTGTGAACATGAGTTCTAAGAACTACGAATCCAAAATAAATTAGCAGAATCATCATCTAAAGCTGTTTGTTATCATCATCAGCAATATTCTATAGGTAAATCAGCTGCAATGAAACCATATGGCTAATAATATGAACAACATGAATCTCTCAGCATCCACACTATGGTTAGCCTTTCATCAAGCCTAACGAGCATTATAAATTGATGGATACTATTACGGATTATTGAGTAAAAAATTCATTAGAGGAAAAACACTCTAAAAAAACAGAAGTGGGGAAAAGAGTAACAAATAATTATATCTCCTTTGGACAAAACAAAAAACCTCCACTATTTCTCAGATTGTATTTACTCTCAAACTCTCCTCTTTCGTTTATTCAACCATAAAACAAAAGAAAAAAAAATTCATTGATACAATCCTGAAGAAGAACTCCATAATCATTTAAAGGGGAGAGATCAACTGCAATTTGGGACACCTAAATTAAACTTAAAACTTGGCAATGAAAGAAACAAAGAATAGCTTGCTGGTTGTTCATCATGATCAAACACTCAACTGATAGAGTTCAGGACAAGGTTCTTTAGATATAGCCTTTATACTCAATGATTTGAGAAGCATTCATGACTTTCAAAACGGATTGATTGTTGAAAAAGAAAAAACACAAACAAACAAATATCAAAGTAAATAAAGTAGAAGCATACTATTTAGAAGTTCTATCTAAATTCTTAGTTAGATCTTATGTGGAATACTTATAACTCAATAATTCACCTGATTGACTCTGTCCAATGTTGCTTCTGGCGTACCCAAAATAAGGAACACCCAGAGAAGGGCCAGGTGAGAGGTTCGTAAAAGTTCCTGTATGAGGATACTGTAGGTGGTTAGAAGAACTTTGAGTAGCGTTCCTAATGAAAGAATATGATTGCAACCCAGTTGCCCCGTGTCCATAATCAGGTGTGCCAACTTGATTTCTATTATGTAGTATTAAGGGCTCAGTAGGAAAACCCTGAATACCTGTACTAGGATTTACATTTGCAAATCTTGCATTCATATTCACTCTAGGTCCTGAGTTCCAGCTGCTTGGAATAGAATGATTATGTTGCCTATCTGCTAAAAGCGACGAAATCCTACCACCCTCATTCTGAGATAGTCTAGGAACCTGTTCTACACTCTGCAGTTGACTAGAAAATCCATCCACATTCTGTGTTTGAGGAGAAATCCCATTCACACTCTGCATTTGATTGGAAAACCCACCAATATTCGGCAGCAGATTAGAAAATTCAACAACATTCTGCACTTGTTGAGAAGCCCTACCTGCATTTCGTACTACCCTAGAAAGCCCATCAACATTCTGTGTGAGGCTGGAAAATCCACTGTCATTCGAAGCTTTATTATCAAATCCTCCAGCATTGTTTCGGATAGTAGAAAAATCCCCAGACATCTTTGAAGAAGAGCTCAAAGAACTTGTATCGTCTTTTTGACCACATAAAGCACTTGATTGGGTAAGAGCAGCCTCATTATACTTAAGAGTGCGATATCTGCTGGAGACATTAGAAGTAGACCTGGGCTCTGCATTAGATCTAACTCCCAGCTTCAAAGAACTCCCATCAAGGATTTGAGGATGGCTAGACTGAGTTGCACTTGTGTTGACAATGTTATTAATTACCCCTCTTCCTCTAGTTGAGCTATGCGTTGCCATAGGTGTGCTAGCTCCCCTTTCTCCAATTAGGGAAGACCTGTGCACGTCACTAATTTTTACTTCTGCAGCCTCCCTACGCATTTCTGAGCCTCTAGCCACATTGCTCCTGACACCTTCAACTTCTCTGTATATCTTGGAGTTCTGAAGACCATCATCCATCTTACTAGCAACGTCTGTTAAAGCACATAAGGGAGAGCAATCAACTGGCTCATTCACGTTCCCTTCCAAGAGTGAAATATCTGGAACTGGCCCATATAAGTAATCATGGTCAAATGCAGTACGGTCAGAGAAATTGAACTGGGAAAAATCATTCATCATACAGATGGCAGGCAATGGCATTTCCTGAGCATAATGTTGAGGCATTCCCTGCATATCCTCAGTTTGGAAAAGAGGAAATGGTGGCAACCGATCATCAAGAATCCCATTATGGTCAGCAGGTGAATTAGTTAAATCAAGAGCGCCATGTTTTTCATTCCTTTGCGGTGTACAACTAGGATTTGCTAATTTATCTCCTTGTTTTGGCTTTTCACTTGCCATTGCATAACTGGTGGAAGGATGAGCGCAATCAGATGTACACAACACTAGAAGGATATACAGAACTGAAATTTATGCAAAAATAGACTAGCAAAGGAAGAAAATAGATTTTAAATGATATGATAAATTATTATTATTATTATCATAAAATAGATAGAAAGGGGGGAAATCTTTGACAACAAACAGCATTGAAACAAACACAGAGAATACTATAATCTTGAGACAAATTAAGTAGACAGTTCATGCAATCTTTACCACATAATCGAAGTTAACCAGCAGTTATATTAACATGCTACATGATTCTAAAACAACAAAGTATTCCTTAAAACACATAAATTAACACCACACTAAACCCAAAACGCAAAAATAAAAATCAAACAACAAGAAAAATCCACACCAAAACCTAATGATTCAAGCAAGAAACCCAGGAAAATTCACAGATAAAAAATCAACAAAAACCCAAATGTTATAAACCATCATAGAAAAAAATCGCACTCAAGATACCAAACAAATGAAAACAAAAATTATTTAAGAAGAAGGAATAGAAAGGAGTCATACCAGAAGTGGAAAAGAAGCAGAAGAAGAGAAACTGTTTGTGTTGGAAGGAGAGAGTTTAGGATTTTGGCGCTTTAAGGCTATGGAGAGAGAGAGAGGAGTTTTTAAAGGGTTCGGTTTGGGACCCAATTGTCCTTTTGCCACGTCATCTGGGTGTAAACTTCAGTTTCGTCCTTACAGATTACTCCTTTAGTTTTAACTTTCTCAATGCTGTGCTTCTAGTCAATAACATTCCAATATTACCCCTAAACATTAAGGTCTTGTTTGACATTACGTTCAAAAGTTTTTTTTGAAAAAAAATATTTATTTATTTATTTATTAGTAATTTTAGATCATTTTTATATGATGATGTTAAAATAATTTTTTAAAAATAAAAAATATCATTTTGATATATTTCTAAACGAAAAACACTTTCAAAAACAACTTCAACAACATTCTCAAACAGACACTAAATAACCTACCTTTTCAATTTGGATTTTGAATTATTTTTTTATATCTTGGATTTTTAAAAGCTTATCACTTTTAGAACTTTTGTTTAAAAAAAAAATATGAACAAAAGGGAGTTTTTCATAAGTTATTTAGCATTAAAAGATAAAATTGAATTTTTAAGAAATCAAAATATTGATATTGATAAATTTTAAAGCAAATGAGTATGTATAATTAGTTGAGTATTGATCAATCTTTAACAAAAGAATATATTTTACCTATTTTTTATTTCTATCTTTTATTTTTCTCACTTGATAATAATATATATTACAAGCTTTGCTTAACATGATTCTGACACATTTAAAAATGGAGTGACATTTAGGGATTATAATTAATACCCAAATGCCAAATGAATAGATAAATATTTGTTTATATAGTTATTCATTTAATTTCAAATCCCTACAGCTCTACGTGCTTGTGTAATCCTAAGGTTATATTTGATATGATTTTGCAAATTAATTTAAGTTGTTTTCAATTTATTATTTATTTTTACTTAATTTAGACTCAAAAAAAACTATAATTATGTTTGGTTATAAATAGCTTTATATATCCCTCCACTTAATTTACCCAGTTCATCGCCACCCTAATCCAGTATATCCTTCGATCTTAATAAACAAAGCCCTGGCAACCAGAGTTCGATCGTAAGAGGAGAACAATCATGAAAGGAAAAAGATCTTGCTGCTTATAGCTAGTTAACGCATACATAGAATGGAGGTTAATCTATGGAATGGGGGCTTGCCAAATATCATCTCTGTTAAAATAATTAAGCTCGCAGAAAACAGAGGCTACAATTCTTGGTGATTATGATCAGTGATTACTCTTAACCTAATTACAAATAAACTATATATAGGTTAATGGAAAAGTCTTATTATACCCTTCATAAATAAAACTAAATAAGACTGTATAAATATTATTTAACAATATATATACTGATCATGCAGGCAGATCGATGATGAACTCAACCTGGAGAGAGGGGGAGAGAGGGGGAGAGAGACTCCTGCACGGTAAGCTTCAATCGTCTAGCTGGGCATGCAGCAAACATATAATTTGGTCAGTCACTGATTGATTTTACTTGGAATATATTATGGACAGTATGATTTAAAGTAGACGATTGATTTTCCAGCTAAAGCCACTCAGCTTATATTCGACTCAGGATCAAAGCTTATATATATGACTTGTAGGAGTCTTTGGCCGGGTCTGGAGGTGGCCTTTCGAAATTTGTCACAATCGAAATGTTCCCATCGTTTCGTGGAGACCTAATCTCAAGCTCGCCTTTTGGTGTTGCAGGCTTCGTGGGTGGTGGCCGGAGGTGATGGCATGGTCCGAGATTGCGGTGGTGAAAACGAACACTTCTCGTAATTTCTGGTTAAATCATCGGAACTTGGCGAAGGGATGATCGGAGATGGGGATTGTGGGCTATAACTCCTTCCATGAGCAGCTATTATTGCTACTTTTGAGTCCAAAGCTATCTGCTGCGCATGAAATGAAGAAAGTTTAACGGGAATGTGCAAGCAATTCGACATGTTTCTAATCAAGAACCAGCTGCTGATGAGACAAAAGTCTACATATGAACTTTAGTGAAATTAAAATGATAATATAACTAGGCATGAGTTAGTCAATCACCTGGTAAAATTCTTGCTTGCGCGCCATGAATGGCTATCAGTCCAGGAAAGGCTAAAATGGCTGCAAGGAAGAGAAGAGAGCGCCGCCTGTCATCGGAGTCTTCATGTTGTTGGGCATGCAGGACACCTGGCGAGTGTGGAGCTGTGGGTCCCTCGACATGATATTTGGTAGTTCTTTTATGATACAATATAATTAATTTGATTGAAGCTCCATTTTTGGGAGATTGGGTCTTGCTAGCAATACATGGGGAAGACCCGGTCTTTGGTCTAAGACCCTACCAGCTGGTCAACTGGGGTCCATTTCCCAAGCTACGTGTTGTTGACTTCCTTAAAGTGGTGGTCGGAAGGAGTTGTGTGTTCAAAGTTGTAATTCTCCACGTGATAAGCAAATAATCGACTAATTAATAAAATAATTAACAAACATAATTTGTCGAGTAAGGAAAATACGGGTGTTAGCGTTAATTCATGTATTAAATAGTAGGAGACATACTCTTTTTTTATATAATTGTTTTCTTTGACAGTCTATTATATATTTGCTATTATTTCTGAAGGGGTTTTTTTAATGGTAAAAATATTATGGATGATTTAAAAAAAATAATCAAAGTTTGGGATGATGAGATCAACCTATACGACGAACAGTCTAAAAAATAATCAAAGTACAGTCTTGCCTTGAAACCTCCTTCAATCAACCAATGCAAACATCATTATTGGCAATAAGATTTTAAAAAATTTATCCATATATATAATTACCTTGGTACTTAAGAGGGGTGATGGCCAAAAACTAGATAGGGAAGGAGATCTAAATGTTTGAATTAATAGCGTTAATTATATATATATATAGATAGATAATTAACTTGAATTAATAGCGTTAATTCAAAGTTTGAATTATATACTCTGAGCAGAACATTTACACCAAGATTAGGAGATTAATAACAAATATTCTAGTTTTCATAATTAACTTGAGTGGAGGTTTGCACTTCGGCAATAGGATTATCAATTATATATATATATATATATATATATATATATATATATATATATATATATATATATATATAGAGAGAGAGAGAGAGAGAGAGAGAGAGAGAGAGAGAGAGAGAGGCTAGAAATTAGGGCTTAGGCAACACAAGTATAGGGTTACGAGACTTTCTACTAAGAATCATTTGATGTTGTCAACAACACCAATAAATGGAAAAGAGGATCTTATGATCATTATTAACAAATATTCATCGTTTAATTAACTTAATCATTGTTTAATTATCAGTCACCATGTTAGTGGCGACATCCTTTATTCCTTCACCAATGTTGCTGCAATGTTTTTGCTTTTTCTTTAAGATTATGGAGATGTGGTCCTAAAGTAGTGTTCACGAGACTTTGTTCAAAGAAAATCAAGAAAACATATCCAGGACAAAACATATTAAATTATTTATTTTTAACCAACCTAGATTGAGCGAGAGGTTTAATGAACCTTGAGCTACTATCTCGACTCCATTAAATATTTATAATTAACTAATAAGTTGCTAAGGCTCGAGATTTGCTTTATATAAATACATGGTGGATTAATTTTCTGTTTAATCAATGCCATAATTAATGAAATTGTATATCGTTGCAATCTAGATTTTCCATATCTTTAGAAGTTTGGTCAACATCATCAATCAAGTCTTCCTGGTATTTTCCATTTTAGGCTGTGGATTAATTATAAGCCATATACATGTTCATCATCCATTAATTAGAGGGAAAGCATTCAAATCAGTTAACAAATTCTTATTTAATCTCGACAGAATATCTCAAAAGTTCATTTGAATTCTACTCATAGCTGGTGTAAAATTAAGCCATATCTAACGTAAAAGAAACAAAAAAGAAGTTCATAATAAAGTTCATAATCCAATCCCATAATCATGGACTGTATAATTAAAATTGTACAAGTTGTTTTCCAGCTAAAATCACACAGCTTTCTCTTAGCTCTCACTGTATATAACATCCAACCATTCAACACGTTATATATTACACGCATTAATTAACCTCGTGACTACTAGATCTCATTAGAAACCTTAATTATTAATTAAGGAGAAATGAGATTTCAAGCTAGCTAGCTAGCGAAAACAACACCCTATGTAAACCTTACTACTCAGTGAGTTGCTCCACGGAGATGGGAAATGAACTAGCTAGCTAGCTCAGGATGAATATACATATTCCCCTGGTGGTGATCTTGCATCCACTTTCGGCTCAAGATTGAAGGTTATATGACTTGTAGGAGTCGCCGGGTGTGGAGGTGGAGGTGGACTTGCTAAAGGCCTTTCAAAATTCGTTATCATTGAAGTGCACCCGTCGTCGCTCGGAGACCCAATCTCAAGATCGCCCTTTGGTGTTGCAGGCCTCGGGGGTGGAGGAGGTGGTCGCCGCCCATTACTGGTGGTTACCTGGCCGATTGATGGATCGGTTTTTGGAGATTGTGGTGGCGGAGACGAATACTTCACGTAATTGCCGGTTAATTCCTTGGAACTTGGTGAAGGGATCGGAGATGGTGGTGGGTTATACCGCCTTCCATAAGCAGCTATTATCGCTACTTTGAGTCCATAGCTATCTGCAGCACGTGAACAAAAAAGATTTTAATTAGAATATGCAAGCAATTCAACAGGTTTTTAATCAAGAAACGACTGGTTCGTCAAACGCCTATGAGTTCTAGTGAAACTTGATAATATATCTAAGCACAAGTTAGTAAGTATACCTGGTAAATTTCTTGCTTGAGTTCCATTAATGGCCGCTAGTCCCACTAAGGCTAAGATGGTGGGAAGGAAGAGAGCTCTTGCCATTGGAGTCTTCGTGTTGTTTGGCGTTTATGACACCAATCAAAGCATGCTGCAGATCTGTTATCTATAGTCCTGGAGGGTTACTGTGTGTTGAGTTACTTTTATTATTTTATTGATTTTTTTTTCTTATTTTGTTTTTATAGGAAGCGTGAAATAGCTTGTAGAAATATACAAGTATAATATATCTAGATTTAGATTTTGATCTTGATGCTAGCAAAATCATTTGGTGGACCTTGTAGAAATCAGGTATACAGACTCTCTAACATTATGAATAAGAATTTATGAAAAAAAACATAGTGTTTCATCTGTTAGAACCTCATCAAAATCGATTTTGTTCATGCAAACTACAAAGTTTCAGGCAATTTTAGCTGAGAAAATACATGATGAGATAATCACACTTCGTGCTAAGAATGCCAAACTGCACAAATAATTATGCAAATACAATCTCATTATGATGATCAATGTGCTCCTCCTCTTTGACCTTGTGACCCCAACCATCCTTCTTCTCTTCCTCCAGTGCTGTTTTTATATTATTTAAATTATTTTTCAACATCTGTTTTTAAATAAAAATATATTTTTAAAATAATTGTGACAGAATTACTGATGAAATTTTTCTTTTAGTATTTTCCAAAAAATTGAAAAATAACTACATTGTCACTGCTACTGTTTAATCACCCGCAAAATTATCAATGGAATCACCAACGATGTTTTTATTGGTAATACGTTTAATATACCAATGAATATATCAATAGAACTAAATGGATAATTTTTTTGGCATGGTTTGTTCGTCGATAGAGCTATAAATATGTTCAATACCGACAGAATTATTGACACGTTGTCGTTTTATGATACGAATATAATGAATTTGATTCACAAGTAGAAGCTCCATATACAGATTATGAACACTACAGTGGACGGAGATGCACTGTAGAATCGGTTTGGGTGATTGGGTCTTGCTAATATCACATGGAAAAGCTGATAATTAGAACCGTTTTAAATTTAATTGAAGATGATGACTTAATTAATTATTATGTCTTTAATTATGTCATCACAAACTTGAATAAAAATCTAGCTAGTTTTCAATTATTATTTTTTTCATTGAAAATCACATTATCTTGACATGTAATTAAAATTATTGTTTCCCACATGTAAAATAATAGTACAAGACAATTTAGTTTTTTTTTAGCACTTTTAAATAGTACAAAATACAAATTTTGTTTTTTTTACTGGAGAATAAATTCTTGTCTCACTAAAATATTTAAGACAAGCTTGTCCAGTTCTTTATACAAAGATTAATCTAGTTTAACTAAATTAATATAAGGATAAAAAATTTATTATTTTAATTTTAAATTCCAATCAAGGGTTGATTCATGGTATGACTCGGGTTATGGGTCGTATATTTTTATAAAAATATTTTAGCTAACTATAAAATTATTTTTATAATTTTAAAAATAGTTGTTATCATAGTTTTAAAATATAGCTGGAGGTTGAGTTGACTTTTTACCCAAGTCAATACAAGATTAAAAATAATTTTATCACAGTTTTAAAATTAAATTAAAGAGTCAACTCGGAGGCAAGACCCAAGTCATTGATCTAGATGGTCAACTCGGGTTGACCCAAGTTAAAAAAAAAAAACAATACAACCTTATTTTAACTATATAAATATATAAAATTCAATGAATTTTTTATTTATATTTTATCTTGGGTTAACCGAGTCACGTACTGCCATGATTTATTAATTAAATCAAATGTAATTAATAATTTTTTATTTTTTAAAACTTGAACCAGTTCAGATTTTATGTCGAAAAAGAATCATCTAGTGCCCTACTAAACATAAAACAAAACAAACTGTTTAGTTTGATTCGAAACACACCAAACACAGGACAATACAATAATTAATTCAATCTTGTCGCCAATCAATAATAATATGTAGCATATCAAACACTATCTTTATGTTCATGTTTGGTCAGCCATTAAATAGTAGAAATAGATTTTTTCCATTAAAATAGATGACAAAGTAGAGGAGTGGAGGGGGCATATTAATTAATCTCTTTGTTAAATCCTGTAATTACTACTAAAGTTGGGATAAAAAATTGATTATCTTCCCTTCGTTATGATTAAAATGTCCACTTATCCAAAGCATGCTAATGATAACATCTTGAGTGGGTTTCGACTGTGGACATCCTGATTAATTAGTGGATTTAATAATTATTATCTTTCATATATATGTTACTAATTAGCTTTTGCGTCAACAAATACATTTTAAAATATGTACCAATCGGAAAAGGCCATGTGGTTTAATTTCCTTGTAATTTGGGCTCCACCTCCAACATTAGCCTTTAATTATTATCAGCCAAAACTTTACGTAAATTCTGCTTTCGTATTTTACTTTGCTTTTGGAGTTTGGACAGTGACCTATGCATGCATAATCACTTATTTATTTATTTATTATTGTTTTTGGTTAGGTCGATGGATGCAATTCTTTTCTCCCATTCTTATCTATATTTTTTATATTGATAGTTACGGTTTTAAAATCATATTTTTTTTCAATAATATCTATGAGTTAATTGAAATTATTTTCTTTTATAATTCACTATTTTGTCTGGCTACCTTTGAAGTTTTGTAATATTAATTATTTAGAATTTAAAATCATATTTATTTGCAGTCATCTATCTGTAGGGTAAGATTTTCATCATTCTTTGGTTTTTTTCCCTATCTATTTTATTGTTATTTTTTTACTTTGGAAAAAATAATATATATTTTATATTCTATCATTTAACATTGAATTAATTAGGAACTGAAGCTCTTAATTAAGTTTTGATTTAAAATTTTACGGGTTACAAGTTTAGGATATTAATCGAGATTTAGAAAATTAATTCCAATTTGCTTTGGTTCATCAAACAATACATAATAATAATAATAATAATAATAATAATAATAATAATAATAATAATAATAATATAGTATGTGCCTCTCACTAATTAGTAGTTTGTCCTTGCAGTCTAGAAAACTAGGAGGGTGATCTAATAAAATAAAAGCATAACAACACCTTACATCAACGCTCCCAATGAACTTTGTGTATAAATAAACATGCATTTAAATATTTTAATGTAATTTCTAATAAAATTTACTTTAAAAAAATTCTTGATAATGAAGGTGTTTGGAATTGAGATGCATGAAATTTTTTAAAATGATTTTTTATTTCAAAATCCATTGAAATAATTTTTTTATATTTTTATTTTTGATGTCAATATATTAAAAAATACTAAAAACATTAATTTAATATATTTTTTTTAAGTCAAAAACATAAATATTGTATCAAATATTCCGAAAGTATTATCCTGTACTCTATCAATCTAGTTCAACATGAATTTAAAAACAAAAACATGTTTTTAATGCATATACATGATTTCATTAGTCTTTGTCTTCTCCGGTGACCGGAGAGTCACAAGAAAATCGATAATTTTCTGAACCTGCAGAAATAGTGAAAGGCTTGCAGGATCCAATACCTATTTGACAGCAACATCAGGGATGGATCATATTGGTGGATCCAGAGCAACTCCTTGGATACATTTTCATGTGTATGGGCCCTGTTTATAATTCCAAATATTAAATCCGTAGGGCTATTCATGGGCCGGATTAAAATCAATCTAATTTTTGATATTTTATAAATTATAGACCAATTTATTTCAAATAAATTTAAAACTCGAGCAGGTTGAATGTATCAAATTGAGTGATAACAAAAATATTTAATATTATAAATAGTTTATTGTCACAAAAATATTAATCCTATATATATATATATATATATATATATATATATATATATATAAAACCTTAGTTGGGCAGGGAATTATGGGTCAGTTGACATGGGAATATGAAAGGATTACAACGTTTGTACAAGCTACCATGGCAATGAAGTCCACAGATGTCTGGTGCATGTTCTCTTGAAAAGGAGAGAGAGATTATAATCTGTTGTTGGATTTGTTTATGATGCAGCTTGAGCTGATCTTACTGACAAAAGCGGAGGCTGTGGATTACCTGAACCTAAAGCAAGGTTCCATAAAAGATGCATTCTCGAAGGACTTCAAAAGTTCATGATTATGGTTCTGTTCATGGTGACATAAAACCTTACAAGATATTAATGGTTACTGCTGGCTTGCTTGCTGCAACTAAGCATGTGTCAGAAATCAGTGATTTTGGAAAGGGAAAGAGAGCAAATTAAAAGACTTCTTTAAGAGGAAGTTCAACGTATGTGTCACCTGAAATAGTGAAAAATTCAGTATCCAAGAATCATCATCTGATTATTTGGGGGCACTTGGTTGTGTAGTGCTAAAGATGTCAGCGGCGAAGCCTCCATGGATTCTAAAGACTGATCGAAAGAGGGTCCTGATCCAGTTACGAGGGACATGTTATCTATGATTGGTTCCACACATGGATCACCATGCAATTTTCTCCGATAATGCTACGCAAAGAGCCCTGCATGGAGATCGACAGCAGGTGAAGTGAGCTCCCGAATCACAAGTTTGTGATGGAATTTGGAGAAGAAGGAGAAGGAGAGAAGCATTCCAGTGAAGGAGATGAGGTCTTTGATCTTGGAGGGGTCAGTTGATCACTTTCTTCAACCTACGAGGAGGACAGCTTTGTATCTCTGGAGGATTCTGAGCAGCTTTCCATCTCCAGCATTGTTCCCGATGCCTTTCCAATATTTACAAATACATCGGCTACACAAGTAGCGTGCTCATTTTTTTTTATTTCAACATTAAATTTAATGGCTCTGTGTTCTGATTGTTCACGAGATTTTCAGTATTGCATGTTGTAGTTCTGATGCATTTCAATCTATCAATCAATCAAAATTGATTGTTTGTTCTTAATCTTTTTCTTCTGTTACACTAATAAATTCTTTCTGCTGCATTTACACATTCTTTTGTGCCATTTTATTGTCTGCAACAAATCATGAAGCTGTTGCTCTAAAATATATCTTCTGCTGGCAATGCTAAGAAAAAGTGAAAGCATAAAACAACAGGACAGATTTAGTAATGATATGATCAGAATATATTAATGGTAACTTGACAATGATTGTTAGGTTAAGAGAGCTGAAGATTAAAATATATCTTTCAGCTTCATCATTGGTACTGCCTGCAGTCATTATTTATTTCAGGTCCATACATTTGATTATTTGGTGTTATCTTCCCAGTTCCTGCACTTCCCTTCTGATTTTCACTGCAGTGCTTCAGTTCCATAGTTTCTGATTGATCTGTTTTCTAGTTATGAGTATGTTCTTGATGCCTTAGCTGAAGTTGAGGAACAGAAGTGTCAGGAAGTAGCTGCAGCTGACAACGATCCTACCAAAATGTCATCTCAACTGCTCAACAAATGCAGAAAATATCTGAGGTACTGGAAAGTGAGATTACTAGGAAATAAAGAGTTGACAACTGGTAACTGAAGATGAAATCGAGTCTTCAGCCATTATCAGGAACTTGGTAACAATGATGAAAAGGGCAAGGTTATGACTAACTTATTATGATTCTGTGACAACTTATAATAATTGGATTCTATATCCGATGTCATGCATTTTTATGTGCATACCTTACAGGACACCACTCTTCAACGTGATATTAGCTGGTATGATTCATCAACTGTATCTTATATGTCTGAGAACAGCCATGTCACTTCTGGTTGTAATACAATCAGGTTCCAGAGCAAAAATAAACCCCATCATACCAAATATTTTTTAAAAAAGGCACACATGGTACGGAAACTAGCATTTAAGGACAGGATGCACTCACTCTAGCAGTGAAGCCTGTTAGGAAGAAATAACGCAGTCATTCTGCTCTTCGAAAGGAAGTTGAAACAAAGAGGGAACTGGGGATAGATTAAGTAACTTCAACGCAAACATTTACGTGCAGTTAAGGAGTGAAAATCTTCAAGGGAATATCTCAAAAAAGAAGTGCCAAAATAAAGGAAGGAATCATAATATCTGAGACTGACCACTGCAGAATCTGAAAATCTTAAAAGCCAAGTATGAGCTTTAGAAGGCTTTCCTGACAGATATTCGTTAGTTCTGTACGGATTAAATTGGTGTCGATCATGATTTCCCTTTATTTTGGAGTTAGAGTGGAGGGTTTGAAACTCATATTCCCAAGGAATATATATAGCTTTGGGGTGAACTTTGTTGTAACGTGGAAGATCTGAGTCTTATTGCATTTGTTTATTCAAAAAGAAGCTGGTAAGAGAATAATTTAGCTTATGGGCATGAAAAGATGAATTATTCTCTAGGATGTTAATTTCAAAGTTACCTGCACATCCAAGACACAAATACAGCCTTTCATCAGAAACATTTAGACAATTGGATGATATGAAGCTACGAATATTAATTAAAAGTTATAGTACTCAATAAAAGGAAGCGAGTGTTAATCACTAACATAGTTCTTCCATTAATATTGCTAACTACAATCAACGAATCATTGGTTACAAGAACAAAATTACCTTGTAATCTACTGCAATACGCAGAAAAAATTAAAGAATTCTCAACAATGAATTTCAACCTAGACCTATTTGACTGAAAGGTCTGCATTACTTCACTCCTATGCACCAGCAGGGATAGTGCAGGCTGGCAGATACTGCTGCACTGCATTTTCTTCAACCCGCGGTGCACGTGTCATTGCATCGGCATTACTGGTAATACCTTCTTCGTCATCAGACCAATGAGAGAAACATGAACCCTCATCTGATGTGAAGCTCCACTCCTCACAAAATGATGAGCCACTACATTCATCATCTGTCCCGCACAATGTGTCTGTCCATTCCACACTTTCTGCATTCAAAGTCTCCACAAATTCACCACCATCTAAATCCACTCCTGATACAAAAGGCTCATCCAGCAACATCTCAGCCGTAAACCTGAACATAGGGTTGGCAACAAAACACCTTTTCAAGAAATCCTTGGCATCCTTCGAAACCTCAGAAGGCAGTTTAGGCAATTCATATCCATCACCAATCTTTCTCTTAAGTTCTTCAAAAGTAAAATCAGGTCTCACATCCCAAGCGTGCTTCCCAGTAAGCATCTCAAGCACAACACATCCAAGAGCCCATATGTCACAAGGAGGCTCTTGAACATGATTAGCCACAGTCTCTGGTGCCATGTACAAAGTAGTCCCTCCTAAATAAGGGTCTATTTTCCTTTTCTTGTCCCTCTTCTCTGATTTCTTTGCCAGCCCAAAATCCCCAATCTTTGCCACAAACTCACCTGCCTTCGTACTACTGGAAACAAGCAAAATATTCTCAGGCTTGAGATCACAATGCACATAACCATGGCTATGAATATAATAAATCCCTTCAAGAATAGACCTAGTGTATCTTTTCACATCCAATTCAGGCAATCCAACACCATCAGATTTTTTGATAAGACCAGATAAGGTTCCTCCTGATGCATACTCTAACAACACATTATAAAACATCTCACCACCTTCATTCCTGGTAGTTTCTTCACCAAAACACTTGATAATAAAAGGACAGCCATTGAGACAGTTAAATACCTCTTTCTCCTTTTGAAGTGAACATGAAGCAGAGACCTCTGCGGACTTGACAGCCATAACTGGAGGATAATAGCCGTTTCTTGATTTGGGGTTCTTTAAACTTGCTAAATAAACTGATCCAAACCCTCCTTTGCCAAGCAGAGGCCCTCTTGACCATGCCACTCCACCATTGCTATTGCTGTGCTTCATGCTCTCTTCTCCTCCTCCTCCCCCTACGTGCTTTGCCTTTCTCTTCATTGCTAGCAGATTCTCTCCTTTTCCTTCCCTCTTTTGTAAGCTAAACGCAAGTGAATTGTCCACAAAATGCCTCTTTAGGGTTTTGATATATAGAGAAAGCTAGTTTGAAAACTTTAACGCGTTTGGATTTCACCAATTGTAAATTGTTTATGTGCACTTTGCTAACCAAACTTCCGGTCAATCGTCATTTTCTCGGATTATTATGTCGCTATACATTGTCGGAAAGGTTTTGAACGGTTTTTCTTTGGTGTCTTTTGTCCCTAAACTATTAAGATTGAGACATATTTAGCCTTATACTAACAAATTGTTCAATCATACCCTTCAAAAATCAATATTTTCTTCTGGGGATTTTTTTTCCCGCTCTCTATTTCACCCTTACAAATGGCACAAGCTTTGATTACCAGAACCCTCTTTAAAAAATCCTTTTCTTTTTTAATTTTAATCTTAAACATATATAAGCCATTCTCATTCAAAGTTGAGTCCTGAATTTCTTATTAATGTCTTCTTGCCAATGTTTACGGGTATTATTATCAAGTTTTCTAGTCATATTATTAATTTTATATCAAATTTTATTGGGGGGGAAATACCATTTTGTCCATAAAGAATGCGCATTAAACAAACTATTAGAAAACTGATAAAAGGATAAAAATGAGAAATGTACGGAATGTTGGACCAGATTAATTAAATTTATAAGTTCGGGATAAGATTGAGAAAGAATATACAGGTTAGGACTAACTTGAAATCACTGGGACAAAGCTCGATGATAAAAGTGCTTGATAACGAACCCTACTTTTCACCCTTTCTTCTTCTTCTTATGCCTGACATTAAATAGTAAATTAAAGTAACTGGTTTCTATATCAGGGGAAAAACATAATGTTCAGAAGTGGAAACAACATATGTTTACTACAAATGATGTTTCATGGTATCAATGTCAAGAATATAATTATGTTTAAAGAAATTTGGAGCAATTAAAGATCAAATTAGGTTGTAATTATTAAGAAATCGAGTACTGGCATGTTTTGTTGATGGCCAGTTTAAATATTGGAAAGAAATCAAATTTATTAAATTGTATTTATTTTTTATTTGTGTTAAGAATTTAAAATAATTATACAAGATACAAGTGTTAAAAATAGTTTTTTTTAATGTGATTTATTACGGAGATTAAATAACTCTTAAGAAGTATTTGCACATTATTAAATTGCTTTTTCTATATTGAAAGATTTACAGAATGCTCTGTTTTTTTTTTTTTAATTACCCCTCTTTTCATTTCTTTTCATTATTATTTTAAAAAAAATCATAATTTTATTTATATGTTTTTTTTAATAATTATTCAGATTATCTTTGGATCGACTAAGTTGACTAGATCATATCAAAATAATCTCCACCCAATTTGATTTTAAAGTTAGGCTACACAAAAAGACAATCAAGAGTTTTTTTTTGTCCTTCTTAGTATTTTGTTTCTTCAATTTCATCATATATTTTTTTATTGATTAGTCAGAATGTCTTTAGACTAGTCAAGTCAATCCGGTCAAGTGGGGGCAATTATCAGCAATTTAATTTTAAATTTGGGTTGTGCAAGAAGTTGAAATCATATTTTTTTTATATCATTTTTTTTTAAATTTCATTCTTGATTTGTTTTTACTGGTTGACTAAATATTTTTTTAAATAACCAAAATAATTGGATTATGTTAGGACAATTCTCATCTAATTTAACTTTAAATTTTAATAAATTTCAAAATTTAATAAAATATCAAATATTTTTTTATATTAAAAAATGATTTTAACCACAGCTAGTAGCAACTAAAAATCTAATCGTGCTCGTGATTTAAATGTTAATTCAACTTGAGCCATCACTCTTTCTCCTTGGGATCATACCTTTTTTCCTTATTTTTTTTTAATCTCGGTGGATTTTCATGCAACTTGTCCACTCGCAATCAAACTTTAGCCAAGTGGTCAACGTTGGCTACTTCCCTTCTGGAGGGCTTGGAAATGATCAAACATTGAATTTGATTTTTTCCTTTTCTTTTTGCCCTACGTGCAGCAAGTAAGGTCTTACTTCACCAAGTCAGATTTGAATGCATGGCTGCCATTGACGACTTCAAACAAGCACGCAGAAATTCCTCCCCTCGTTATCAAATTTGCTTCTCTTCTTACCAGCAGAATGGAAGAGCTGCTTCAACAATTGCTGGGCCTCCATCCATTTGAAGGAACAGATGATTAATTAAAAGCAATTTGCGAACTGGAAGTTCTGGGAGCGTAGCAGGTAAACAAAGCTTGCAAGTGGATCAAAACTCGGACTGCCACAAACTTCTCTTGATGGGTCCTGAAAGATATTCCGATTACTGACATTCCAAGCTAGTTGAGTCCTGTAATTCCTCCATTGATGATAGTGTCGCCACTGATAGCGACAGCCAGAAACAGCAGACGAAGCAGCACTAGCTAAGAATTGAAATGACCTTTTTTTTCATAGAATCTGGTTAAGAAAATAATATTGCATTTAACTTGTAATCTGCCAGTCTATTTACTGCCTAGATAGTATAAACACAGACAAAACCACATTCTTTCAGGAATCATTCTTAACAAAATGCTTCCATCACTTCACACTGATATAAAACACAGAGAGTGGATCACTTAATGAGAGCTTCAAGAGATCATAAGACTCACTACCATGGCAGATTGGAGAAAGTGGTAGACTCTTCCTTAATGAGAGCTTCAAGAGATCATCCACTCTCGGAGATGACCAACTCCTTCCACATTTTCTGTACATGCACTGTAATGCCTCTGGTTTAATATTATGTTAACCTTTCCCAGAAATCAGAGTGAAAATCACCACTAAATCTCTCTTCTTTTCCCCAGACAATCATACTTGTAATGCCGTTGCTTTTAAATTCACCACCAAATCTATGATATCAAGCAAGGATTTAAGCAAAATACTTGAAGCCAACAGGGAGTTTTTTTTCTGTGCTGTTGTTTCTTTTTCCTTCCCGAACCAGAAACAATTCTGCTTCCGAACAGCACCAAAGTACAGTGCACTTCCCACTAAGCTTATATGATTTGTAACTAATTTCATGTATGCTATTATTAGTAGGAGCGCATGATCAAATGAACATCAAGTGGGGTGATTTTCCACCATAGCGACCACCACTAACCACTTAGACTTGACAAATTATTTCCAAGACCAAACCATAGCTGGAGCTTATATACAAATTTAAGGGATGTCGTTGAGATCATTTTTAGATTAATAAATGTTAGAGAGTGATAAAAAAAATTTGGATTTGAGTAAACCCCACTTCCTTGAAAACATACTTTGTAGATCCAGGTGAGCGAGTATAACTTTGGTTGTCACAGGATCTTACAAGAAGTACACGTCTTGACTTGAACTCGAGACCTGCTATGCAGATCTCCAGCTCTTTGTCATTACGCCACGTCCCTTGGGAATTTTAGAGAGTGATAATTGTTATCACTATTTTCGTTTTATTTAATTAAATTAATAAAATGAATCATGATATGATATAGTGATGAGTAAATTTTTGATTAAGAGGATTTAATTAAACTAGATTGAGATTATTCATTATACTAAATATCAGAGGCTCTTGTGAACTACATGTAATGTTAGGTGATGCTTGGTAAATCGGGTGACCGTTAGTTGTGGTGCTAATAAAAGATTATTTTTAACGAATGTGTGGATTCTTTTATGGTAAAGTCAATAATTTTATAAACATAAAAAAATTATTTGGCAAGTGTTGGGCTTAAACAAGGTATCCGGGCCCATTAGAGGGAAAAATGGATCCAGACACGCTGCCCAGACCAAAACACGTTAGGCCTGAGTGAAAAAACCCCGAGCCCACAGGGGTGATGGGCATGCACACCCAGGGCGTGCGCCCATTTTAGAGGGCCACCTTGCATGCCCAGCATCGGCTCTTGCCCGAGCCCATGCCTCCTAGGAACAACTTAGCCTCGTGCTACGATGCCAGAACTGTCTAAGCTGGCCACCTTTCTGTAACTATTTCTGCTAGCTTAAGCTAACCCTTCATCTGGTTTAGTGTCTTTAACAGTGTGGAGAAAGGATTCTGAGCTTTCCATGTTGCTAAGCAATGGAAGTTGCAGGAAAGTGAAGATGATAACCCTACGAAGAAATGGGAAAAAAGAAAAAGGAAATTCAAACTATTTTATTCGTTAATATCAAGCTGAAATATCTCTTACATTAGCAGCAGCTAGTTTTTCCTTCCATGTAAAAACCTCAGACCTCAGCTAATACTTTAGATTACAGGGGATTTGCTTCAAACATGACAAGCCAAAACAGAGTGGAAGGGACTACTGCTTGCCAACATCGAGGCTTCAATCAACCTCCTCAATCTTGGGTCCGGCACCGGAACCACCAGAGCTAGCATTGCCGTAGCCACTATTTGGCATATCAGCACCACCACCCGTTGGCATATTTCCACCGGCACCTTGATACATTTTTGCGACAATCGGGTTGCACAGGTCTTCTAACTCCTTCTGTTTGTCTGCAAATTCGTCCACCTCTGCCAACTGGTTCCTTTCCAGCCACTCAATAGTCTCGTCAATTGCTTTCTCAATCTTCTGCTTGTCAGCTGGGCCCAATTTCCCTGCAAACTTCTCGTCCTTCACTGTGTTTCTCATGTTGTAAGCATAATTCTCCAACGAGTTCTTGGCGTCCACCTTCTTCTTCACCTCCTCGTCCTCTGCCTTGTACTTCTCTGCTTCTTGCACCAGTCTCTCAATCTCATCTTTGCTCAGCCTTCCCTTGTCATTGGTGATTGTGATCTTGTTCTTCACCCCTGCAGTCTTATCCTCCGCAGAAACATTCAGAATGCCATTAGCATCAATGTCGAAACATACATTGATCTGAGGGACTCCTCTGGGAGCGGGCGGGATGCCGGCGAGCTCAAACTTACCAAGAAGGTTATTGTCCTTCGTTCTAGCCCTTTCACCTTCATAAACCTGAATCAGCACTCCTGGCTGATTATCAGAATATGTGGAGAAGATCTGCTCCTTCTTGGTAGGAATCGTTGTGTTCCTGGGAATCAAGGCAGTCATCACCCCGCCAGCAGTCTCGATTCCAAGGCTAAGAGGAGTCACATCAAGAAGAAGCAAATCTTGAACCTTCTCATTCCCTTCACCGCTCAAAATTGCAGCTTGGACGGCAGCTCCGTATGCAACAGCCTCGTCAGGATTGATGCTCTTACAGAGTTCCTTGCCATTGAAGAAATCCTGCAAGAGTTGCTGGACTTTTGGGATTCTTGTTGAGCCACCAACAAGAACAACCTCGTGAACTTGACTCTTATCAATCTTGGAGTCGCGAAGACATTTCTCCACTGGTTCCATACACTTTCTAAACAAATCCATGTTCAGCTCTTCAAACCTTGCTCTAGTAATCGTAGCATAGAAATCAATACCTTCATAGAGAGAATCAATCTCAATAGTCGTCTGCGTTGTCGAAGACAAAGTCCTCTTCGCCCTCTCACACGCAGTCCTCAACCTTCTCAGAGCTCTTGGATTGGCACTAATATCCTTCTTGTGCTTCCTCCTGAACTCTCCAACAAAATGATTAACAAGCCTGTTATCAAAGTCCTCACCTCCAAGATGAGTATCGCCCGCAGTAGCCTTCACTTCAAAAATCCCCTCCTCGATCGTCAACAGAGAAACATCGAACGTCCCACCACCAAGATCGAAAATGAGAACATTCTGCTCCCCTCTTCGGGACGTCTTTTTATCCAAACCATAAGCTATAGCAGCAGCAGTAGGTTCGTTAATAATCCTCAAAACATTCAGCCCAGAAATAGCCCCAGCATCCTTGGTAGCCTGCCTTTGCGAGTCATTAAAATAAGCAGGCACCGTAACGACCGCATTCTTGATTGAATGGCCCAGAAAAGCCTCGGCAATCTCCCTCATTTTCGTCAAAACCATAGAAGATATCTCCTCTGCCGCAAACTGTTTCTCTTCACCTTTGTACTTAACAACAATCATGGGTTTATCACCAGGACCTGGAATCACCTTGAAAGGCCAGTGCTTCATGTCACTCTGAACAGAAGGCTCAGAGTAACGCCTCCCGATGAGTCTTTTCGCATCGAAAACAGTGTTTTGAGGATTCATGGCAACTTGGTTCTTGGCTGCATCGCCTATCAATCGTTCAGTATCAGTGAAGGCAACGTAAGATGGAGTAGTTCTGTTGCCTTGGTCATTGGCTATGATCTCTACACGATCATTCTGCCACACACCTACACAACTGTAGGTTGTGCCAAGATCAATACCAATGGCCTTCCCTTCAGTCTTTGATGCCATATATCTGCACTCGAATTAAAAGAAAGAGTCTCGAATGAAAGAATTGGCTATGAATAACAAGAAGTGTTTGTTTTCGTGGGATTTGAGAGAGCTTTCTTTGTTTTTTTTTTGGGTTGAAGTTTGTAGTTGACAGAAGCTCTTGGGGAGAGGAATGTATATAAAGGGAGTGAGGAAGTTATGAAGAAATTTCGAGAGGAGAGTAGAAGGGGGTAGGCTGAGAAAGAAATCGTTGTAGAAGACGAAGAGTTTGATTTGTGGAAGTACTCAGAGGAAGTGTTCAGGCTGTAACTAGAGAGTTCTGGAGAAGTGGTGAATGTGCTTCGCTGTTTGGTGTCAAGAAGCGTTCGAATCAAGCAAATATAGTTAAAATAAAATACTTAATTTAAAACAAAATAAATTAAAACATTAGCAAAACAGTGAAACTAAGCAGATTATTTCAATTAAAACCATTGTATCCGTTAAGATAAACAAGATGTTTTAATAGAAAGATTTATTTATCTTGGTGAAAAATAAAATTTAAAATGACTATATTGTTTTGGTTTAATAACAATGAGATATGCCATCTATGGTTTTAATAAAAAAAAAATCAATTATTTTGTATCTATATGAAAATAATAGTTTTAATAATAAATTGTTTATGAAAATTTATTTTGAATTATCTTTCAATTCATATTATTATCATGATTTTATTTATCATAATTATGATTTTTTTCTAGATTTCAATCACACATAAAATATGAAGATACTATTTCAATATTTATAAAATATTGTTTTACCAATCATAAAAAAAAATATTCGAGAGAACCAATTATCCCAAGTTAAAAATATTGTTCATTAAAATAAACAAAAAATATTTTAATGGAAAAAATTATCTTAGAAAATTCAAAAAAACAATATTTTCAGGTTTAATAATGATATTAAATAAATACTTAGATTTTCACTCATAATTTTTTTTTTTTTATAATCTATTAAGAAATAAAAACCAGCATAGAAATAGGTCTTGAATATGCTTTTAAAATTTAAAGGGGATAAAGACAAATGGCGGGCCCCACTCATCATCCAAGGGCTGAGAAAACTCTTAAAGTCTGATGTTTTTTTTTTATTATGTCCAAATCCTCGTTTATATATCAAACCACCATGAATGTGCCAGCCTATTTCAACTCGACAGCACCATCCAGAACCCTCTGTTTTTATCGAGAACTCTCTCCATCCTGCTACACCTGACATCTTCTACCGATCTCTTTCGCTCCCTCAAACTTTCCAGTGCATTGCCCACACCCCATTTATATATATATATATCGACAGCAAGCCTCCAATTTCACTTCAGACAGAAACAATCATAGTACAGAAGGTAACAAGTTCAGCCGAAAACACGTACACGTATTCTCGAGACCAACCAAATTTCTCTGCTCTCGTTTGGTACTTAGCTAGTTCACTTTCTAACACCGTCTTGCTAAAACATCCATAATGGCATCAAAAACTGAGAGAAAGGCCATTGGGATTGATCTTGGCACAACCTACAGTTGTGTGGGTGTGTGGCAAAATGATCGTGTAGAGATCATAGCGAATGATCAAGGCAACAGAACCACTCCCTCTTATGTTGCCTTCACTGACACTGAACGTTTGATAGGCGATGCAGCCAAGAACCAAGTTGCGATGAACCCTCAAAACACTGTTTTTGACGCGAAAAGACTCATTGGCAGGCGTTTCTCTGACCCTTTGGTTCAGAGTGACATGAAGCACTGGCCTTTCAAGGTGGTTCCAGGCCCTGCTGACAAGCCTGTGATTGTGGTGCAGTATAAAGGTGAAGAGAAGAGGTTTTCAGCTGAAGAAATCTCTTCTATGGTGTTAACCAAGATGAAGGAGATTGCTGAGGCTTATCTAGGCCATGCCGTGAATAATGCTGTGATTACTGTGCCTGCTTATTTCAATGACTCGCAAAGGCAGGCTACAAAGGATGCTGGAGCCATTGCAGGGCTGAATGTTTTGAGGATTATTAATGAGCCGACTGCTGCTGCGATTGCTTATGGTTTGGATAAGAAGGCATCGAAGATTGGCGAGCATAACGTGCTTATTTTCGATCTTGGTGGCGGGACGTTCGATGTTTCTCTGTTGACGATCGAGGAGGGGATTTTTGAAGTGAAGGCTACTGCTGGTGATACTCATCTTGGAGGTGAGGATTTTGATAATAGGCTTGTTAATCATTTTGTTGGAGAGTTCAGGAGGAAGCACAAGAAGGATATTAGTGCCAATCCAAGAGCTCTGAGAAGGTTGAGGACTGCGTGTGAGAGGGCGAAGAGGACTCTGTCTTCGACCACTCAGACAACTATTGAGATTGACTCTCTCTATGAAGGTATTGATTTCAACTCTACAGTTACAAGAGCAAGATTTGAAGAGCTGAACATGGATTTATTTAGAAGGTGCATGGAGCCCGTGGAGAAGTGTCTCCGTGATGCAAAGATTGATAAGAGCCAGGTTCATGAAATTGTTCTTGTTGGGGGATCAACAAGGATTCCAAAAGTGCAGCAACTTCTGCAAGATTTCTTCAACGGCAAGGAACTCTGCAAGAGCATAAACCCTGACGAGGCTGTTGCTTATGGAGCTGCTGTCCAAGCTGCAATTTTGAGTGGTGAAGGGAATGAGAAGGTTCAAGATTTGCTTCTCCTCGATGTCACTCCTCTTAGCGTTGGGATTGAGACTGCTGGCGGTGTGATGACAGTCTTGATTCCGAGAAACACAACAATTCCCGCCAAGAAAGAACAAATCTTCTCCACATATTCCGATAATCAGCCAGGAGTGCTCATTCAGGTTTATGAAGGTGAAAGGGCTCAAACCAAAGACAACAATCTTCTTGGCACGTTTGAGCTTAAAGGAATCCCTCCGGCACCAAGAGGCGTTCCGCAGATCAATGTATGCTTTGACATCGATGCAAATGGCATCTTGAATGTTTCTGCAGAAGATAAGGCTTCGGGAGTGAAGAATAAGATCACCATCACCAATGACAAGGGAAGACTGGGCAAGGATGATATCGAGAGAATGGTGCAAGAGGCAGAGAGGTACAAATCAGAGGATGAGAAAGTGAAGAAGAAGGTGGAGGCCAAGAATGCCCTGGAGAACTACGCTTACAATATGAGGAATACAGTGAGAGATGAAAAGGTTGGTGGTAAGCTGGATCCGGCCGACAAGCAGAAGATTGAGAAGGAGATTGAGGAGACAATTGACTGGCTAGACAGGAACCAATTGGCAGAAGTAGATGAATTTGAGGACAGGTTGAAGGAGTTGGAGGGCTTATGCAATCCAATCATTTCAAAGATGTATCAAGGAGCTGGTGGGGATGTGCCAATGGGTGGCGGTGCCCAGATGCCAGGAGGTGGATACAGCAAGGCTAGCTCTGGTGGTTCTGGAGCCGGGCCTAAGATTGAGGAGGTTGATTAAGGCTTGAATTGAATGTTCTATTTTTATCAGCTCTTGTTACACTGTCCTTGAATGTGCTTGAGTGATTCGAAATACGCATTCTTGGGCATTTATGTTATGAAAAATCATGCAGTGGCATCAATGATTTGTATTTAGTTGTTTGATGAAATACAGTGAGTTGTTTAATTATCCATCCCCGCTTCTCTTCATTTTCTTTTTCATTAATCTCTGATAGTTCTCTCCCCGGCAGCAGAAAGATTGCCTTCTGTCAGAGGTTCTACGAAAACAATTGTAAAATGTGAAGTATCAAATCTTTATATATCAACAGCTGCTTGGAAAATATCTCCGGCCTCGGTTCTGTCTTAAAACTTCTCAAGCCTGAGAGAGAGGATTCCAATTCTGTGCCTGAAAATTATTTCAATCATGCAAAAACTACAGTAAAGCATCAAAATTCTTGATTTCAACCTGGAAACTATGGCAACCTGCTATGATCAAATAAATGACAAAATCAACAAGCTGGAGGAGGGTATATGGAATCCAATCATTTGAAAGCAAGCTGCCGGTGGCAAAGGCGGTGGCTTCAGGAAGTCGGTGCCAGACCGGCTAGTCTGGAGGTTTCAACTTGAGTCTGTGTCCTTCCGCACCTTCTGATATTCTATTTTCGAGCTATGCTTCTGTTATTCCCTGTTGGTTTTTTCTTCAGCGATTAATTCCATGCATGGTTCTCCTAGTTTAAAGTTGTGTGAACATAAAATGTGCAGTGTGTTTAATGTTTTTTAGGGTTCTGTTTGATGAAATTAAGGACTTGTCATACAGATGGAGGTTAGCTGCACTGAAGGATTCCTGTCCATGGCGTGTGGGCTAAAAAACTGGGATTCACCACATGTGTTCTTTGTCCTAAGAAAGCATGGAGCTGATTTAAGAAACTTATGATGATCATCATCATCTATTTGATTGCTTCTAAATAAAATAAAATAAAATAAAATAAAATTGAAGATATAATTGGGAATTGCTATGTGCAGATTGAAGATTAACATTCTTGGGGGGCTTCAAAGCAAAAATAAAATTGAAAATGCATGCATGATTATTGGCTGTCAGCATATGAATTCCACCTGTTAAATACTCTGTCGTTCTATGTTGGAAAAGAAAGAAAATCATAATGGAAAAATAAAAACAAAAAACCTAAAACTATCTAGAAAAAATCATGAAAACAAAAATAAGTCTTTTTTGTAGGTCTAGTTTGAAGTCCTTCTCGAGCTTAACTAGTTACACAAAGCTGGCTTTATTACAAAACAAGAATTGTGAAATATTTTAATAAAATTTAAAAATAATTTAATAATCAAATCAAAAACTATAGTTATTCAGATCCGACAACTCCAATTTTCACAGAGCCTCTTGTATCAATTGACTTCTCGTATGAATATTAATTTTTAAAAGAAAAGATATTATACAATACTCCAAAAGATTAACCTTTACTTAGTTCTCAATTGGCAAAGCCAAAATGCCATTGCTCAATAGCTACTCACTGGAGTCGTGTCTATTGGATGATAAACAGAGTCTGGGTTTCCAAATAATTGAGGTGTAGCAGGTAGAGGTTGTGGGGTAAAAGAAGGGGAATGTGAAAACTTGCAAGGAAGTAATCAATAGGAAACTCTATAGCAATATGATACAAGTGACAGAGGTACCATAAGAAAAAATAAAGTTCTTTGGGGAATAGGCCAGATGGTTTGAAGGTGAATAGGTGGGATTTCTTGGAGAAGCTTTAAATGACAAAGAAATCGCAAGGTACGAGTACAAGTGTTATACCATCTTTGAGCATGTAACTAATTACCAACCTGAGTTTGCCTCGTTTGAGAAGAAAAATAATAATTAAATAATAAAGTTGTCACTCCATAAGCCCTCGAGCTTTAAAAGGGTTAATAAGCAGGGGCCCGATCCCACTAATTTTCTAAAGTAAAATGAATGTTTTTTGAAAAATAAAAGCAACTTTCTCAGTCGAAAGTGAAGAAAAAGGGGGCATCCAATTCTCCTGCCTCCTCTTTATTCATCAAGGATGTCTTGGTAATTCAATAAGATGACACTATGTGTAGAGAAATCACTCAATAATTATGATACTGAGTGATAAAAATAAGAATAAAACTGAGATTCTTTGTGAGGTCAATAAAGAGGAAAAAATAAAAAAAAAGGAAAACAAATAAATAATGTTTTTCATTTTTTATAATATCTTATTAATAAATTGGAAATAGTAATGTGTGAAAGGAATTGAATAAGATACGGTGCGGTGCTATTCCATTCAAGAGATTTTGCACCTCTTTAACGCTACCACTTCACGAGCATCCTCACCTGTCATGCATGGGCCATTGTTTATTCCCTCACAACTTAAATGTGAGGTAGCATGAATTACAGATTTTAAAAAAAAAAAAATTATTAAATCATAATTTTGTGTTTCATATAAAAAATAAGATGTTTTAAATGAATTATCCATGGTAAAAAGAAGAAGTGGTACTCTTAGAGTTTGAAAGAAAAATCTTGATTGATGTGGATAGGCATTTAATTTATAAAATAAGTTTAATGACAAATATTAATTGTACACCTAAATTCAGGTGTGATCTTCTTTTTTATTTGTAAAGGATGGTTGGAATTGAGGTTGAATTTGCTTTTGCTAAAATAAAAAATTTGATTTAAATTATTTTTAGTGATTTCAAATCTTTTAGATTTATTGATTTGGACAATAAATTTATAAATATATAATTTTAATATATTTTCAAGGAAAAACTATTTTAGAAAACAAAAGTAAGAAAAATTGGTTTTTTATCAAGAAATGTGGGAAATAAATAAATAAAATAATAATGTGAATGTAATCTCATTTCCCATTTGTTTATTTTGTCTCGCTCGCCCCTCTGACTCTCTCTCCCTATAAACCTTGAACCTCATATTGCCTATCAAAACGGCTAGCCTCCCAGAGTATTTCAAAAAGAAAAGAAGAGAAGTTGAGGAAACGTTAAATGAAGGTGGTGAAGTTTCTAGCTTGGACTTTCTTCATCTTCTGTAGCCATGCTATGTCAAGCATGGCCCTTCATCGAGCTGCATCCAAGCCACAACATGGAGATTTCGACCGCCCAAAACCTATTCTGCAAGGACAAGTTCACGGTTAGAACTCTTTTCGTTTATGGCAGTTCAAATCAGCTGTTTTCCTCTTTTCTGGCCATGGACACTAATTTTCTAGACTTATTATACCTGCAGGTCTAGAAGGCAAGATGGGTTTGTCTGGAGAAGGTGGAAGAAGAGGATACAAGGGAAAGCAAGAGATTTTTCGCTCGATGAAGGGACAGAGAGGAAAGGGAGCTTATGGCGGTGCAAGTATTGTCCATCCGCGGCACGGGGGGAAAAGCGATGCCCTACTGTCAGCAAAGGCTAGCAGCTTTGTGACAGCCGCCATGCTGTGTGTGAGCTTGGCTTTGATTCTCGTAGCTCCTTTTCTATCACCCTAGATCTTACCAAGTGGGCATATTTACGGATCCAAAACTGTGTTAGCTAGCTTGCTCTAGCTGTGGCCCCTCATGCGTCATTTCTCGGTCAATTCACAATTTCATTTGGTAGCTTCACGAGCATCCTTGAAGCAGATGGAAATTCTTAGATTGATAATGACCCTCATTCCCCCTTTCTTTGGTTGTGATTTGTCATTAAGCAGTTGAAGAGTGTTGCTAGTTTGTGGTTTTTCTTCAGCATATTTATTTTTCATGCAGTATGAGAAACGATCCAGTGTCGTCTTTGTCAATGACTGTCCCAGAATTGTATTTCACCATGTTGCTTGCGCTAGACTTTACCATCTCAGTAATGAAATGGCGCATCGGCGAGTTTCCTGCATGTGTTGTGCCTGTTTGGGAGAGCTGTTGCGGTAGCTTTTTAAAATGCTTTTCATGCCGAAATGTGTCAAATGATTATTTTTTATTTTTTTAAAATGATTTTTGACATCAGCACATCAAAATGATCTAAAAACACCAAAACATATTTATTTAAAAAAAATTATCAAAAACAACAGCACGGCGGGTGAAACGCCGTGCCAAACAGCTTCTATTCAATTAAAGAAACAAAGCCACCTACTCTAGCAAGTGGCAAAGGGTTCAAAAACCAGAAAACTTGGCAGAAAACAGCACCAGACCGAAACCAATGCCCGGGTCTAGGAATGAAAAAAGGTTCAAAAACCAAAAGATTTGGCAGATAAGATCCTTAAATGCTATGCCAAAAGAGACCACAAACATACAAATAAGTAATGTCCAAATGTGGTTGGATGCCGCTATAATTAATGTATCGACCAAATAGTTTCCAATTGATGCTTGGCATTCAACCATCTCAGTTATTACATCAACTGAGGTTGCATACAATTCTGCTTCTAAAAGAGTTTTATATGTGTACAGCATAAGCCCTCGTCAGGAGGGCATTATCCTTCGAAATACAGTCTCGTTACATCAAACCATGTGTGGAAAAAAAAACGATGAAAGATACATGGCCAACAGGGGAGAAAAAATGGCATACCTGAATTTTCCCGGCCTGGTTTACTGAAAGGAAGAAGAGAACCACGAGGATGATAAGCTTGGCTCATTCAGTTAAATGTCATATATGAACTTCTCAAATAGTTTCATGTGTTCAGCTTGCAGAGATATGGCTACTGACATGCTCCCGTCATTTGTTGAGCTGGGTAAGATGAATGATAAGCCCTCGTATGCGATCCCACCTGGCCCCATGAATATGGGTCTGCCCCAACCAAAATCTGCATCGTGGATCGGCAGTCTAACCCAACTAGTAATCCCAAGATTCGGGCACCGGAAACTGTGGGCGCCACGAACAAGGGCTGACAAGTCAGGCTGGAGCTCTAGGTAATCAAGAGCTGACTTTAAATAATCGTCGTCCATGCGAACCAATGCATCGTGGATTTTCCCTGCAGCGTACCATGTTGGCTTTGATTGCATTTCACCAGCTACTGCAATTGGTGTTGCTGTAAAGATCACGTTGCCAAAGTACCCAGGTGGGAGTTGAGGGCGCAATCTTGACCGACCATCTGTGGCAATATACAACTTGGTTTCCTGATCATCAGGAAGTCCACGTGCTTTGCTTGTTGATCTCCACACATGAGCCGCCAGCATCTCATATGAGCTATAACTAATATTGTTTCCATCTTCCTTTGCTTTGGCTTTGAGGGTGTTGAGCTGATCCCTGGACAACTTAAAAATGGACACCGCTGTGATCTCTGGTTTTGAGGTTTCAACTACGGTTTTCATGGACGGTGGAGGCTGGTACTCGATGTGGTGGAATACAGATTGAGGTGGATCTCTGGCACGGAGAAGGGTCCTGTCAATGAAGGGTGGAATGGTGAGGTCAAGTCCACGAGCCATATCTGACCATGTGTTCACGAAGTGAAGACCAGAAAATCCATCCGCTGCATGGTGTTGCATACCAACACCAAGTGAAACTCCTCCGCATTTTAAATAAGTCACCTGCAGAAAATCAACCGAAATCATGCTTACAGTGAGCTCATAATAGCACCAACTCAAGCTGGAATTAAGTGAGTGATGGACTTGGCTAATAAAGTTTCAAGACTAGATGCAGATTTCTATTCCATGCAGAATTTTTCATTTCGAAAAGATTTATGCAAGTTATTTATTTTAATATCTCAAGTGCATTCTGGAGCTTGAAAAGGTATGTCGTCGTCTCGAAGTTGATTTTTCTTTCTAATTTCTGAACATGATTTAAGTTGGCCTGTCAATTCTATCACTTGCCAAATATAAAACAGCAAGGTCTTCTTCATTTATTATGCTCAATCAGTGGACACTCGTGGATGCATATGGTAAATTTCATCTAACGTTCAATGATAAAGAGATTTCCCAAAAACTGTGGAAACAGAGTAAGCATTCATATTCGTTTGGAAAAATGAAGCCCGCAAACAGATGAGCATGACCTAACCAAGCTAAACCAAATTTCTACATACGTAGTCTATCTATTCAACACGGGAAAAAAAAATGGTCAGACTTGACCAACTCTCTTAAGTGGAAATATTCTCAACCACCTCCCGTTAATTTCTTAGTCGTATTTTTAGACCTTTCAGATGACACATCTTCACAATATCCTGGTGCATGGCAAGATAAAAGAAGTACACAATTACCAGAGCTGATCACTTCCATGAACTGAGTGATTACAACAACATGGCATCAATGCACGAGTGGGACTTAGGTCATGTGATCATAACTTCTACAGTTCCCACCAGTGTATTTCTGTGGGGATCCTATCAAGCAAATGTATGGTTGTCTACCATCGCAACTGTCAATTCCATGCGTGATGTAACATCTAATCCCTGTGAGGTAACATCAGGATGTACAGCGAGACGGCCAAAGGTTAGCGGCTGCCAATTAATGTCTCTCGAGTCATCTATCAAGCACTTGTTTATCAGGTTGGAACAGCTGGTGTGCATTAAACTAGCGGGTGATATGATCTCAAATTGGCTCGGACAATTGAAGTTTGGTGTAATGTTCTGACCACTTCCCTTGATCATAAACTCGCCAATCGACCTTACTTTACGCTGTCTTTAAGTCTTGTTGTAGAGACTTCTAGACATTAGAATTTCAGGGTGGTTACCGTTGTTATTATTGAATTGAAACAAAATTTGATGCCATGTAATATCGAATCGAAATCATAGAAACTGCAGTAAATATGCATTTTCATAAACCATTGCTCCGTTACTTCAGGATACCTTGAGCTAGCATCTTATTCCTGGCCGAAATAAAGTGACAATCAAAAGCCACCGGGTGACTTGGGGATTTTCAGTTCACGGCAGGTCTCTCTTATATGGAGATTTTCCATCCTGCCGCCATGGAAACTTCTCAGTTGAGTTGAATTGACTCAACTGTGAAGCTTTAAGGGACATGTATATTCATGGCTTCATAAGAATCAGGCCTTCGCCACAATTTATGCAAAATATTCCAACCCAAACATAAATCACTTGCACAGTGGCTCCGTGGCTCAAGAAAATACATAACCCCCATAATGGATGGAAATAAAAAATGGAAGATGCATACCTGCAGAACCAGAAGAGGATAAGTAGATATCCCGCCGGAGTAATCCACAGTTGGTATGAGCTGCTTGAGCTCCAAAGTGGGTGCAAAATCACCAAAATCATCTATAACGGAGGTGGTCTCAGCCTCAACAAACAACACTCCCTCAGCATTGCAATTGATTTCAATGCGGCCATCCTCATCTCTACGTAACCTTCCTGCCATGGGGTAGAATGGCACAAGGGCCTTACTCAAAGCCTCTTTGAGCACTTTTGCATCGAAGAAGTTTGGGGCACCTGTGGGCCTGTAAAAATAGACACTTGGGGTGTGGAACCTTGGTACCACCAGATCCACGTTAGAATTCCACAGCCCCCTCCGGGGAGTCTCCTCCGCCGGCTGCACCATGGTTGACTCCTTCACATTGATTATCATCTTTCTCCGCGCTAATGCTCTGTCTATCCCACTCCCAGACCAAGTTCTCTGCAGTTTGAAAGGCAAATTGTTACAAAACTCTCAGTGGGTGTCCTCTTAATGATGACTGTTACCCATCCCAGCCCCAAACTGTTCGTGGACCTAAAATTTATTGGTGGGTTGCACAGTTAAACGCAGCGGCTGGCATTAATAAAGAATGAAAACGAGATCTTTTTGTTGTGGAATTATTTTCTGAAACATCAGAAAAACAAGAAGAAGAAGAAAGTAAATGCCTTTTGCCCTTCTTAAATCTTAAAATCTGGAAATGACTCCAGCATTACTGCCGAGTCAACACAAAAGGAGCTGCAAATACATCTATCACCATCATTTAAAACACAGCATCAATGCATCTAAACCTTTCCCAGTTAGATTTCTCCAATCCTTCCAACCTGACCCTTCCCTGACATAAATCATTCAACGACACGAGTAAAAGAGTTACAGATTGAAACTCTTCTAAAAGACACAAAGAGCTGCACGAGTCATTTAACGCGTGCATTTATCAGTCAAATCACCAGCTTAAATCACCTTATTTAATTGCTTCAAAACCGAAAAAGACCAGGAAAAGTTAGGGCAGAACCCACAAGAATTAAATCAAAAGAGGCATGACAAGAAGAGCCAGCATACCTTTGAGAGGCTACGAAGCAGAAAGGAGAGATGAAATCTAGGGTGAACAGAGGTCAATGGAGTTGAAACCTTGGAAGTGGAGTTGGTGTGAAGATGTTGAAGGGCCAGCTTATAGTGATCCTGTAAGGTGCATGTTTCTTGAAGGAAGCAAAAATTATTCGTTTCCACCAACCCCCGCCTAATGGTGGTGGCCACTCATCATTGCCACGTCAACCTACACCGCTGCCACGCGGCAAACAGTTCACCCAGCATTACCTACTTTGCTGCCTATTTAAATTATATTTTTCTTGTGCTTTTGCTTTCGGAAAGCAGTCCAGGTTGGTGAGAACTCGCTAATGCAAGCAACTCGCCGCAGATTACAAATCACGTAACCCCGGGATTCCACCGCCGTTCTAGGCTGCATTGTCGTCAGCATTACCTGTTTTTTACTGAATTTTGGAGGGGGGGCTGTTTAATTTATTATTTTTTAGATCGGTTTTACATAATAATGTAAAAGTAATTTTAAAAATATATATTATTTTAATTCTAACAAACATTTTTAAAAAGTAATTATTGTAACACTAATAAACAAGATACTCGTATGATGTAAATGTATATTAACATAAAAAAAATATCAGCTATGAGTATATTTTATTATTTTATTTTATTTTATTTCAAGACTATATATATATATTCAAATCAAATGCAATTTTAGAGTGTGAAATTAGCGAATAAATGATAGACCACCCTCCCTCGATGAATTGATATTTGATGGGACATTTAAAATGACATGCAGAATTGATGTATCTGATGAAATGTCATATCTATATTACAAAAATAACTTAATTTAAATTTCCAGTTTTTTGAATTAAAATTGCCTTCTTCTAGGACAATCTAATTAAATTCCTAGTAGTTAAATAAAAAGTTAAGACATGTATTTAATTAAATAAATCAATAACTACATGCGTGTGAATAAATATTGTAAAGATTTATCAGCGCTAGCAATTAACTAGATCAAGAAGTTGAAAAATAAGAATTACCCAGATTTTTTTATTTAATTTTATATCAATATTTTTTTTATAAAAAACAAACAATTTAAATTACATCAAAAAGCACGAAGGGCCAGGCTGTTGAGTATCATCTCGTTAGGTGAGATATTCAACCAGTCCACGATATTTACTCATTTCACATAATCAAACTCCTTACTCCACGTGTCAATCATTTCTCAGATCTAATCTCTTTTATCACTGCATGATTCATTGAATTAACGAGGATTGCTAGGGCAACCATGCCTTGCCCTCGTGGCTGCTCCTGTTTGGCTAATTATCAACAATGGTGTCCACACTCCACAGCCTTCAAGCAAAATATCATCTCTAATTATTTTTATATTGTGGTGGGTGTTTTTTATTTTTAAAAATATTAAAATATTGTTTTGTTTTTAATATTTATACAGAGAACTCATCAAAAATATATTATATATATATAATAAAATAAAAAGACAAGTAAGTAGATGTCTTATCTTGAGGTGTGCAAGCTTCAACTCTACATCATCGTCATCGTCAAACAAGAAAACAAGCACAGGCGCAAAGTCAGTTGGGAAGTTGGTGAGATGGTGACCTGCCGCAAATTTGAGGTGGTGGGCCCTCTGAGCGGATATTTCTTGCTGACTAGGATTGTGTTCCGATATATCCCAGGTAATTATCTTTTAAAATACTTTTTTAATATGTTTTGCTGCATCAGTTCAATTTAAAATCTGAATTTTTTTTTATGTTTATGTGTTTTTATGTGTTTCTGTTATTCAAATAAAAAATATTTTTTAATATAATTTTAAGCAAAAATAACATTATAAACAATTATTAAGATGCTCTAAAGTCTAAACACCCTTTTTTTTGTATTATAGCATCATCCCACGTCAGCTGGAAAGTTGGTGAGATTTTGACCTGCTCAAATTTTTTAGCTCTCGGTGATTCTGAGAGTACTTGAGACGAAATGTTTTTTAAGATATCTTTCTAAATATGTATTAAAATAATATATATTTAAATTATTATTTTTAATATCAAGACATTAAAATATATTTAGAATATTAAAAAATTAATTTAAAATAGAAAATATATATTATAAAAAGGAAAATAAACTAAAAATACCACGTGTCCGTCAGGTTCTAACATCTTGCGTGCAGGGGTTGGTGAGACATGAAAGTCACGGTGTTATTTTCGAGACACGTGTAAGCATCTCAAGGAGAGGCAAGGCTAGGCTGGTGGGCCCAGTAATTGGACTTGTGACGCTGGGTCTGACTTGACTAAGTTGAATTGACTAGTGTATTTTGTAGTCAGGTTGAAGTAGTGTCGTAGAAATTATTTCATAGAAATAAGTATTTTATGTAAGTAGGGGTATCCAACTACTAGTTGAAGGAATTTGTTTCTTTTCTTTATATTAGTGTTCAAGTCTCACCATGCATTTCTTTCATCTTCACGATATCTTACATGCTTACTGGGTTTGCAGTATATTTAGTGAGTCCAAGGATGAGTTGTGGTGCGCGTAAGCTGACCCGAACACCCCGGTTATTAAAAAAACAAAAGTATTTTATTTGAGAGATAAAGACGTCGAAATATTAAAACAAAATCTGGCTATTTGACTCCCGCTCATCAAATATATATATTTTATTTTGTCTGAAAAAGTGTTCATGTAAACCTGCAAGATGTGTTTTTGTATATACAAAATCCAAGTTGAATTACACAAATTATACATAAAAATAAATAATTTAAATTATACCATGAAAAAATTAGGAAGCTCATACCTCAACGGTCAAACTCAGGTCTCCGATAAAATTAAGAATCAATTGAAAGAACAACTATAATAAATTACATTATCAAATTAATAACTAACTCCTGCATTAATTAAAAAAACAGAAATATTTTCGGGTTAACATCTATCATTTAAAACATTTTTTTTTTAAATCAGGATAGTACCCTGTCTCCATCAAGAGAAGTTGGTTGGCACTGAAATCATTTCATATTGAGAATCAATTTTAATCGAGGCTTTCTCTTTTTATTATCAAGATTCGACTATTTTATTTGTTGCGAAAGGATCAAGGATAAAAAAAATTAAAAGATAAAAATAAAGTTTAGGATGAGATAAATTATTAGAAACTAAAAATTTATGGTTTGTGAAGCTCAGGGATAAAACTATTTTATTTTAATATATTTCTAAATAAAAATATTTGTAAATTATGTATTGAATTCGAGTATCTAAGAGTATCTGTTATTCACTAATTAGTGCAAGATATATATATATTTGAAGTATGTATATGTATATTCAATGATACAATAATAAATATTATTTATATATGTGAATTATGAAATTAATATTTAAGCGTAGATGTATATATATAATAAAAAATATAAATATATTTATATAACATAAATATAAATATTTGAAAATATTTATAGCCATTAAGTTGATATTCAACAATTCATACCATGTTCGAGCCATTTGCTAGGCCTTGGGTTTGCAATTCACTGGTTCATGGGGCTATTAGGTTTGTCATGGGCCTAGGATTGACGCTCGCATTAAACCCGATAACTACGAACATCGAGCTAAGCCCACGATCACAATATATTTGCTTACACGAGGCCCATAAAACCAGGGGAGGTTTGGATTCCGTAATTAGCGACTTTTAAAGGGACTGATTAAAAATTATTTTTTAAACTAATTAGCGAGATTTCCGGAATAATTTTTTAAATTGTACAAGGATTGATTTAATATAGCCTGGTCAACTTGGTGTGTCTAAAAGTAATCCGAATGATCGATAAAACTATGGTTTGACTTTAATATTTATTCTAATATATATATATATGTAAGGTCATAAGACTATAATAACCATTTATAAATAAAATAAAAACAAATTATGAAAATAATTTTCAATGATCTAAATGTCAAATGATAAAATAAAAAATAAATAAAGAAAAAAAAAACAAGAAACTAAACTGGATCAAGCCTGTTAATTTGTCAATTTCATGACCCGAATCATGAAACAAGGTTAAATCAATAGAAATCTCAAATCCTAGTTAGTATAGTGCTAAGAGATAAAATTAAAAAAAAAATCAATAAAAAAGTAACACAAAATACTTGGGTCAACTTATGTCAACTCACAAGATTCAGTAAAAAGGATGAAACGAGAATAACCTCATGAAAAATAAATTAAAAACATATCACAAAGCTTAGCTCCTAGATAAACCTAGTATGTAAAGGACAAGAGTGGAAAAAAAACATTTAGAAAAAAAAACTCGAGTCAACTGAATTAACTCTTCAAACTAGTGATTTGAGTCACGAGATTGAGATAAACTAATAAAAATAATTTGGAAAAAATATGAAACTCAATCACTAATAAACATAAATGTTGAATAATATGATTGAAGATATAAAATCAATTAAACAAACATAAAAATAACTCAAGTTAACAATGGTTAACTCGTCAAACTCGTGATTCCGAGTCATGAGATGAAATAACTTTATAAAAAATAAATCATGAAACTTAATTTTTAATAAATTCAATATCAAATGAAATAATTGAGAGAAAAAAGTCAATTAATCACGTTAACTAGTCGAAAACACATCCGGGATCATGGAAATTTAGATAAACTCTTACAAAATAAAATGAAAAAATAAAACATGAAATTTAATCTACCACGAAGGATAAAATTAAAAATTAGGAAAACATAAATAAAAAACCAAAAACCAAAAATAATATTTTTTTTCTTCAAATTAATAGTATTTTATAAGTAGAGTATAAACTCTTTTGTCGCTTTTTTTTTATATTTAATTTCTGTTTACATGCAAAATAAAAAAAAATAAAAAAATTCTTCCGCCTTACGGGACAAAAACAAGTTGATTATTCCAGTATTGAACAAAAAATATTGAATGCACATCACGTCAGCCTCATATCTTATCTACTGGTTCCTCTTGGCCAACACACGTGCAGGACGCGTGCTGCCGATCCGGTTTAAGCTCAAAAGACAACCTTAAACCAGACAATCCTCGCACGGCCTGATCTGTCTGCAATAACAGCTTACAAGTGAGCATCAATCCTCACACAACAACACTCAACCTTGGAGATTGTGTCTGCCCTCTTCACCCCGTTTCTCTTGCACTCTATCTTTTCCAATTATTTAGGTATTCATTCGATTCTCTGTTTCTTTATTCTTCTATCTGTCTGGTTCCCAAGAAAATGTAGAAAAATCGAGGAAAAAAGGAAAAGAAAGTGTAAGGTATATTACTCTCTGGAAACTGTATGTGTGCGAGTATATCCTGGCTTTGCTTATTCGTTGAATTCTATCTGGGCACTTGTGTGTGTATTTATACACGTTGTTTATTTATCTATAGGCATTGGGGTATCCTTAGGTCCTTTGGATGGACATGTTGGGATATCTTCGGATTTTTTTGGGCGCTATGGATGATTTGAGCAAGAAGAATAGTTGGTTTTGTTACTGATTGCTTTGATTTTGTTTCAGCAAGAAATGGGGGTGTATTTGAGCTCCCCTAAAACTGACAAGGTTTCAAAAGATGGTGAAAATGATAAACTTCGATATGGTTTGTCCTCCATGCAAGGCTGGCGGACAACTATGGAAGATGCCGTAAGTACTCTTTATGGTTTTTGAAAATTGAATGTTCAGGTTGGATGTTGACGTTAAAAGAGATTGACTTCCTGTGAGTATTGTTATTGCTGTTTTTTCAAGTGTAATTAACTGGCAGGAAAAGTATTGAATTTAATGTTACTATGCCCTGTGGCCTGCTGAAACAATAGCAACAATTTTAAGGGTCAATCAAACAAAGAACCGGAATTTGCCTGGTTCTTCAAGGATGCTTCATAATGAATCATGCAGTTTCCTTTGGATGTTTACTGTGCTAAAATTGGAGAACAGAAAACTTGTGCAAGTTTCAATAGAATGTAGAGTTATTATGTAGAATGATCTTAACACGTTGAGTTTGTGTGATATTACAACAGGCAAGTGTATCATTGCAAAAGGAATGCTTTCTATAATACATATTAAAGTGGACATTCAATGAAACGTTGAGCCTTTGTTGAATAGATAGGATATGATCTTATCCAGTCAAATAGCATGGACAGAGTCACAGATGCATATTGAAAGCACTATGATTCCTGAGTTGAATTCGTGAAACAATTTCAAAGAGTATAGTTGAGAGATCAGGAAATAATCTGCATCTTAGGTATCATCACACTGGGAATTAGATACAGAGCCTTTCAAGCATGTATCAACTTTAGAGGATAAAATTTTGCCCAATTTGGTGGACTTATATTGTCCTGTTGTTACGGGATGTTCCTAGTTGCATATGAACTTATAAAAGGTGTTTGGCAGCATGCAGCTTATCCAGATTTGGACAGTTTGACATCTTTCTTTGGTGTTTATGATGGCCATGGAGGTTAGCATTTCCTTGAATGCTGTTATCTATATTAATATATCTTTTCTATTATCTGTTATTTTTTTGTGAAAACCTTCTAGTTTTGTTCCCTTTCCAGATGCTAATATTTTGTAATATTTGTGCACTTTCTTTACTACAGTGGTATACCTGACCCCTTAAAAATAGAAGGTTTGAATTAGATATAAAATTCCCTTTCCTTATCTGTTAAAGAGGCTAGGTTAGGGAAACTATATATGACCTGAAGTGTCCATGCTTATGTGGTGCGTCAGGACTTTAGAAACAAGGATTGATACTTTGAGCATGTTGAAAGGGCTTAGAATTGGTGGATTGATCGGAATTGGAACTTGTTTTAAAATTTCAAAGAAGGATTCAATAGGTATATCACTGGATTTCTGCCAGCTACAAATACTGTAATGGTGTAAAGACCCATTTTTAACATACTCAAAATCTTTAGAAGAATCAGATGAGATGGATGCTGGTAAGGTGGAACTAGTGGTAGCATCAGGGTCGATTCATAATCAACTATTCTTGTGCTGGTGGCTCCTCAAGCATGCATCAACTTACCCTTTATATTGAGCAAGGTTTATCATTTTAGTTATTGGTTATGGTGATTATCATAGTTGTCCAATGCAATGCTTGTAATCATCTCCTAGGTTAGTAAAATGCAGTCTGTGTCATTCCTTATCAATTTCTATTGTTTTGCAGGCCAAGCAGTGGCTAAGTTCTGTTCTAAATATCTTCACGAACAAGTGCTCAAACAGGAAAGTTACTTGTCTGGTGATTTAAACACTTCTTTACAGAAAGCTTTTCTCAGGTTAATTCACTTGTTCACTATTTACTTTGTTTAATATTTTGATATATGTAATTATTCCCTTGCTATCAGTTTTGGTTGCGTTTGAGTTGTACTTTATTGATCTAGTCTCTTATTTGAACCGTGTTACAGATATGCTAATGCTTTCTTTGATATGGTGTCTCACTTTATTATCACAGTAGCTTACAGAAGATTTAGCTCATTAAAAATAGAATGGAGGAAACAGATCCCATGTATAACCAAGCCCAACTAGTTCGCGACCAAGGCTTGCATGAGCTGTTTTTTGATAGTGGTCTAATTTGACAGTGGTGATGCCATTTATATGTTAATAGTGTACCGTTTTTATTAAAGAGTGAAAATATTGTACATTATCAAATCATTGCTACCGTGATGATGGTGAATGCAATAGTATGCAGTAATGGTTTTGGTCAGTTTATAAGATAACCGCACTGGTTTTTGTCATAGTTTACATAAGTTTCTAATCCTATTGAAACCATGTAATGGCAAGTTTTGAGTATTTTAACTGTATTGTTGATGCAGAATGGATGAGATGATGCGTGGGCAGAGGGGATGGAGGGAACTAGCTAGGTTGGGTGATAACATGGAAACTGTTACTGGTATGATAGAAGGATTGATGTGTTCACCAAGAAGTGGTCAAGTCAATGGCCATTTTGATGACTGGCCTGATGAGGAGGTACTCCATCATGCTGTATAATATTTTTTCAATTGCTTGCAGCTAATGACAAAATTATATTTCCTTGCTATGCTAATTGCTATCATCTATTGATGCAACCTTGGAACAACCAACACTAAAGTGCACTAGCATATGCATATTGAACAGGAGTGTGTGTAAACAGGGCAGTGGTTTGGCTGTGTGGGATCTTCTTGATTACTGTTGGAGGGATATGTTTTTGGAGAGTTTCAGCTTACATTTAGTTTCAAAGGTCTTATTTAGGCTTGATATTTTTAGTTGTTATGAGGTTGAAAGTTTAGTCTTAAGACCCCTGAAAGTTCTCAATTGCTTAATGCAGTTTCTACTAGTTTTCTTTAGCTTATCCCTTTTATTTCTTTTTTTTTGACAAAGGAAAGACTAAAATCCAAGACCTCTTGGGAAGATGAGGGAAATGGACTCTAGTTGCAGGGAAAACTCTTTTGCAGTTAATTCTAATTTAACGTTTCTTTTTATTTGTTTTTGATGGTGGTTTTCTTTCTTTGGCCATTCAGATTTAGAATTTTTCTCTTGTAATTTTAATATAATCAATGGGAAATTCCCTTTTATAGAAATGGCTATTCCCGTTATCAATAACATTTGCATGCTGCTTTTGTTAATATTACTAGTTTTGAAATGGTATGTTAATGACATTTTATTAAGTATAGGAAAGTAAATCGTATTATGCAAAATCAGGGGCCTCAGTCTAGCTTTGATGGACCGAATTGTGGAAGCACTGCATGCGTTGCAATTATTCGAAACAACCAACTTGTTGTTGCGAATGCTGGTGATTCTCGCTGTGTTATATCCAGGAAGGGTCAGGTATTCTTGTTCCCTCTTGTTTAATTAGCTTTCAGCTTTTTTCTTTCCCCTATATTTGGTAAAAAGGAATCGATTGTTTGTTCCTTGAAGTTTCCCAATCAATGAATAGAAAATGATCTTGGTGGTGTTTGGTATATATACATGGACGGATGGATACTATCTTGCCTGTTATGGGTCTATGTGTGTATTTAATGGAGCAAACATGCACCTTTTTGATCTGTTTGGAAAATAGCCTGCCTTTTTCTCGTAGAAAAGGCCTTTTTCATCCTCTCAAACATGGAAAAACAGTTTTGTTTCCACATTCTTTTGAACAACATTGCTGCATTGCCTATTTTGTTTATGACAAAAGAATGCTACCAGGACCCATCTTCTTTGAATTTCTAATATTTGGAAAAAAGAATCGAAAAGGGGAGGAGGATAAATAAAAAAAGGCTCATACTGGAAAAAAAATCACACAATTTGTTTTTTATTGTTTTTTCTTTGAAGAGTGAAGGACTATTAATGTGTTGGGATTTATGTGCGATGAGTCCATCACTGTTAATTTGGTGAAATAATTGTCTAGCAGGGTTGATATTCTCTGTCTGTGATGATTCACTCTTTAGATTTTTTTCTTCTCTCAAAGACCTTTTTATTATGTGACAAAGTTCTTGTAAGTTGTAGCATTCCATGTTATGTGTTTGGTGGGAATGTTTAAGAATTTAGTTGTGGTAATTTAGGGTACCAGGCACCTTCTTTGCACACGGCAATATTTGAGATTTTAAGTTGTTCTTTCATTAAGGAAACATTGCCTTAAATACAGAACTAGAAAATAACTACTCCCTGGTCATGGCCATAACCACCCTTAACTACCCATAACCACCCAATTACACTTGATGGTTACAATTGAACCGAACCATATAAACATAAACTGAACTAAATAATTAAAACTACGACTGCCCCGTGCCCTTCATCCCGCTCCGCCTAGTGTCCCGTGCCCTTCATCCAGCTCCGCCTCATGTCCTTCATCAAGCTTATCTTCCTCTGCCCTGTGCCCCTCATCAGGCTCCTAACATTTCATGGATCTCTCATTGTAAGCCACAGCCAGATTTGTCATTTGTGAATTCTGTAGTTCCATTCACTTGAAGTAGTGCTGTGATTTGGGATAAAATGACATATATGACAGATTTAATGTGAAATTATCTGAGAACAATCCAAAGCAATTGACGAAACAGTGCCGATGATGGCACCCAATCAGTTCATAACAACACTCCACACTATCCAATACCATAATCCATTTGCCTCACTGTTAGTAGAGTCCCATAATTTGATGGAGTGGCATCATCATCACGCTTGACTAAATATCAAACTCTTGATGGGAGAAGAAAGAAGTAAATATTGCAGATCTGTATTGTTAAGCTTCCTTTTCTCAGGGGTGACAGTCTTGCCTCTTAGAGCTATTAAATGAAGAATGGAAAAAACCAAGAATCCTTTAACCCTCCTCCCTGAACTAGTCGTGAGGAAGGGTGTTTAGTTGTATAAAAAGAGGCGGACCCTGCTAGCATACCCAATCAAGAATGTTACCTTTCCCCAATGGCGCTTTATTTTTCCCAAGTGAATTGATGAATTTAAAAAAGACCCAAATTATAAGCTAACACATCCTTTTATTTTAACCTTATGAGCTAAGATCTTTATCCACCTCCTATTGTCTTACCCAAGTCCATGTAACATTTGGTAAGACAATAAGTAAATGGGTCTTTCATGGAATTATGCTCTGTAATGAATGAATAGCATATGCCCTGCAAGATTTTACATGTGAAGTGTCTTATGCAAGTCCTTTCTTGCAGGCATATGAAATGTCTAAAGATCACAAGCCTGGTCTTGAGGTTGAGAGAGAAAGGATCCGTAATGCCGGTGGTTTTATAGTAGTTGGACGTGTTAATGGAACTTTAAACTTGTCTAGGGCAATTGGTACCCCCCCTGATAATTCCAAAACAAGGAGGCTTCATAATTTTACTTGTCTAGGCCAATAACATCTTATGCTGTTGATTTCTTTGTTGCAGGAGACGCAGAGTTCAAGCAGAATAAAAAACTGCCTGCTGAGCAGCAAATTATAACTGCCAATCCAGACATAAAGACTGTAAGTAATGTTGGTTATTCCAGAATGCTTTTTGCTGTCAATCTTTCTTTCCTCGGTGTTTTTTTTTTTTAGAGCTCTTGAGGCTAAATAATTTTACATGGGCTACTTGATGCTGAATTTGAACCCCCCCCCCCCCCATACCAGCAGTAACCTTGGTGGGTTACTGCTGGTGGTATTACAGGTTCATATTCAAGTGTATCTTGAATAAAGTTGTATCACTTGAATAAATTTGCACCCATCAATCCGTATTCAAGTGTGTAGATTATCCATTTACAAATTTTTCTACCTGCAGGATTTAAGAATGCCTTTGGCCAGTATCACATGATTGGTATATGTTACTGTTATGCATTTATTTTTCTTCCATGGGATTCTGGTATAATTTTTCATTGCACTTGAATAGGTTGAGCTCTGTGACGATGATGAGTTTCTTGTTCTCGCTTGTGATGGAATTTGGTGAGTTTCTTTTTCTCTTAAAATAAGTATGTGCTCATTGCCATGAAAAAACTTCTTATGCACAACTGTTTTTCTCCGCTTTTCCTTTCCTTATGAAATGTAATATAGATTTTCTATGGATACCTTCTTTGAACTAACATGCTACTGGGAATTCTAGGCTCTAAAACAAGGAAATATGATTGGAAAGTATCTTTTTAAAGTTGTCTGCATTAGTTGACACAACTTTATAACTGAACCATGTCTTCGCCTCAAGCAACCTCAAAACAACTCCAGTTTCTTAGTAACTCAACTATCTTTTGAGATGGAAATGGCTTTAGTGTCAACTTGTGTTGGCAATTACACAATTGGGCCTAACAACAATGGGATGATAAATAATTTGGTAGGGTGTTAAGATGATTTAGTAGTCATGCACCTTTTCTTTTGGCTAAAATAACTCAGTCTGATCGAAGAGCACAACTAGTATTTGCATTCTACTAACTCCAAGATGCAAGTTAACCTGAGAGCAACAATTTTTATATGAGCTCTGCATGGAGGATGATATTTTCCATTCACATATGGGTTAGAACCTTTAGAGGAAGCACATTCATTTTGTAACATATACACTGAAAACTTAAGTTGTGCTCCGTTGAATTTCTATTTCCGGTTCCCCTCTTCACCCCTTTGATCACTCCTGGTGAGCCTAAAAGCAGTTTTTTGGTCTCTCATTTGTTTTGATTATGAAATTTTTTATTTTTTACAAGTTCCCACTTATTCCACAGGGATTGCATGTCAAGTCAACAGCTAGTGGACTTTGTGCATGAACAGCTAAGCACTGTAAGTTCTGTACACTTTTGGTTAAAGTTCTGAATTTTAATATACTCAAACATGTAGGCAACCTTGTTTCTGTCCAAATCTATGCAGGAAACTAAGCTTTCAGAGATATGCGAGAGAGTTTTCGAAAGGTGTTTGGCACCCAATACCAATGGTGGAGAGGGATGTGACAACATGAGCATGATCTTGGTGCAATTCAAAAGGCCTGTTCAAGCAGGTCCCTCTGCAGAGCAGCAGCCAACATCTTCTCATCAATCGATGGAGGTTGACAAAGATATTACGGAAAAGTGAAGACTGGGCTCAAAGAAAAGAGTGGCAGAACAGTGTGCCACAGTTTTAACAATGAGGAGTTAAATTCTTGTGATTGTAAATGATCTAGCCGTGTTTCCCCCCATCATTTCACCCTTTTTTTTGGGTGTTCTGTACATTTTCTCTTCTTTTTTTTTCTTTTTTTTCTTTTCTGCGGGTTTATATAGAATTCTAGCAACTTATAGGGAGAAGATATCCTGCACAGCTCACCAGCTCAATTGGTCGAAACAATGAACCAATAATAATGGGGAATGTGCACTGACTTTGTGCTGGAGCTGACCCCTTTATAGGTACTTTCTAAATTTTCCTCATCAGGAGAGTGCACTTCTGCTGAAACAGATCTTTGCCCCTTTTTTTTTCCAAGGTGAAGCAACCTCGGATTTGACTAATGCAATCGTTATAGCTCTTTCCACTGTCCATTTTATGGCAGCTGATGCTGCGAATGTGAGAGAGAAGGAAATCACCGAAACAAGGTGATGATGGTAGAAAATGAAATATACACCTGGAAAGGAAAGTTTCAGCCAGAAAAAAAGTAGTCATAGCTTGCCAAGTATATTGAAAAGCTCATCAATCACACTATAGCACGAAAAATAAATTATATATTTATAAAAGATCATGGATTTTTTGTTACATGATTAGAGTAAAATATTTTTAACTAAGACTTTATTATCCACCTTAATCATGTTTTTTTTTTGTGCTTAAAGTTTTACTATTTCAGAATTAGAGCATATGTGTATTTATATTATTTCAAAAAATATGAGATTCCATAAACACCTTGCACACAACTTTTTTTTTAATCTTATTTGAAGATAATATGATTATTTTACCGTATACATAAGTGTAACAACTCAAAAATACTCTATGTGTAGACAACTGTTTGTTGTCTGTTGGCAAAGATCAAATTATATGTTATTGTGTAAAAATACACTGAAAAGACGAGAACCCCCCAAACATTTTGGTAATGCCAACTGGTCCATTATAAAATTCAAAAATACCCTCGAGTCCAAATCTAAAATTGAAGGACACTGAAAGGTAAAATAATAATTACACTATTATAAATCTACAGTAATATGTGTCTGTTGCTACAGGAAAAAACAACTTGTTTTGCTTGTAGATGAACAGCCTGAAGGAGAAATCTCTACAATTAAATTAAAAGAAAAGGAGAGAAATGAGAAGGACAATAGATGATGCTCCATGTTTATCTCCTGACCTGGTATTTAACTCACATGAGGAATCTGATCCTTAAAATTTCTTTATTTTGAACACCACCTCCTACGTTATTGGATACATCTTCTTATCCATTCATTCAAAAAAAATAAAAAAAAAGTAAAAAACATGACATTATCCAATTTAATTATATTAATAAAACAGTTGATAATATGTATATTATTTTCTCCTTAATTCACGAGGTGATTGCCAGGGAATGTTATCCACAATTTGCTGGGCTGTTGTGCTGTCCTTCTCTCTCACCACATGAAATATGGACACCTGTCCGCAGCCCATATCATCAACATTCCCATGCCCTTGGATAACATGTTTTTTGCAATTTGGTCCTTCCTGCCTAGTTAATTGTTTTTATTAAAATAACAATGTTTTGTTTTCTCCCCCCAGGTGATGACCCAATAAAGTCTGAATTGAGTTTTATTAAGTCAATTAAATTAATTTTCTTCTTATTATTACTATTATTATTATTATTATTATTATTATTATTATTATTATTATTATTATTATTATTATTATTATATAATTGCCTACACTATGCTGTCTATTCATTTGCTTGTGTCCAATGTCAATGCAATTGCTTATGTTAATATGACTCGGGGGAGAAATTGGGTCGATTTCAAATATTTGATTATTTAATAATCAAAAAACTTCTTTGATGCTTCGAAGCTGCTGATATAACCATTGTTTTTAAAAATAATTCTTATTTAATTATTTTTAATATGGACACACTATTAAAACGATCTAATAACACATTTGAAATAAGAGTAATCATTTTCAGTTTAATTCGGTTTTTATTAATAAAAACAACAAAATTAAAATTATAAAAACCAAAAATATAGTTTTTGTTTTTTTATTTATTATTCAAATCAAGTCTTCCCCTTCCATCATTTAATCAAAATGAAATGAGACCAAATTTTTTGAGCAAAACAGGCAAATATAAAGTTTTTTCATGATATATATTTTTTATACTGAATCAATTTGGTTTGATTTTGGTTTACTGGTTTTAACCGTAAGAAACCAAAATTGGACCGAAAGTTTTTTTTTTAAAATATTCTAATCGATTTAATCAGTTTTGCTAATAATTTGATTTTTCTCGGTTTTATTGATTTAATCAGTTTTGCCGGTTTTTTTGCTCACTTCTAATTTGAAGTCAAGAAAAAATAAAAATAAAAACCAATTTCGAGACCTTGATTTTTTCTCCATCTAAGTTCCAATATAAAACCAATTCAAAGGCATGGAAAGTGGTGTGAAAACACATCGAGCAGCCCTCTGTTTTCGATGCCAAGTCTACACAACACAAGTTGAAAATTAACCATCAAGCTATAGCACTCTGTTTTGGTATTAGATACTTGTTTTAAAAATATTTAAAATAATTTACTTTAAATTAAAAAGGTTTAGTGTTTTTAGATATTTTTCATGTGTTGATATAAAAAATAATTAAAAAAATAAAAATATATTATTTTGATATATTTATAAATGAAAATCACTTTAAAAAAACAACTTCGATCCCATGCTCTTATCAATAGTTAATGTCACCTGGCCTGCCAAGCCTGACTCTTTCGAGATCGCAGAGGACACTTTCTCGGCGACCCCTCCCCCTCGAGGGGAGCCCGGTCAAGTCATCAACATCTCCTCAAGCCTCAAACATTTCAGCATCATAACTCTGTTATCTAGGTTAAAAACCTGAAAAAGACATGGGAAAGCAGATAAAATTATTGGATTTACAGGAAAAATAAAATGATTAGATTTTGGAAGTGGAATATTCCCCAAAGAAACCCTAGATTAAAAAAAAGAGAGTGTATGTTCCAATCTTGACGAAGACCAGGATAAGCACAAAACACTATTCATCAGATACACGTCAATCACTGACCCTTTGGATAAGGAGGACCCCACTGTAAATAGCACCTCATAATGCAATTTATATTCCCTCTAAATATTCACCTCTCCTTATTTAAACAATCCCTCCATGTCTACGATTTGATTCATTTCCGTTTCTTGAAAGCTATAACGACCTTTTCAGCATCATACAAGTATCCTTGAACAAAACAACGTTCAGCCTCTGCCCACAGTGTTTCCCCCCCCCCCTGTTGTTTGCTTATAAAGGGAGATTCTTGGATTGTGTTTCGAGAGAGGTGGTTTTGAGAGAATGGCAAGTGCAGCGGCTGCTGGGATGATGGGAGGTAATGGCTGTGCCGGGTCTTCAACTTCTTGGTTTCAAATCAAGAACAGGAGGAAGAAGAACAATAATGACAAGATGGGGAGAGATAGAGTCAGGTTTTTTACTGCTGCCTCTTATTCCTCTCCTTCTGTCATGGATCCTTACAAGACTCTCAGGATCCAACCTGGTGCTTCTGAATCCGAGGTCAGGAAAGCTTTCAGACAGCTTGCTTTGCAGGTATGATATATTTTGTTTTTTTTGTTTAAATTTCGATTTTTTCTTGAATTTCTTGGTGGGTTTTAATTATTTTCACTCAACTCGTATATATTTTTTTTCTTGATGGGATTTTGCTTATTGATCCTTTCCTGTTCTGTTTCAGTATCATCCTGATGTCTGCAGAGGAAGCAATTGTGGCGTGCAGTTTAGTCTGATCAATGAAGCCTACGATGTATGTGGCCATCTCCTTATCATTCATTTTTTTTTTTGCCTTTTTTTAATTATCTTTATGTGTGTTCCTTTTCTGTTCTTTGGTGGGGTTCATGTCGGATTTGGTAAAGGATGATTATTCAAATCTGTTTCAGTATTTAGGCGAAATTCAATGGTTTTGTTCGAAAGGGCGGTGGCTAAATCAATTATTTTGATAGGACATGACAACCTTATCATGCCATCATAGACATTAGCAAATTCAGGCTGCAAGCTCTTGCAGGACTTTTCTATGCTTTTGAGCTATAGCTCAAGGGACAATTTTTGTCTAACAGGATGCTTCTTCTTGTTTTCGCAGACTGTGATGAGTAGTTTGAGGGAAGAACCAGATGAACCATCACAGATGTACATGTCTTATGAGCCGTCGGATCAAGGAATTCACGAGCCTATGAGAGGAATGGACGACCCAGATTGGGATATGTGGGAGGAATGGATGGGGTGGGAAGGGGCTGGAATTCTTGACTACTCATCCCATGTTAATCCTTACATTTAAAGAAAAGAAAAGAAAAGCAGTATATAATCAGTTTGATGTGTGGCTCAAGACTCCATGATCGCCCCATCTCTCAACCAAAATTAATTACACGGTTGCTTCTGCTGTACATAATCAGATGTGGGACTCTTAATCTCACCTTCTTCTTCTTCTTTTTTCTTTTTCATGTAAAGTTGTCGAGCACATCTACATGTGTGCTAACGACAAGTAGCACTGGAATAATTTCATCGCCATTATTGCCTGTCTATTCTTCTTGTCTCTTGAGGATCAAATATTTTTCTGATACAGTATTTTGACCGCCACTGATGCCCTTAGGGATAAGATCAGGGTGCCGGGCAGGGGGATCCATGATTCAAACTTTCTAAAATAATTATTATCATATATTAATATCAGCTAAACATACTGTTTTTTTTTCAGCAAAAGAAAGTAAACTGGTAGTAACCCACTTGTCAAAAAACTAAATTTTCAAATGAATAAGCAGGCAACATGATGATCATGTCCAGGCATGTCGTCCCTGCCCAGTCATCTCTAAACTGCCTTTTTTTCAGTTTTGTTTCACTTTCCTTCTCCTCTCTTGTTTTCTCTATCTTTGCTACGAAAACAGCGGTGACAGTGGTGGAATCAGTGGTTAACTTAACACAACTTTCACCACCAAATTCTTATTCTAAGGTGGTTCTTGGTGACCGCCACCTCTTCCTCAGGATGACAGTCTCCCCCCCCCCCCCCCCCTCAAGACAGAGAGTCGTGCATCAATGATCAGATCTTGTTTGATTTTTGTAAGTAAATTATTTTTTGACGGTTTTGAAAATAAGAAGTTAATGAGTGTTTTACTCGAGAAAAAACGGGATGTGCAGGAAGAAGTGCTTAGGTTATCTTTGCAAATGGGATGGCTAGTGTCCTCTGAAGAAGGGATTTTTATCCGTGATTGAAAACGACAGCGTTCTCTTATGGGCTAAAAACCCCCCCGGTCTTATCCGGTTTCTGCAGGGTTTACCGGGTCCAGAACGGTCGGGTTTTGCCAAGTTGGATGGTTTTTTTGTTAGCACGACCCTCTTGGACGGGTTGAGTTTTAAATCTACGTCAATACCCATTTTATTTTTTATAGCAGGTGAACCTTAATATTTAGTGATCGGTTTAGAAGGTGGTTAATTTTATTTTTAAAAATATTTTTTATTTAGAAATATAAAAATGATATTTATTTTAAATATTATTTTAATATTATACATGAAAATGATTTAAAATCATTATTATTTTTAATTTAAAACAAAAAAATAAAAATATATTTTTTAATTTTTTTCAAAAATGATTTTAAAACAGCACATAACACACGTTGGAGAAACTCATGTACTTACTGAAAATATTTCTCGTATGATAAAGCATCAAGTTGCTGTTTTTTTTTTTATTGTTTTCTAATGATTTTCAAAAATAAAAAATAATTCTTTTAATAAAGAACTATTTTAAGTTTTGTTCACCACCGCGATCCTAATAATTTATATATTTAACCGGCCGGTTTAACAAACGTGTAATAACACGACGAATTCACACCCCGTCTATACGCACGTGTAAACTTGAAAATACAGTAGTGATGATTACGTGGGAGGTATTTCGTACGTATCTGAAGAGGCATCGAGTCATACTCAATACCCCGCCAACTCACAGAATACCCTTCTTTATAGCAGTGGGATGCTTTGAGCTTTTTGAACTGAGAACAAACAAAACTCGTGTATTTTCCCCTTCTTTTATCCTAATCTAACTGGATTCTCCATTAAGGTTCTCTGCCTGATTCCCTTCTCTATCAAGCCTTTGCCCTAAAGAAAGCCCATTCCTTTCTCTCCCCATTTCAATCTTTCTATCCACCAACCCGTCAAAGCACAGTGAGGTAATATGCTTATATGATTCCTAGAATCTAGGGTTTTCTTTTTCATTGGATTCAGTCCTCTTTTGGGTGTTTTTTTTAATGAATTGTCAAATCGAGGTTGTGATTTGATTTTGTTTAATTTTCTGCAGCTGTGTAATTTGCATTGAAATCCTAGTTTGGCTCCCGGGGTTCTCTTTAAGCTGCTTCTTTATGATTATGTATGCATTTGTTTAATTTGTCTGTCAGTTTATATTGTTAGTCCAGGCAATAACTAGGGTTTGTTGCAGGAGGGTTTTGTGGTCGATAATAGAAATGCTAATTCAGTTAAAGAAATCAAGATTTTTGTGAAGCTAGACCCTTCCTTTGCGGAGCCTGTAAAGGAAAGATTGATTTTTGGAACATGGTAGTTTCACAGTTAAAAAGCTGTAATAAAATTTCGTATGACACTACTCTTGCATTGGGAAAAAAAATCATTTTTTGTAGCTCAACGTGGTTCACTAGCAATGCTAAATGAGTATCCATTCATTGTCATGGACATTCTTTTCGTTCTTTGTTTTTTATTTACATGAATTTTGATCTCATGGTATTAGTAAAGGTTTACCGTACTTGATGGAATGTTTTCAAATAGAAGGGCCCTTGTAAGCTAGAATAAGTGCCATTAGTGTTCTCTTTTAATTTTGCACACTGGAAAACAAGAAGGACGGTGATGAGTTTACTCACATTCTCATTTGCCTGATGTGCACCAGCATTCAGGCTTGTTATTAATGGTGGACCTTAAAGAACGCCTGCTCCCTCCAAAACCAGCATCATCTATAAACCTTAGAGATTCATCTTATCGACCATCTGCCTCTGGACGCCAACCTTTCCAAGCTGTTGATGTTCTGGGTTTGAAAAAGCGTGGCCAAGGCCTTCGATCATGGATTCATGTTGATTCATCTGGAAATTCCCAAATTATTGAGGTTGACAAGTTCACTATGATGCGTCGTTGTGATCTACCTGCTCGTGATTTACGCCTCCTCGATCCTCTTTTTGTTTACCCCTCAACAATCCTTGGTAGAGAGAAGGCTATAGTTGTAAACTTGGAGCAGATTCGCTGTATTATTACGGCTGATGAGGTTCTACTCCTTAATTCCCTTGACAGCTATGTGTTGCAGTATGTGGTGGAGCTACAAAGGCGATTGATGACACCAGGGATAGGTGAGGTATGGCAGTCAGAAGGTGCTGAATTGAATCGAAGGAGAAGTAGGAGTTTTGACAATGGATTTGGGAATACATCCCCTGATTATTTGCCCTTTGAGTTTAGGGCCCTTGAAGTTGCCCTGGAAGCTGCTTGTACGTTCCTTGATTCTCAGGTGTGTAAACAGAACTTTAAATCTCTAACATGCTTGATTGGACTAAATGCTGTTATTCAACAAAATCAAGAATGGCTTGTTGCAGAAGTATTAAGAAAGCTGTGTATTCCTATGTTATTACCTTTTTTCCTAATCCTTGCGAACTTTTCTACCACAATTTTAATGATCTAGCTGTTGTAGCGTGAATTATCATAGTTGTTGATTAGTACTATTGACTTTGTCTTTCTCCACATAGTTCTTTATATGTCCTTGACACTTGAGTGATGTACATTTACCTTCTAGATTAATTGAAGCGGTTCGCTGTATGTCAATATATAAATCTTGTGATATCTGCACATCTTGGAACAAAGGACATGGCTGTGCTTTCTCACCCTACTGGCAGGCAATAGTTTCCTAGTTAACATCTTTCTATGCTGCAAACTCATGGATCATTTTTTATGTGGACATTTGTTTGTGTATGTTTTGCATGCAATTTAGCTTGTTATTCAGGGAAGCGTTTTTCATTTTGCAGTGTTGCATGTTATTGACTGGCATTTGAGAAAATCTCCTATGAAGTTCTACCTAATTGTTTTCCTCTTAGTTTGTTTTCTTATCTTGTTACTTATGAGGCTGGCAGCCTGCATTTGACCCATGCAAACCTACTGCCTTTGTCCATGTTGAGTTTATGACATGGTAATTGCTACTACCATTCACTTAACTGAAGGCCTTACCATTATTTGGCAACCTACATTGACATGGTAATTGCTACTACCATTCACTTAACTGAAGGCATTACCATTAATGTTGAGTTTATCACATGATAATTGCATAATTGGCAACCTACATTGACTGAGTAAATGATTCCTTGTTTTATTCTTTAGATTGTAGTGGTCTCAAAGATATTTCCCTTTGGATCAATTTTTTCTTTCCAATCCGTCGCTAGATATTTGGGTTCATTTCAGTCCATTCTGTGCTATCAGCTTCCACCTTGATGATATTTCAAAATAACATTTTTTTATAGGCAGAGGGAAAAGCTCTGAATTCTCAACTCATTCTCAACTCAACAAAGGTTAAGAGTCTTAATGAAACCAAGATTTCATTATTCTGTGTCTAGCGTAAATTGTGTTCAGGAAGACATCAAATTTGATCCGAGAGTTGTCTTATAGGTTTCTTTAGCTCTTTTTACCCTATTGTTATAGTGATGTTCTGAACTCATCTCCAGAAAGGTTCAGTGTTAGGGGTTTGTAACATCAGATCAACTTAAGCAGAAGTAAATCATTCTAGAACAGGAGCAACCCACAATGCATGGTCTTCTGCAATTTGCATGTATTACAGTATGTATGTCTTGCTGGCTTTATTGTCTTGATGGTTAGATCTATTCTTTTTACTTCATTAAAAAGGCAATTCAGACCGTCTTTTTGAAAGAGGCATAGTTGTTGATTATGTATTAGAAAATTATATTATGTCTCATTATGGCCCAGAGAAGTACTTGGGGATGGCCACACCAGTCTTGTTTCTCATTTATGTATATGTAAATCTATCCTTTGCTGTCTTTTGCTTCACACAAAATCCAGTCTTCTTACCTTCTGTTGCACTGCGAATGCATTTTGCTAAATTAAGGTATCACAGTCTGTCCCGTCACTGTTTTTGCGGTAAAAGTCCTCAAGTTAGAGCAAGGTAAGAATCTTATTTAAACTGCAATTTTCTGAAGGCAGCAGAATTAGAAATTGAAGCATACCCATTACTAGATGAACTGACATCTAAGATCAGTACATTAAACTTGGAGCGTGTACGGCGGTTAAAAAGCAGGCTTGTAGCCTTGACTCGGAGGGTTCAGAAGGTATATCTAATTTTACTTGCCTTTTCCCCTTTTGCAATTAAGATTTGTTTGATATCTATTCCCCTGCTCTTGTTCTCTCTGAATTTACTTGTATCTAGGTAAGGGATGAGATTGAGCAGCTCATGGATGATGATGGTGATATGGCTGAAATGTATCTCACTGAAAAGAAAAGTCGGATGGATTCATCGTTCTATGGTGATCAATCTTTGATGGGATTTAGATCAAATGATGGTGGGACATCTATTTCCGCTCCAGTTTCTCCTGTTGCATCACCCCCTGATTCACGAAAACTTGAGAAAAACCTGAGCATTGCAAGGAGCCGACACGAGAGTATGAGGAGCTCTGAAAGTGCTACTGAGAATATAGAAGAGCTGGAAATGTTGCTAGAAGCATACTTTGTTGTCATTGATAGCACCCTGAACAAGTTGACATCGGTACTAACAGCACATTATGTTTATTGCCATTTCTTCTTTCCTTTGTTCAGGATGTTAACACCTCATTTATTTTTCTTTCACCTTTTTTTTTCAGTTGAAGGAGTACATTGATGACACAGAGGATTTCATCAACATTCAGCTGGTACATATTCCGTTCCTCCCCTCCTTTAACCCAGGCCTCCTTAATATTAAATTGTGCTGTTCTTAGCTCAGTTGTTAGGGACTGCCATTTTAAAACTTTAGTAATTAGAAAAATTTAAAGCAGGATCATTTTCAACGTATTAAGTGATAAGCACAGCTTGCAACTTCTTGATGATGATGCACAGAAAGAAAGAAATAGTCATTTGTTCTTGCAGAAAATCTGGATCCTTGCGGGCTGTGTTGTTTCTTATTCTTATTGGATAACAGTGCAGGCTCACGTAATCCATGATACTGACTCATGAAAGATCCTTTTTGATGGCCATAGAATACGAAGATATCACATTATTTTCTTTGGGAACTAGTCATTTAATTTTGTAAATTCTGTTTGAGTAGATCGGGTGGATACCGGTTTTAAGACGGGTAAGTTTTTGGTTGCAGGATAATGTCCGAAATCAACTGATCCAATTTGAGCTTCTACTCACAACAGCAACATTTGTTGTCGCCATTTTTGGAGTGGTGGCAGGTATCTTTGGAATGAATTTCGCCGTGCCATTGTTTGATGATGCCGGTGCATTTAAGTGGGTCCTCATAATTACTGGAGTAACCGGGGCAGTCATATTTTGTGCGTTCGTATGGTTCTTCAAGTACAGAAGGCTTATGCCACTATAAACATGATTGTAACTCGAGATTGAATTCCATCTTATAGGTTTTAATGCAATATCATTCTTGAAACTCATATTTGAAATTATTTTGAACGTTAAAAATGACATTTTAAATGCAATTCGATCTTCAAAAATTGGTATAAAAGATAATAAGAGTATTAATACTAAACTAGTTTTTCTTAAAAGTTTTAATGCAATCTCATTTTTGAAACTCATATAACATCAAAAAATAAATTTTAATGCAATCCAATCTAATAATTTAATATAAAAGTAAATAAAAGACAAATAATATTATAACTATTTTTCTTAAAATATCCATCTTTTATATTCTTTAAGATATTTTTGAAGGAACAAAATGAGAGTACTGAGATTAATATAGAAAATAAATAAATTCTATCTATAATGAACATACGAAATTAATTTATTTATCAATTGAATATTAAATATTATACATGAATCTGTCATTTACAATTCACAAATACATGCACTGCCATTATGCTGCTAGAACAAACGTTGAAAAGTGCTTCCTTATGCGCTTTGGCTAATATTTTTATGTTTACTTATGGCAAATGGAAATCAACACAAGAGAAGAAGCTACAGAGATGTAATATTAGACTCGCATTGTCAATAGTTCCTATTTTTCAGTGGTTGACGGTAACAATACTCCTGCTAGATTCCACTTATTATTTGGCTTGGATTTTGCCAACTCAGAAAAATTTCAATCATCTCATAAACATTTGCACATGGCATCTTAGAACACAAATGCAGATCCACTCCCTGACCTGGAAATTAGCCATGGCCAAAGAGGATGAAAAGACCAACCAAAACTCGTACTTTTTCACCATTAAAATGATCACTTGAAACTAACACCTTGAAGAAAGCGCTCACAAAAAATCATGTAGCTGCAGAACCTGAAGAAAGTCTGTCACGCCTTGCTTTATCTGCCTTTTCCATGTAATCTTGATGAGACGAGTGCTTTGTTCCTATGGGAGAAAAGATGATCTCAGTTAACAGCGGCTGTAGATATCTTTGCCAATAAAACAAAAAGAAATTGGTAAACAACATGCAAATATAAAACCCACATCTCAAACAGTTAGATCCTCGTGGACAAACATAATGTAATCAGGACGATTTCCTTTCAAGCGAAAATTAACAATCATGAAAACAGTCTCAAGGTTGTCTTTATTAAGAAGTCAAGTCATAGATTCACAAGATGAGAACAGAACAACCCTCAACAGTCAGAACCACGGCGAATCTCACTGCAATACATGAAAACCATGAAGTAACAGTTTCTACAGATTCAATTTATCTTCCATCAATACCCAATCAGCATAGGTTCTATACAGAGATAACCGGTTGCTGCTTTGATGGAGTAACCTTGGAATAGCAGTACTAACTGCAGGCATGCATCTAGGCTAGAATAGGAACCTGGAACGATGTTGTATCCAATGAAACATTTCATGATATGGTGATGAAGGTTGAAATCACACCCTTTGAGATTACTCTCAACAATCACCTCGTTGTAAGAGATGGAAAAGTCACACTTTGGTAGACTTCATGATCCGGGAATCTCTCCAAACTGCAGTTCATCTAGCATACGGTACCATTTTTTTTAGTTCTTTTCTGCTTAAATTAAGAGATATTTCTCTTTGAACTCCAAGTCTCCATCCTCTTTGATCTAGTTTGAAACGTGAAAGGGTCTCATTTGGTACAACACATTCCAATCTATCACTGGTTTGTTTATCTGTACCCATAGCATGGGTTTGATTTCTCTTCAACTTGAAATAAATAGAGAAGGTAACTACAGAGAAAAAAATATGAAAATTTGAAGGAGTGAATAAAATGCTGACATGATTTCTGGAGACAATCTAGTTGATTGGGGGAAACTAGTTCAAAACAAGGCTATCCAAGCCAGCAATGATGTCCATGATATGATTGAGAGGAGATCATGCATGGACTATGCTCATGTCCTCAGACGAGAAGAATGTGCCCCAAAAGAAGGTTAAACTAACGCAGTGCAGAAAGAACATCTTCAACCTCGGATGACATCTGTAATCAGGGAATTCAGGACTCTCTATCAGCCTAATTAGAAATGAACAAGCAAGAACAGAAAAAAATGTAGATGACAAAGACTATCTCCTTAGGTAACCAGAACAGCAATTAATGCTTTCATGTTCATAATGCTTTAATCCATCTCACATTCCAGACCAAATACTGCAACTTGATTGAAAATACAATAACCACCCATCATCATTCCCAAAAGGTACCAGAAGGGTTGATATCAATGGAATGACAAGATTACCATTCTATCTCACCATAGAAGTCCCACTTGTCCTCCTAACATTTTCCCCTTCTCTGAGGATGTAATTCCTCATACAGCATAAAACCCTAGTAAGAACCTATAATCAAGTCTCCCAGCTTAATTCACCAACAACACTTCTGATCTGACAATTCTCGCTAATCCCTTCTGTCAAAACATAATTCCAGCCTTCTTCTATTTTCTCGTCTTAAATTATAGCTTCTTATTGACCGTGGAAGAAACTAAGAAAGAGAAGTGAATAACGAACCCATAAATATAATCTTCTATCACAAAGAAAAACATTTCATGAGAGGCTTTTACATCATCAACAAGCAGGAACAAAAAAGAAGAAGAGAAGAAATGCAGGAAAGCCTCAACTTTTCTTGTTTCACTACATTCGCTTAGGAATCAAACAAATCAAACCCTACAGCAGCAGCACTTAAAATAATTAAATTTTGAGCACAAAGCAGTACTTCTCTCTTACTCAAACACAGTTCATCTTCCCAATCAATTAGAAAAAAATATCTAAAATCTTGAAAATTTACTCCCTTTCCTTTACTTTCCTTTCACTCACTAAGCAGCATCGACATGGAAACGACCAGGTAAAAAAAACAGTAAGAAGATTCTAATTTTCCACTCGCTGTCACTTCTCATTTCAATTTAATCATTGACCCAGAAACCCAAAACTCATATAAAAGTAACCCAATTGATAAAAGCATAGATGTATGATACCAAATCAAAAGATTAAAAGAGGAGAATGAAAACAACCTCTGTTCATGAGGAACCAGGGGACACCAAAGGCAAGAGTTATGATGGCCATGCCAGCCATGACATGCTTCGTGTCTCCACTATACAAGTAACGCTGCACTCTTGACTTGAATCCTCCACTTTTGGCGCTACCACTGCCTGTTGCGTCGCTTCCCATTTTCTTCCGTTCCCCTTTCACTCACCACAGTTTTATTCAACTTCTCAGCAAACTCTCTCTCTAGGTTTCCTCTCCTGGTTGTGTTGCTTAGATTTTTTTGGGCCTAGTCATTTACAAGCTGAATTGTTGGGCTGGGCCCAAGCCCAAACATAGGAGACGAGAAAATAAACAGACATGAGAAGCAGAAAACTCTCCTCTCTTACTCATGGTGCAGATACTTCACCAGTGAAATCAAGGCATCAAAAGGTATGTTTTTGCATCACCTCACTCTCTGTTATGATCTTTGTATTCATCTCTTGGTTTCTTGTTGAATCATTTCAAAAAAAAGTGTTGCTTCCCTGTTTGGTTTTCGAGAAAGTTGGGGAGAATGAAAGGAAAGAGAAATACCGAAAATTTTCTAAATCTTGAATCTTTGCTTGTCCTTGGAAAATATGAGCTCACCTCACTGTTATCGAAAGTGATTTGTTTAATGGGTCAAGATGATAATGTTGTTGTTTGTAAATTGTGGATTTGTGTGCATTATTAGTATTATTAATTTTTTTTTCTAGGTAACTAAACGGTGCATTATTTATCTACCTCTTGTTACTGAATTGTGAATTCGTGATTGATAGGGTAGTTGAAGGATGACAACCACAGCTTGTTTTATAATTGTGAGCAGGAATGATATCCCTATATATGAAGCTGAAGTTGGATCTGCTACTAAAGTATGCGCATCTTTTCTTCTTAATCTTTTCTATTTATTTATTCATTGCTTGTATGACTGGAAACTCTGATTTTTGTGAAACGAAATGCATATGATTTTTTATTAGCTTGACTTCTTGTCTCCAATGTGCCTTGATATAGAATTGTGTTTTGTTTTTGTTGTGTTTCTTTGGCTCTTTGATCTTTCTCATGCTGCTCGTTTTATATGAAGTTCCAATTTATGTTTAGTTATGCATCAAGTTTCCAAAACATGGAATTGAAGGTTTGTGTTGTGTAAGAAAGAACATGCAATTTGGAATAATTCTTTCATCAAACCTCTGATGTTGCTGTTTTAAATATTGGTAATCTACTTGAAGAAATTCTACTGCTTTTTGCATAATTTCATGCTTATGGACTTACAGAAAGGTGCTAGGATCTATTTGTATCATAAAGTGACCTTTATAATTTAATATAAGAAGCATCTAGGACTGATATTAAAGGGAAAGAAAATAAGAAAAAAATTACAAGCTATTTGAAAACTTAAGATTTGAGTTAAAATGAAATCATTTCAACACTATTTACCCAATTCTAGTTATTGGAATGCTGTAAGCGACATAAATGAATTCTATAACCAATTAAAATTAGAGATTTTTATGCATTTGCAAATCACACTAAAAGGGGTGTGATTTGCTCCAGAACTGATCCATTAAAATTAATTCCACTAACACCCTTCTCTCCCTCCCTTTCCCTCACTCATATGATTGGAATAAGTTTTTCAAGGATGAGGCAAGTTGGGTAAATGATGTATTTTCACTGACTTCAGTAAAATGAATCCACAATTTTAAAACCTATTTCACACACACACACAAAAAAAAACTCAATTAGCAAATCCAATCTATTCAATCTACTTAAGTGGTCAAAATCAATTTTAGCATATATTTGGTTCCAAACAAGCTGTTATCAAATTTCTGATGTGTGGGAGGACATCTTTGCTTGCATGCTTTCATGGTGAAGTTGCTGCATGCACCCTTAATATCAAATTTCTGATATGTGTGGGAGGACATCTTTGCTTGTATGCTTTCATGGTGAAGTTGTTATCTTTTCTATTGGGTTCTGGAAACATCATTGGTGTCATCTTTTTATTATTTTGTTATGTTCTCTGGTTGTATGTTGATTTCCTCACTAGCTACTTGATATTAACACTCAGCCAATTACTTGATGACAGAGGGAAGATGCTGCACAGACGCATCAATTCATATTGCATGCTGCTTTGGATATTGTTCAGGATCATGCATGGACCACCAGCGCTATGTAATTTCTAATGCTCAAAATTTATCTGAATCAATCAATGCATTTCTACAATGACCACTCTGGTTTTTATTGCTTACGCTGCCTCCTAAAATTTTGTTTAGCACATCCTTTTCACAGGTATTTGAAAGCAATTGACAGGTTCAATGATTTGGTGGTATCAGTTTATGTTACAGCAGGTCATATCCTTTGTGTCTGTGATTTTAATTGCTATCGTGACAAAAAGAATGCAGAAAAATAAAGGAATGTTATTTATGTTATCTTTGGTGGTATATATTTCCCTTGACTTATATCACATACAAGATTCATGCTACTTCATGACCCTCGCAATGATGATGGAATCAAGAGCTTTTTCCAGGAGGTTCATGAACTGTATATAAAGGTAAACCCGTCCTTGCTCCCCAGTTTTGAATTCTTACACACAGCATATTCTATTTGGTGCATACATTGTTAAAACATAGATGCTGATTTGTTAAAGTCAGTATTTTGTATTAAGTTTATGTATAACTCTATATGTTGCAAAATTTTACTCATTTAGCTGTTTATGCCAAAGTTCATGGTATTATGAGAGAATAACAGTAACAAACAAATCTGGGCAGTTGACTCCTTTCCCAGTCATATTGGGGTAGATGATCCAGAAAATGCCACTGTCAACTTAATGCACCTCATTGTACTCATGTCATTCCATTTTCATGAGAGAATCTGCAGCTTCTATCTTGTTAGAATTTAGATTCGAGCTCACATTTTCTTTCCTGCACTCTTCATTCATGGTCATGCTTGTACCAGTTTTTGCTGCTACTTCTGTGCCTCACATGCTACAAAATCTATTGAAATATATGCACATCGGAGTTTTGGAAAATATAGTACATTAATTGAGAATAAAGAGTGAGTGGCTGATATACAATGATAGGCCTATAACCTGGGTTGAAGGCCTTGTGCACTCATAATGTAATATCTCATATGCATAGGCCATAGACCAACGTGCAGTGTGATAGAGCGGATCTCCTAACAAGTGGTAGCAGAACCGATAGTTCAGCTAGATACAAATGAATACATCGAGTGTTTGTAGAGTCAATGGTCTCATTTGGCTAAAACAAGCTTGGAGACAGTGGATAGTGTATGGCTCATGTTTTTTTCTCCTATGGTAGGCTAAAAGCTAGTTGAACAGGTGGATGAAGAATGGAGTGGATGACTCTCCAAAACTAAAATTATGATACTGTCATCAATTACAATCACAACCCTGCAGTATTAGATTACAAGTGAAGTAAAGGGAGAGTGAGGAAAAGAGATTGCTCCCTTGATTTTTATAGTGGCAATCTTTCATGGATGGGGGATCCAATTGTTTTTTTTTTTTTTATAGGGTAGCCATTTGAGAATTAAGTGTTAGTCAGGGGACAAATATGTTCTTTTCCCTATTGCTTTGCATCCGGGTAACCAATGCTCTTTCTCTACAATGATATTGATTAGTGACTGAAATGCTTAATGTTTTGTCCTTCTTTATTTTGACAAATAAAAAATATTGGTTATTGCAGACTCTTCTCAACCCCCTCTATTTGCCTGGTTCACGCATTGCATCTTCGCATTTTGACACCAAAGTTCGTGCTCTTGCAAGAAAATACCTTTAGCGGTGGTCGTTTATACTAGCCTGCGAGCTACTGGGGTGATGGAATGAACTTAGAAAGTACCACCATCCCTTTTCTTGTCTCGGCCAGTGAGTATTTTAAAGGCTTCCCTTGAGTTTCATACTTGATGGAAAGGTTTAGTGGATGTGTGCAATTTGCTTAATGTTGCATCAGATGCCTCAATGAGTGCATAAAACACAAGCAGCAACTAAAACTTGTTGATTATTTTTGTGACAATGTGTTTTACTCAAATTCTTAACGTTAGCAGTTGAGACACGGTGATTAGATGATTTTTTTTTTTAATATAAAATTTAATCGTGCATTTGTATATCTAGATTCCAGGATTGTCTTTCTTGATGGTATTATTATTATTATTATTAAATGAAGAGTTTATTATGCTCTGTCTCAAAGAAAAGGACCCCCTGCGTTTTATCCACTCTATTAGAGTGTGTTTGACATTGCTTTTGCTTTTGCGATTGCGGTTGAAAAAAAACAGTTTTAAAAAAATTGCTTTTTGTGTGTTGCAAAATAAGCAGTTAAGTGTTTGGTTAAAACTGTGGTTGGGTTGGAGGTTGAAAAAAAAGCAGTTTTGGGTGTTTGGTTACCAAACTTTTCATATTGCTTTTAACTTGTGAAATTACTTTAAAGGTATAATTTTTTTTAAATATTGTAAATTTAATAATTATAATAATATAATGTAATTAATAATTCATGAAAAAACAAATATTAATTTTTATTCCCCCATCAATCAAAAAATAACAGGGTTGTGAAGTGCAACGAAGTCACGCGTCATTTTTTTTATCAGAAAAATACATTTTTTTTTTGTTATTTTTAAAATATATATATTTTTAAATTCGGACTGGGCCTCACCCAGCTAAATGGGCCGGCCCAGCCCAGCCTAGCCCAGTTTCACGAAGAATAGTGAAACGGTGCGCTGCACTGTGCACGTCTTCTTCGACAGTGCAGCGCACCTGCACGTGAAATAATGGCTTCCGACCGACCACAAAGAGAGCTTCAACGGAGGATACCGACGGGTAGAGGAGGCCGAGGTGGTTCTTCCTGTGGTGGTGGCGTCTGAAATGGTGGCCTGTGGTGACCGGAGGCAGCGTTGGAAGGTGGCGGTACTGTTCACCGACCACGACGAGAGCTTCAACGGAGGATACCGACGGGTAGAGGAGACCGAGGTGGTTCTTCCTGTGGTGGTTTCATCGTAAATGGTGGTCTGTGGTGGCCGGAGTCAGCGTTGGAAGCTCTCGGCTTCCATGGTTGTTTTGGGCAGAGAGAGAGAGAGAGAGCCATGCACAGCGATGATCACAAACCAATTTTTTGAATAATTTTGTAGACATTTTTCTTCGGGTGTGTTCATCAGACATGGCGAGAGAGCCATGCAGTGGCAATGTATTTTTCATCACGCAAAGAAAAGTCGTTTCAATCTCGGACCGGCGATGCAAAAAAAGCATGAATTTCCAGCTTTTTTTGAATCGGCGTTTTGAACAAAATTTGGTGTGGGTCCCACACAAAAAAAGTGCTTTTATGATTAACCAAACACCAAATTGTGGTGCGATCTGCCACCACGATGCCAAATTGCATCAGTCTATTTAGCAGGAACTTTCTCTCTATGATCAGGACAGGCTAAATGTAGGTGAATTTTGTAGGAGGAAAGGATGGAGAGGAGAGGTTGAAACGACACACTGTTTCAAGGATTGGCCATGCAGTGCATTAGTGGTAAAACCATTTGTTCTCCAAATCATTGGCAATGTACGACACCTGTTAACCTAATTTACATATTTATCCGATCGAGTCAGTATTGGGTGAAATTCCGTTTTCGCACCTGCGTCTTTTCTTCCCCGTTCTTGTTTCCACATATGCTAAATTACTAAAACACCCCTCATTAATGTGTGAAAATACCAAAACATCTCTTAATGCATAAATGATTTTTTGTTTCTTAAAGCAACTCTAATGGCAAGAGCTATTTTGGAGAGCCAAATCTCTAAAATAATTTTTTGAATAGTATATATATGATTTTTTTTGTTGATATGTGCTCCAATGGTAAAATTTATTTTAAAAAACTATTTTTTTTATATTATTTTAAATATAGTGCAATTATTTTGTATACAATTTAATTATGCAATTAATAAGAATACGTTATATAATTAAATAATTATTTTTAAAAAACTCTTCAACAATAAAATTATTAATTTTGTATATAATTTTTTACTCTGTTGTTGAGGTATTTTTAAATAAAAACAGAAATAAATATTTTTGATATAGTTATATTATTTTCTATATATTTTTTCTCTACATGAGCTGTTACAAATAGCAGCTCATGCACGACCCGGTGGAGTGTAAAAAAATAAATAAACAAACCAAAATATAATTTTTTTTATTTATGGCTCCTCAAATAGCACTTATGTTAGAGATGCCCTTACAAGCATGCGTCCATGTTTTTCATGTGAAAACCTCGAAACATCCTATCAATAATTCAATTATTATTTTTTACTATTTATATGTATCTGAAATTTAAAAATTACTATTAAGAAAGTATGTGAAACTTAAAAACCCTCTTGGTCAACAAGTCTAGTTTTTGTTTGTTAATCTTAGAATATAATAGCTTTTTGAAAGTACAATTAAAATTAAAAAACACCCTAATATATCTATATTTAGTTTTTTAATTATGAATACTGAAAAAGACCAAAATGTCTCGTTTTTTTTTTTTTAAAAAAAATCTTATTTATGTTAAAAGACAAAAACACCCCACTGTAGCAATGGACTGTGTCTCGGTCTAAGAGTTTTCTTGAATGGTTTCAAATTTCCACTCCAAGTCTCCACTCCCATTTCCCCTGAGCTCATCTCATGTCACTCCTAACAATTGCAAGAAGACTACAGATAACCCATTCCCGACTCCTTTTCCCGCTTCACAATTTCATCTCCCACCCACACCCTCCCTCTCCTTTGAATAACTCCAATTCTCACTTCTTTTTTTCTGCGGAATTTCATCGAACACTTACAATACCCACACGATCCCCTCAACATTTCTCCGCTTCCCAATCCTTCTTCACTCAATATCTCAACGAGATCATTCAACAAAGAATCCAAACCCATGACCCTCTTCAAACGGGCCTTATTCAATCACTCAAAATGGCTGCTCATTTTCCCTCAGAAGCAGAGGCTATGGCTTCTCTGGATGAGTCAGGCATTAGAGCGAATCAGAATTTAGTGTGTTCAGTGATTTGGGAACTAAGAGAAGAGTGTAGGCTTGCTTTTCTGGCTTTTAAATGGGGAGATAAATGGGGCTGTGTTGATGAGAAGGCTTGTGAATTGATGGTGTGGGTTTTGGGTAATCATAAGAAGTTCAATACTGCTTGGATTTTGATTAGAGATTTGCACAGGTCCTTGATGAGTACTAGAAGAGCTATGCTTATTATGATTGATAGGTGAGATTGTGTTCTTCAAGTTTGATTCTCTTAAGTTTTATCTCGTTTCGGTTTCAATGGAATTTTCTTATTAGCTGGCATCGAAATATAATTTTGGTTAAAGTCCTTTGATTTTCGAGTTTATCTCATGGAAACTATAAAGAGAAGTATGGTAAACATGTACAAGTTTTAAAGAAATGATGATTCACTTAATTTTCATGTGGTCTTTTTAGTTATTTCACATTGTAAAGAGAATTCTTAATTTCCATTTCTTTGTTTAGTTTTATGTTGTTTTTAACTCTGGTGTTTGCTAGATATGCAGCTGCAAATGTTCCTGGCAAAGCTATTAATGCATTTCGCATTATGGATAAGTTTAGAATGACCCCCGATGAAGAAGCATTTTACTTCCTATTGAATATTCTTTGTAAAAATGGAAACATTGAAGAGGCTGAAGAGTTTATGCTTGCTAACAAGAAATTCTTCCCATTGGAGGTCGAGGGATTTAATATTATTCTCAATGGATGGTGTAATATATGTGTTGATGTATTTGAAGCAAAGCGAATTTGGAGGGAAATGTCAACATATTGTATTGACCCTGATGCAACTTCTTATACACACATGATTTCTTGCTTTTCAAAAGTTGGGAATCTTTTTGACTCACTGAGACTCTATGATGGGATGAAAAAAAGAGGTTGGGTCCCGGGCATTGAGGTTTATAACTCTCTGGTTTATATTTTAACCCGTGAGAATTGCTTTAAGCAGGCTCTCAAAATTCTAGACAAAATGAAAGAAACAGGGTTGCAGCCAGATTCTGCTACTTACAATTCGATGATTCATCCTTTGTGTGAGGCGAAAAAGCTAGAGGATGCTAGAAGTTTAATGGCTACCATGATAGAGGAGAATGTCAGCCCAACAATAGAAACCTACCATGCATTTCTTGAAGGTACTGTTTTTGAAGAAACTTTTGAAGTCCTCGATCGAATGAAGATAGCTGGTTTAGGTCCCTCGGAAGACACCTTTCTCTTACTTCTTGCAAAGTTCTTCAAACTAGAGCAACCTGAGAATGCATTGAAGATATGGGTGGAAATGAAGCAGTATGAAGTGGCTTTCAATTTGACACATTATACAGTAGTGGTGGAAGGACTAGCAAGGTGTGGTTTATTAACCAAGGCTCGAGAATACTATGCTGAGATGAGGTCAAATGGATATTCAGATGATCCAAAGCTTCAGAAAATGTTGAAAGTTCCAGTTCAAGACAAGAATGGCAAAAGAAAAAAGCTGGGAGGGCAAATTAAGAGAAACCAACTTGTGAGTCACAAGAAAGGCAGTATAGTCAGGCGGAAAAGTCATCGACGCTAATGAAGAAGACACCGGTTGATAAGTTTGCATAGAAAAATACCAGATATTGATCTCAGAAAGCATAGCTGAGAAAAATTCTTTTCATCAGATATCAACCTCTCATTTTATTGCAAGAAGTTTTATTTCACAGAACCTTGCAGGTATGCACTGGCTAATTCTCAACCTATTCACATGTGGACCTATTAGTGATTAGGCCTGATCTAAGGTACTGTAGTAGTCAGTCTATCTGCGATTGTAGCACATTTTTATAGTTAGGAAGTATTGGCATTTCTCTTTGAATATGCTCGTGGTTATTTTATTTTAAAGATCAATTGTAAAAATCACCGTTCCCATTCTCATTGCTTAACTGCCTAGCCAGGCTTATCAATGTTGCCAAGTACCCATTCTGGCTTGTGATGTCGTTCCTGATAATTCATGTAGATTTCTTTCATAACTCTTCAGTGTGGATCTAGTCTGTGAAGTGTCAGCATCACGGGAGAGTTCTCTTGCTTCTTTGTAATGCATATCTCTCAGATTGCATAGAAAAAGTCTGATAAGGCTCAGATTAATCCCCACATTTTCCAGTTATATAATAAATGTAGTGAAAGCCTTAACAAATTTGAGATAAAAGGGCTGTCTTGCTGAATGTGATTGGAATCGTGCGGGTCCAGGTGATGGTAATTTTCACCATACGAGGGTAGGTGGAGGAGAAAGAATTTGAATTCACTATTTGTTGAATTATAGATCCTTGAGGATTTCAGCAAAGAGGGACGGAGGGAGATTGTTCATGGTGATTTTTTTTTTACTTTTTACAAATGCGTTGGTTACAAAACTTTAGAAGTTGCAAGTTTTCATTACTTTGATGCCATCAATGTTTCTATCTTTATATGTCTTCTGTTTAATATGTGATCTGTTTCTTCAGTTGAATTTGTGATTCTTTGTAGAAATACCGCTGATAGTATGCTTGATAGTAATTTAAACTTATGAATTGAAATATTGCTGCTCTTAATTGATCATATTTAACTGCATATGCTAAAATTTCAATCATCTGGGAATGACCTGCAAATTTTGTGGGAAATTTATGATGTGGAAAAACTTGGATTAGGCCCAATGCAATGACGAATAATAATAATACTTGTATTCTGTTTACTAACAACAGTTGAAAATTCTGTTTTCCCCTACCGATTTCTATAGTTACACCCTACCTCTAATTCATCCTTGTCATAGCTTTGACCAGGCCGAAATTCTCAAGTAGGAGTGGGCGGGCATCTCTGCACGACTGGTTTCAATCCTTGGAGGAGCAAATCTCAAGAACCTTCTCTTACGTGAAAGGTAATATATCCACATTTCTTAAGAACAAGACTGATACAATTTGTATTATATTTTTCCTTTGTTGCCTGTTAATATAGTGTTTGTGGTCCACGGCAATGTGGCTAGTGTGTCTCCATATTTATCAGCTGGTGGATCAGGTAGAGTCAATCAGGTTCTGGACATACGCTTAAACGTTTTCCAGGCAATCAAAGTTGATGTGTTAACTCCTCTTGTCATTGTGAGGAGCATTGGAGATGTGATGACATCCTAAACCGTGTCTATCGACCTTGTAAACATATAAAACCGATTGCTGAGAAGGAATGTTTCTTCTCTAGCTGTTAGTTTATTAACATGGGAATAAATTTCAAAAGGCGTTAGACTATATTTTAAATTTTAACTATAGTTTTATTATTTTGTTTTTATTACAGATACTGAATTATATAATCCATGATTATGACATGTCCAGCTCCTGGCTAGTCAAAAAGACCATCGAAATCAACCATCTAGTAGTTGGCAATAGCTTGGGACTAGGACGGTTGTTCTCCGTGTGATCTTAGGTTCGAGTCCTATTGTTGCTAATATGATGACCTCTAGAAACTTATATGATCATTAATTTCAGGATAGTCGAGATACACGCAAGCTAGCTCGGGCATCTACACTAATTAAAAAAAATCTTACCTTACATGGTCTTGACACTCTCATCTATTACTGACAGATGCTCTGAAACCATTCCAATGAACTCAGCCTTAGCTTAGGATGGAGGCGCCATGCATTCCATAGCTATAAAATCTGTCTGCCAACTTAATAATCCATCGATCCATAGTTTCAAAGATTTCTTTTTTCTAAAATAGTTTCGTGACTGGAATCTTAAACTAGATCAAACCCTAAACTAACTACTATAATTACCATGCATTCGCAATTTCAAATATAGTCGCCAACGGCTACCTACCCTTTTTTGTTTTTAATGTACTTGTCCGTTGGACGTGGACATTTTGTCTTGAACTGTAGACACTGGAAATCTAGACGCACGCCTAAGAAAACAATCAATTTTAATGCAATGGTAACTTGCTTCAAATGGCTTTATTTATTATTTAATTAATTATAAACTATACACTAAGTTAAATTTCCCAAGAGATTGTTGTCGTTCTGCTATCCAGTTATCCAATTAAAAAACCTAATTTCATATAAAAAAATAAGAAAAAGTAAAGGCATGGCAAGCTAAATGGAAGCATAATCATTGGCTGTGATTGTGCAAACGGTCATGTGATGCATGCCCGAAAAGGTGTAGTTTTTTCTTGGATCTTATAAAATAGGATTGCCCCAGTCAAGTGTAGTAAAAAAGGTGCTCTTTTCAATCCTCCTCGCTCGCTAACTTATTTATTGTCCGAGAAAAGAAAGAAGCCAAGAACCAAGCAAGTGACTGTGAAATGGTGTCCAGCTCGGCTCAGCTCATTTTCTTTTGCTTCTTCATCCTCTTCTCCGCCGTTGCTACCACCGCTACTGACCACATTGTTGGTGCTAATAAAGGCTGGAACCCTGGAATCAACTATACCCACTGGGCCAACAACCACACCTTCTATGTTGGCGACTTTATCTGTAAGCATCCCCTCTCTCCGTAGCTCTATTTATGCATCAAATGTGTTCACAAGCATCAGTTTTTTTAGCTTCGGCTGGAAGATCAAAACCCATTTCCCGTTTATAATTGAAGTGTTTCCTCTCTCTGTTTTTTTTTTTTGGTCAATGTAGCTTTTAGGTACCAAAAGACACAGTACAGTGTGTTTGAAGTGAACCAGACTGGTTATGAAAACTGTACAACAGATGGAGCAGTAGGCAACTGGACTAGTGGCAAAGATTTCATACCTCTTAACAAGGCCAAGAGATACTACTTCATCGGTGGGAATGGGCAGTGTTTCAATGGCATGAAGGTTACAGTTCTTGTTCACCATCTGCCGCCGCCGCCAACTTCTGCCACCGTAGCTGCTAACGTGAAGGCCTCAGATTCTGCAGCTCCGTTGGTTTTTCGTGAGGGGATGGTGGGCTTGAGGGCGGCCTTGGTTTTGGCAGTTGCTTCAATTTGGTTTGGATCTGGTTGGATCTAGCAGCTAGTTGGTTAGTGATTTGATTTGGTGGTGGAAAAACTCAGTGGAACTGTATTATCTAGATTTCTTGAAAATATCTGATTCTTTTTCTTTCTTTTTTGCTAACTCTCCACTCTTTTCTTTCGTTTTGGATGAGAACAGCCCCCGGTGAGCATGTCAATGGTTTTCAAGAATATTTTTAATTTTTTCCAAGAATATTTTTTAAATGGTTTTCGCGAACAGCCCCCAGTGAGATAGATCATCTATCAGCTGTTTAGTTACTGCTCTAAAATATATATCAAAAAATAAAGATTGAAATTAAATAAATATATCCATATATTTTCGAAACAAAAAGTCGAGAAAGTAATAAAATGTTACACCTAAATAAACAAATCTTATCCGAAGAAGAAGGAAATAACATTACCATGAACAAGAAATATCCGAAGAAGAAGAAGGATTTGCATTATAGCCTCAAAGAACAGATTACAGCTTCCATCCTACTCTGAGAATCCCAACGCAACATGAAAAATGGAAGCATACAAAGAAAGAATATATACCGAACCTACTCTGCATTGGATTTTTGTTTTCTCCTTGGCCGACTGAACAACTTGGAAGGTGGGGAGGAAGAAAGCTCGAGCGGTAGAGGCGGTGGATCCATCTCCCCTCTCAAAATCTCGACAACCTCTCCGATATCTGGCCTTGATTCAGGCAACCTCTGCAGGCATGACAGCGCCAAGTTTATACACAATCTTGCCTGATCCTTGCTGTATTCGTCTTTCACTCGTTCATCTACAAGTTCTAAGATGTTCCCAGTTCGAGCTAGCTGCCTACACCAGCTTATTAAATTTGCTTTCTCAAGCTTCATCGGGGAAGCTAGAACGTGTAATGGCCTTCTACCGGAGACGATCACAAGAATTAAAACCCCTAAGCTGTATATATCAGCCTTCTCCGTCAAGCCGCAGCCACCGTATTCCGGCGCAACATAGCATAGGGTGCCTCTCATGCTTGTCGTGCTGCTTAACTCGCGACTAAAAAGATCCCCGCTCCACATATCACTAGTTCCGGTGGATCGCGCATTCTTTTTCTTCCATCCCCTTCTGAAACTGAACTCCCCATTTTGATCAGCGTCGTTTTGGTTCTGTTCTTCCAGATTCTTTCGTCTATGAAATCTAAACCTGCGACCAAGATCAAAATGTGGAATTCTAAACCCCCTTCTCCACTTTGTTTCAGGATTCTTGATCAGCTGACTACCCTTCTGGTTTATCTCATCCAAGTGTTCATCTTTCCACCACTCCTGCATCTTCCTGTTTTTCTCCCGACGAGTTTTCCTGCCTTCCGGTTTCTTCTTCTCAAACCCAGTACTAACATGATTTTCAAACTTGAACTCTTTTAATCGAGGAGGTTCATTTGCACCGTCTAGTTTATTTAATGGGACCAGGCGACGAAATTCTTTTCTTCCAGGAGTACTTCTCTTCTCGAAATCCCAATCTGGATTTGCCGAGGGGCAAATCTGGCTCCCTATCCACTCCATAACATAATCTTTACTACACAATTCACCGCTCCCATCCTGTCTCCACCACCAGTCCTTTCCCCATTGTTTTGTACCAGCTAAATCATCAACAACCGAGGAGCTATTGCAATCCAGCTCCTTACTATGATCGTTGCTACAAAAATCATCATCATATGGCACAAATTTACAATTCCAATCATTATCCCCACCAATATCAACACTAGAAACCTCCTTCCCCTTCCCCTTACCCTTCCCTGCCTTAACAACACTCTCACTCACAATATTGGCATTATCATTCAAAGAATTCAAGTTCAAAGCCTTAACATTATAGCAAGTTCTACTATTTTTTGACGAAGAAGAAGCTTGTAGAGCAAGAGCAAAATCTACCTCATGACAACTCTCCACAGGGGTACCAATTGCTGGTATCTCAGAAGTCACATTCCCAGAAAGCTCTTGACTCTTCCACAGCTCTTGACTCTTCCAAAGCTCTTGACTCTTTCCGAAATCTTGACTAAACAAATCCACTCCAAAATCCCCCTCCCCTTTAATCCTTGATAACCCAAAATCTGAAATCTTTGCTCTCAAATCAAAATCAAGCAAAACGTTGCTTGGTTTAATATCCCCATGAATCACTGGTGGGTCACATCCACGGTGCAAGAACTCAAGTGCTTTTGCAACATCAAGAACGATACTAATCCTTCTCTCCCAGCAAAGACTCAAATGACCATCTCCAAATAACAATTCTTGCAAACTTTTATTCGGCATATACTCGTAAACAAGCAAGCGTTTATTCTTTTCATCACAGTGCCCCAAAAGAGTAACCAAGAAAGGTGATCTTAAACCACCAAGAATCTGCAACTCATTCTGAAACTCTCTCTCTGATTGCAAGGAAAGAGTATCACCAAGCCTCTTAATAGCATATAGCTTGCCATCTCTTGCAATGCCTCTATAGACGGTAGCAGTACCTCCTTTGCCGATAATATTTGCATCATCAAAATCATCAGTGGCAATCTTTAGCTCTTTGTATGAAAACCTTTGGAGCTTTAAAGGGGCACTAGAGTCAAAGGGGATGGTTCTTGAACGATTCAAAAGTGTGCACCAAAGATGGTATAGAAAGTAAACGATTGTAAAAATCATTACCACAGAGGCTGAGACCGTGAGTGTCAAAAGTAAGATTCTGGTTTTGGTTAAGAAACTGGGTCTAGGATGGTCGAAACTTGGAGATAAGGGTCTTGAAGGCATGGTGTGGTGCTTTGAGATTCTGGGTTTCTAGTGTTAGCTAGCTAGATAGTTTGGTCTCAAGATTTGGTGAAGAAGAAAGAAAACGTGTTAATGGGATACTCTTTTCCTTGTTCTTCTTGGGGTGGGGGTGTTTCGTTTTTATTTGCACTTCTTGTTGCAATCTGCATCCAATGTTACAAGTTGCTTTCCAGTTGTGATAATCAACGTCAAATGATAGTGTTGTTTCCAATGATAAGCTCTAGTCAATGACATTGATAATAGATTCTTAATTGTTAATTCTAGCGATACTGTTATTGACTGATCATTTTCTCTTAAAAAAAATAGGAGAAGAACCATTAATCAGAAAAAAGATGGTGGTGCAGGGAGGGTCCCAAGATGCTTTTGACTAAAGAGGAAGTTTGAGAAGACAAAGTCCGAAGCAAGAGGGATACGATAAAAAGAAAATGGAGGGGACATAGATTACAGTGACAGTAGAGAGTAATTCTTGTCCTAAGCGCTGTACGGAGGCGCGTGCATAGGCACGTGGTGCTACGGTCCTGGACTTCGTATCTTGGTGCCAAAACTGGAAGAGACAGCGGAGGGGAGATGCTTCGCTTGCTACTTACCAATGGGTTTCTGGGTGATGCTTAGCCAGACTGAACCGCCATTTTCAACTCGAAATCAATGCAAGAATCTGGATAGTACATGGCAGATAATTCTGTCCAGCCTAGTTTTTGGCAAATCACTGATCCCGTCACCAACTGAATATATTCCGTATGATTGTCCAGTTCAGTATCAGAAAAAAAGAAGAGAAAGTAAGGGATCATGCTGCTAAATCTGTAAATTGTAATCCAGGGCAACTAGCTAGTAAATCAGAGGAAATTGTTACGACTTGGATTACCTTTAATCGTGTTTTCTATCCTTAAATACTAGATAAAATAACTAATAAAAATCTCTCCCTTTATCCATTCATAATATATTTACAAAAGCTACATTCTTTGATGCTGTTCTCTTGTATACATATTTATTTCATTAATATTCTTCTGCACATATACAAGAGAAAACGAACGAAGAAGAAGACAGTAAGGTTACGGGTTGACTGCTGTTTTCGTGATAATGGTGTGGTCTACCTCACCCAGAGAGTTTGCTTTTGTGTGCTGTAGCCGGCGGTGGATGCATGGTAGGGTCTGTCCACCAACAGGAAGTTGAGATTTCTGATCATCGAAGACATTGGACACCTTTTCTTTCCTTAAATCTTTTTTTTTTAATCCAGAAAGTGTATTTTACAAGTCTAGATAAATGAATAAAAACTTAATTGTTTCATACTCTTACAAAGAGTAAATATCATGACTCGAACTCGAGACCTGCACAGATCATATGATTTTTATGTCTTTTTCCTAGCCTGTGACCCTCGTATGATTTTTTGAGGTATATTAATTTCTACACATGTATTTGTATTTTATTTTGGAATTTTGTATTTTTATAAAATACCTGAAATTAATAAAAAAAAGAATAATAACGTGGAATTTTTCAATACTAATACAAACTCAACTCCTATATAAAAAATAAAATAAATAATCAAAATGTGTTGGTAGTCACTCATTAATCTTTGATATGATAAGCTTAAAATAAGTTGCTATTATGAGGATTAATGGGGATTAACATATATATATATATATATATATATATATATATATTTTTTTTTTTTCTGTTGATTTTTAGCAATAAATATTAATTTAAGCATAATGTCACTTGGATCCTTTTTAAACATGTTCTTACACCTTGAACACGGATTATATGGCTTGATCATCACCTTGATATATTCAGAATCTTTTTGCGCAACCGTTATACCTGTCTAGCTCGAACATTGCCGAAAGAAATCTTCTATATTCACTTTTCTTCGTCCTCTAAATTTATTTCTGCCCCTCTCTCCTCGGAATATCAAAGTTTCTTCTCTGTTCATTAATTTGTGTGATTGGAGCTAAAAGGATTGCCTCCGTAAGTTTGCTTTTTGAGGAAAATGTAGCTGAGTTTCAATATCCCCTCTATCTTTTCTATATAACGTGTATGCATCTTTTAATCTTATATATATATATATATACATACATACATGTTTCTATCATGAAAATCTTATCTTGCTGATGGAACCCACTAATGTTAAGGGAAGAAAATAAAGGGTTCTATAAGATTTGCAGCATATTAAGGATTTTTCATGTCATCATGGAAGGGATGATATTAGGTTTAAAATCCTTACCTTACCAATGATCAGCTGTAACTCAACTCGCATGTGTCATCTCCATCTCTTATGAAATTCGGGTCTGAGTCCTTTGATTTTTTAAACCGAAACAACGCCCTATTGTCCTCAAGAAAAGAAAAGGAGACCCGTCAATTTGTGTGCCTTCCCAGCACCATAGAAAATTGATACTTTCTCCATGACGGTACATTTACATTTTGGGTATTTATTCGAGACTTCTCCTATTCAAAGAGACGTTGCATTTTTATATTCTGTTTTTTAAATGTTTGAGTATTTCAATTTCATAAAGATTTCCATGGTAGAGTATATTAAACATTCATGTTTTGTCTGTGCAGGAGTTTCTATCGATTGATGTTAGATCATGGTAGCTAGTAACTTGCCTTGAAAGATATCTACGCTCCCATTCTGCAAAATGTTTGATTGTGGTTACAAGTCACAATACATTGGTGGCCAAAAGGAAAAGTTTGTAAGGTACATCAGATTCTCTTATGTCCATCTTAATGATTTGTGCTTCAACATGAATTATCTAACCCCGTCCACAAAACGGGCGTGACTTGATGGCAAAAAGCTTGCGATCTGCATAGTATGTCTCGAGTTCGAGTCAGGGCGTGCACCCCTTGTAAGAGCCCGTGACACCCGGGGTTTTACTTGCTCACCTGTGCCCACAAAGTGCGCTTTCCGGGGTGTGGGGTTTACTTGCATCCAAAAAAAGTTAAAAATTTATCTAACCCCTTGTTGGCATATTTTGGAACTTGTAGGCTTGATGATTTTGATTCGTTGTCAGTGACTTCTAGCAATAAAGGAATGAAGAAATTGAGATTTAATGTTGAGGGTTTCAACATAAGTGGACATGAGAAGAAGAATGCATCAAAATATTTTAGATATGGGGTGAACAAAGGATCACAAGGATTGATGACAATTGGACGATCGCTTAAAACTGGAGTAGCTCGTGCAGTATTTCTAGAGGATCTTAAGGTGTCCGAGAAGATGATTTTTGATCCTCAACACAAATCTCTTCTGCTGTGGAATAGGCTTTTGGTCATGTCATGCATTTTATCAGTATCTATCGATCCTTTGTTTTTTTACCTTCCTATCTTCAACTATCAGATGACTTGTCTGGGTATGGATACAAAGTTAGCAGCAGCAATTACAACTATGAGGACAATACTTGATGTTTTCTATTTGATTCGCATTGCCCTTCAGTTTCGAACAGCTTATGTTGCCCCATCATCACGGGTTTTCGGACGAGGTGAGCTTGTGATTGATCCGGCACAGATAGCTTCCCGATATTTAAGCCGATATTTTATTGTTGATTTTCTCTCGGTGCTACCTCTGCCACAGGTTTGAGAAAAACTTCTCTTCTTTCTGGCATATTGCATTCCTAAATTGTATCCCTACTTTTCTTTTTGTTATGAACAAGCCGTATTGATTGTATAGGTAGCTGTCCTGTAGATACTATATTTACCTTCTGAATTCTGCAGATAGTGGTGTGGAAATATCTTAATAATAAAACGAGGGGCTCGGAGGTGTTAGCTACGAAGCAGGCATTGCTAGTTATTGTTTTTGCTCAATACATCCCAAGGTTTGGTCGTTTTTTTCCTTTGACTTCAGACCTGAAAAAGAGTGCTGGTTCCTTTGCTGAGAGCGTTTTAGCTGGTGCTGCGTACTATCTACTCTGGTACTTGCTTGCCAGTCATGTAAGTAATTACTGTTATGCAGATTGGTTTTACTAGTATGTTTGATCCTTGGATATTTGGATAGGATTGAAAGCTTTGTATTTTACACCAACGATGGTCAAAGTTCTGATCCCTGGAGAAATCAAAATAATCACCCCAACAAAGTTTTGGTTTGTTTCTGTGATGTTCTTAAGTTGGATATATAAATGCAAATCCTATAAATGTTGCACAATGGATTTATGAACTTTCAACATCTACAGACTATCTATTGATCCTATAATCTACATTTTGGCTAGCTTTCTCTTAGTCCAAATATTACTAGGATACATTAAAGATGCCTGTGAAGCAATTTATCAAAGTTGTCTGACAAGACTCAGGCTCAACCTCACAGATAGCAGGGGCTTTCTGGTATTTGTTAGCCATTGAACGTAAAGGCACTTGCTGGAGAGAAGCTTGCAGGCTAAGTGGGAAATGTAACATAGACTACTTGTACTGTGGAAATAAATTACTGCCAGGTTACCATGATTGGCGAAGGATAAGTGATAAGGTTCTTGGAAACACATGTAATGTCGACAAAGATGATAATTCACGATTTGATTATGGAATCTATTTCCAGGCCATGTCCTCAGACATTGTGTCATCCAGGAAGTTTGTCTCCAAATTCTTTTACTGTTTATGGTGGGGCCTGCAAAATTTGAGGTAACTTGTGTAATTGACCGTTATGTTCCACAAAATTTGAAGGTACCATGATTCTATAAAAAGCTTTCCTGTTCACTTTATCAAAATTGAAGTTTAGTCCTCTGAGCTATATGCACAAAGTATCAAAAAAACATGAATTTCGATACCTAAGGTCTGTAGAAATATTTCAATCCAATAGTGTCAGTCACTGTTGAAGAGCATTTTGATTTTTTATTTATCAACTACTCACCCTTCTGAGCTATGATCAAGTATTCTATGAAAGACTAAAGTCTTTGAGCACATAAAAATCTGTCACACTTGTTCAGGGTTTGAACAATCATCTACTTCTAACTCTTATCTGCGCATTCACGTTTGGATTCCTTGGTGTCAAAAGGACAATCCAGAAATTATTTATGTTCTTGGAGTTTTATTTACTCAAGGCATTTTCTGTTTTACCTTCCACAGTACTCTTGGCCAGGGTCTCCGAACAAGCACCTATCCTTTGGAAGTTATCTTTTCTATACTGTTAGCTATTTCTGGGCTTATACTCTTTGCACTTCTGATTGGAAACATGCAGGTAAGTTAAGATTTTCACTTCCATGAATGTTCATAGATGATTGGTTACAGACGCCTATTTAATTACTTTGATGAATGTCGAGGCTACTCATATGGTCGAATTTATGTTACGACCTTATTGTGTACTGTGGTTTTTGATGATCTAACTAGTCTTGTGGTTGCAACAGACCTACCTTCAGTCTCTTTCTGTTCGTTTAGAGGAGATGAGGATCAAAAGGCGTGATTCTGAGCAGTGGATGCACCATCGCTTGCTCCCACAGGATCTTAGAGAGCGAGTGAGGAGATACGATCAGTACAAATGGCTCGAGACTCGAGGAGTGGACGAAGAGAATCTGGTGCAGAGCCTTCCGAAAGATCTCAGAAGGGATATCAAGAGGCATCTCTGTCTGAATTTGGTCAGAAGAGTAAGTATAGTTCTATTCTTCGGTTTGCTTTTTTCCCAATATTTTGCAGAAATATATCTCTGGACATGGTGATTACGCAGGTCCCTCTATTCGCCAATATGGATGAAAGATTGCTGGATGCCATTTGCGAGAGATTGAGGCCAAGTTTGTACACGGAGGAGACTTACATAGTCCGTGAAGGGGATCCAGTCGACAACATGCTTTTCATCATCCGCGGGCGCTTAGAGAGTGTAACCACTGATGGTGGAAGGAGTGGATTTTTCAACCGAGGTGTATTGAAAGAAGGAGACTTTTGTGGGGAGGAGCTTCTGACTTGGGCACTGGACCCTAAATCTCTTGGCAACCTGCCACTATCAACTAGAACAGTGGGGGCATTGACTGAGGTAGAGGCTTTTGCCTTGGAAGCTGAAGAGCTGAAGTTTGTTGCGTCTCAATTTAGGCGTCTTCATAGTAGGCAGGTGCAGCACACCTTCCGTTTCTACTCTCAGCAATGGAGGACCTGGGCTGCCTGCTTTATCCAAACCACTTGGCGCCGGTATTCCAGGAGGAAAGCAGCCGAGCTTCGCCACCTAGAGGAGGAGGAGGACGATGATGTGGACTATGATGAGGAAAATGACGATGACGACGACGATGAAAGGGAATTGGTTGGACAGCTTGGATCTGCCAGACTACGTGCAACAATCTTCGCTTCTCGCTTTGCTGCCAATGCTCTCCGTGGACACAAGCTTCGCAGCTCGAATTCCAGAGGTCTGAAGATGCTGCAGAAGCCCCCAGAACCGGACTTCAATGAAGAGTGATTAGTGAAGTAGGGATGGTATTATCTGTCTAAATATTCTTATACATATTGGTTAATTGGGAGAGTAGAGATTACAGGATAACTTCACATACAGAAGAAGACAATATCATTTGAGCTTGATGAAGGATGAGATTTAACACCATGTTATGCACTTTGACCGTGAACCCTCTACAAGAATTGGATCGAAGTCTCAACCATGAGTAAAATAGGAAAACGAAAATCCTTTTGACAAATTCAACAACTCATATCCTTGCCCGGTTCGAGTAAAAATTTTTCTTGTTGCGAGTGTATTAAGTTGATTTCTACTGTTTTTCTTACAGGGGTAATGATTCAGATTCAGAAATCAGGAGTTACGCAAAACTCTTGACCAAAGCAAGATGACTCCTTGATTCCTGCAAGCCAAAGCGTTAAACCAGTAATGGGCTCAGTTGAGCATTGCAAGTTACAATAAAGTCGCCAAAACCAGTACTCTCAAAATTCCATTTCTTTTCTTTTCATACTTTCTGCAACCAAGCAGAGAATGGAAAATAACCGAAATTCCTGTACATTCTTTACAATAGCCGTGCGTTTGAGGCCTATTCACTTTTATCAGAGGATATATGAATAAAATTTAGTGAAAAAGAAAATAAAGGCAGGAATAATTTATTGAAAAGAAAGGAAGGAACAAATAAATCTCCCCAACTCCTGAAACTTGACTGTTTCAGGTAAAACTTTTCTGCTTGACTTTCAGTAAGTTTCTGGCGGTGCTTTTCTTGCTGCTGCTAACTCAAGTACGCCAATCAGAAGATGCTTCAAGTTCAACATCTTCTTCCCACCAAGTGGCAGACTGCAATATCAATCATGCAATTGACATCATGAAATTTCAGGTTCCTTTTTCATATAATGTTTTTGGGGGAGGGGCTGAAAATTCAACTTCGCAGCCACATTTTAGGGTACAGATGGAATGAGGGATAAAGCACCGTAATAAATTTTGGAAATTACCTTAAATGTGAAGAAAAAACATTCAGCAGGGACACGTACAAAGTGCTGCAAGTGTATGTGTATGTATGCCGGCATATATCTATGCATGTTTGTTCTTGCTAAGCATAAAAGTTGAATAGGAGAATGTAAATTGGAAAAACTACTCAACTACACAAATAAAATGAGTAGTCTGAGAAAATAGGGAAATTAACTTCAAAAATTAATTTCTCTGTCTTTATGTTTTTCTATTATCAACACAATCTCATGTTTTTTTTGTCATGCATCAAATGGAATTCCATCTGTTGTGATCGTGTTGATAGCAGTCCCAGGGATCAATTCAGAAGCATTTACAGGCTATTAGAATAGCAATGCAAAACAGAGAGGAACTACTTGGACGGATAATTACCTTGTAGCCTCTGCGAAGAAATTCTAGTGAGGTTCCTTGTTCTTCTTGCAATCCAAGGACCCTCAACAGTTCTTCTTTTGTCTGAAGCATATAAAATAGTCATCCCAAGTGAATCAAATTATTTGTAACTAAAACAAAATAATATACCAAGCTATTGGTAGCTAAGTGAAGCAAGTCCAGCTTGTAAGGTAAGAGAAATACATACCTCACCAAGTGTGAAGCGCGTTGCACTCTCTGCTACACAAGCATAAGAACTATCTGTTTGTTTAAGCATTACCTGCCAAGGCCCTGTACATATTCTGAGTTGGATAAGAGATACGGAATAAACTATTCAACCCAGGATCAGGTAGAAACAGTATTGATATTGATGGAAATCAAATAATTAGTTGTAGAAAACATAAAGGCAGAAGGTGTCTTGACAAACGAGAAGTCATGTTAGTTTAGAGGAAGCATTTGAAGACTAGACCATTTGTTACATGAAAAATGATCACATTGAATCACGCCTTGGATATATAGCATTTCTATTTATGTCGTTTATTTTATTATCAGCTAAAGTACAAAACTTAAAACTAAGCATATGATTCTGTTTAGGGATTACGATGAGGATGAGGTAATCTATGTTCAAATATATGTGTGGAATATAGCATGCCCCTAAAAGCAATCATCCGTGTAGCATCTGTTCAAGATTAGTATTGTTAACGTATTATGCCAGTAGAATCTACACAATAGCCTGAAAAGAAGCACCAAAGCAGAGCTGTTAGGCCAAGATGGCAGGACAACAGTCTTTTCCAGATTAATTATACCATGTTTTAGCCATAAAGTTTTACAATAAAATACCTAAGCAAAGTCAGAGGTTGGTTCTAAGAGTCTTGATTTAGAAATTTCATCATTCTGTCAATCCTCTCAAAAATATAGGCCTCTATGAAACCATCCAAACAGGCAACTGCAGGTTATGGGTTGAAACCTTATCTCAAAAGAAAAAGAAAAAAAAGGATTAAGATTTTTGCCATGAATTAGAGAAATTTAATTGCATACCAGGGTATTGGCGAAATAAGGCTCCACTGTAATTTACAATATACGGCGCCACTCCTATTGTCTTACATCATTAAGAACAAACTGTATTAAAATCTACATTTCATAAAACAGATGGCAGGAAACAGGTTGACGTCAATGAATGAAAAGTACCTTTGAGTACTCTCTGATTCGAATATAAAATACTGGAATGAATTGAGAAAGAAATCGATAGTGCAAATCTTTGGTTGGAAATCCCAGAAGACCCAAGTCAGCACTGAAAAGAGGAGGATGCTTTTATTCAACCAAGAGTAATTTCAGTGTGATAAGTAATAGGTATACAAAGTAAATCAACAAAAACTATACCGCAATGTGTCAAGTTCAAGATTGAATAGAAGTGTTGGGGTTGATGTGGCAAATTTTTCCTGCACATTCCCATCAATCACAGCAAGTGACATAACTTATACAATTTGCAGATGCATGCAAAGAGAAGTGCAGGTATGATGAAAGAGATATGCAAGTATGAGATTAGCCAGAGTTCTTGTCCAATTGAGGTGCTCACAACTTCAGGATTTTATACGACCAAAGAATTTTCATGTGAACAATAACAAAAAGTAGTGACTATGAGAGTAAGTAACATTGCAACAAGTGGTTAAAGACATCAAAAAGTTCACTAAATACTAGATATATAGAGATGCAAATGCATTGACTTGATTCAATTTTTTTTTGATGAATTAAATCCTTCAATTTTAGAGTGCTTATGCTGTCATTATTTTCTGCATGGACTGATCAACATTATGTTAAAACCAATGAATTTATACAGATTATTTAATCAGAAAACCAATAAAAAGATGTGTCAGACCCTGTGACAGAGAAAGAGTAGAATGATCAGCTTTTTTAAAAAAAAATGCAACCAGTATTTCCTTGTTAAGGATACAGGAGGGGGGGAAAGTGCATGATCACTTGCAAGTTTCATATATATTTAAACACTTATCTTCTGAATTCATAAGATTACTGTAATGAATTTCAAATTCTAATGTATTATTCACATCATATCAATCATATCCATATCGAAACTTTTCTCAAGCTTGTGTAACCTAAAGTAAATTAAAGGTTGGATGAGCAGCTACTAATGTTTGCAAATACAGAACAAATCAATAAAGAGGATTCAAATTTGCGAGATCACAGCTGTATGCTTATGAAGCTATGGGATAGGGAAGAGTAGTAAAATGTATGCAGGCATGCCAGCTCAGATGGCAACAGTGAGACTAAAATTGAAATAAAAGCTAGGATACATGTTTGGTTAAGGTTTTTCAAGATAATCCTTACCACATACTTCTCTATAACAGAAAGTTCACGTGTGCTGCAGTTAATAAATACATATAGTGATGGTGGCTCATTGGACTGCCAGCGACCTACATACAAAAGGACCGAGAAGAATGTTAAGTTCAAATTTTCCACTTCACTTTTTTCTAAGATATTTGAGAAGGGAAATAAAAAGAGAATAGCACAATAAGTTATAATAATATAAATACATACAATTGCTCTACAGGGGCAACCAATGTTCTTCTATTCTTGACCATAATATGCAGTCATAAGTAAACTAAGAAAACAAACCACATCATATAATAAGCAAATAAATGAGAGAGATAGAGGTCACTATTTAAAATAAAAATTGCAATAGCACACAATTTTTTCCATAAAACAACAAACCAGTACAATTGTTATATGATCACACTAATCATATTCACCTCTAATGTTGTAGAAGCTTAAATACTCTCTTTATTATGGTAAAAGGTATGTTCAGTAGCATTTTAAAGATAACACCTCAACCTCTTTTCATGCATATGCTGAATGCAGATTGAGCTAGGATGTTGTTCAAGTACAGACTTCTACATTGGTTTTAAATTTCTAGAACTAACCTTCATTGTCATCTTCAAAATCAAAATCTAAGGTGTTCCTCACAGACTTGAAAAATGTGGTGATGGGACCACTCGGAATATCATCAAGGGAACCTATGGTTATACCATCAATCTGAAAGAAACAAACAAAGAGGTATAGTCCATGTAAGAATTGATGAATGCCAACAGTCAAAGCTTCTTCAGTTTCAGAAGTATTTCCTTGAATCAGGTTACAAATTGAACTAAGAAAATAAACTACAGTTGACTAGAGAAAGAACTCGGAACTCAATTTGTGTTCTATATTTAAGTGCAAGGAAGATCATTTTTTCTGCTAATCAAGGTGTATTGAACTCATAATTCATTAGATACTTTTTATGAATGTCAACTAAGTTTTGTAAGTTAAAAATTGATTGTATTTTTTTTCTTTTTACTACTTTGTATGTTAGCTTAACTCCTGAACACATTCCACAACCAAATTCATTTTAGAACCAAAACGCTGAAGGAGTTTCTAATTAGAAGTTAAAAGCCAAACGCCCTTGCTAAGAACAGACCTCAAGCCAACCATCTATGATTACTCAGAATAAGAAGTTAACCTCGAATTAGAATGTTACCGAATCAAGAGCTGTCTTGAAAATCCGACAAGCCCTTAGCATTTCTGGCTTATCAGGAAACACCTGGAAGTGAAAACACCATTTCAGCTATTTTTTTATGTGGAAGTAATAATTTAATAGATGACAATCAAATCTTACAACACAAGCTCTGGTTTCTCTTTTTTCTTGCAGCTTCCTTATAACAGCCAAGGCAAGTTGAATGTTGGCATCAATAAAATCATCTGAAGATCCCTTCACATAGTCAGAAATTTGAAATTATAAAATTTCCATGTTTACTATTTTCTTGTCTTCCCTAGGAGGTAAATCAAAGCATCCTCAAAGACAAATAACAAATATTCTGGAATTGCACACATTATAAATGATAACACCAACATTTGATGAGAAAACAATACATATTAGGACTACAAAATGGCCACAAGAATTCCAAGACTTTACAAAGATTTGAAAAGAGAAATAGGTATCAATGAATAAATCTGGCATGAGAAATAAACAACTATGTGAAATGATACACAAACAACTAGAGAGAAAAAACATTAACACAGGCATTAGAAATCACCAGAGTCATTCATTGACACAATGAAGGAGCTCAAGAGCCAAAGTTCATACCTTGTAAGAAGAGATGTCGCTAGGCAAGGGCCTGAGATGCAAACCAAGGGTGAAAAACACATAGAAAATAAGTGCATGGAGACTATGGAAATCCACAGAAATGAAACAGTTACGAGAAATAAATGGCAGAAGGTATCCGACAACGATGGTAAACCATCGCTTCAGGATCCATTTACATTAAAAACAATAAGCAAGGGGTAAGACAATTCATGATTGATTTTGTAACATCAAAACCAAAATCTCAAACTCCTAAACTCAACTTAAGTCAACTAATCCTTAGCCTCGAGCTAGTTCAAATATCCTTTTCAGACAAACTATCGTCCTTGGGTCAATGTTGTTTTTTAACTTTGTTGATCCTAAATCTTTTTTCTTGGTCACACTAGGAAAGCACTTCATTAAATATAAATTTGAAACTTTAAGCACTTCCTTTCTCAACTAAACAAAATTTCACATAGACATGTTTCTTTATAATTCAAAAACAAAAACAAGACGTAAGGCTACAAATGAACACATGATATCACTGAAAAGAGTGAACTTTTTCCTTCTGCATTGAAACGAATCTACTTTCATGATGTGGTGAGCAAGTTACGAGATGGGTAGCGCTAAAACAAAAATTCCTATCCAAATAAGCAAATGGGCACCTAAACAACCGTGAAACAGAAAATTCATAGAAGCTAAACAGAGAAAAATCAAGATACGAGAGGAAAAGGGCTTACGGGAAATCGATTTCCAGGCGGATTTTTCCATCTTGAAGAGAAAAGGCAAGAGAATTGGCAGCATCAGTGACAAGAACTTCATAAGACTTGGGTTTGTAAACCGCAACTCCACTCTTGGGGTCATCACTTTGAGTTGTTCGTGACTTTTGTTGTTTGTTGGTGTTGGCGCATTGGATTTTCGTGGTGTAAGAGAATTTTGAGAGAGTTGGAGAGGGAGAGCAGAGTGGAGTGGAGGAGACGACTGAAATAGAGGAACGAGGGAGAGAAGAGAGGAGTGAGAAGGTCATTAGTGGCATGGCCATGGCCGGTTTCAGATGGTTAAGAGATGTGGTGGCTTGTAAGAGACGATCGACTCCTTGCTATGTGGACTAGATATGTTGCCGGACCTTACCCACACAGATACTACTATCGAATCATCATATACGCTATTTCCATAAATTACATCTTCAATGTATATACTATTTTGAGTAAATATTATTTTTAAAATATATATTTTTTATAATAAAAATAATTGACTCGCTAACCTCTAGAATTTTCTAGATTAATCCCAATCAAATCTAGCAAATATCCAAATAACGACTATTGTGGACCAACTGCTTCTTCCGTTTTTCCCTGCAAGAATGGTTTGATTTGGATGGAAATGGAAAGTATAAGGGTCATATTAACAGTTCAATAAGATAAGGGGCCGGATCAATACGATCAAAATAGTTGAGGGACTAGCCAAACCCATTTAACAAAACGTTATTGCAAATTGCAATAGCGCAAGTGGACGACCACGAGTCCAACACCACAGTGGAAGAAAGGCTATATTGACATGGACCGTTGATGAGCCCATCGGATGAAACAAGCCCATAATTCTTTGGAGTGGGCTAGCCCAGCTAAAACTGGGCCTATTTCTATACAGATTGGGGTCTCGATGCGTTCTCCCTCGCAAGAGAGGACGAGAACCTGGCAGCGAAGTGACAAATTTCCTTTGCCTAAGAAATATCAAGAACATGAAAGTTGTTTGAGATGATTTATACAGATTAATCAAGTTTTTTGCATTCCCTAAACTTTCAAATATGATCAAATAGAAATTTTATGAATAATTTTATGAGATAAATTTTACATACGTGTGTGTCCATGGAAATACAGTAGAATATATATATATATATATATATATATATATATATATATATATATATATAAATAAAAAAACTAAGAAAAGAAATTATATGTGAAGAGAAAGATTAAATAAATTACGAGGGTCATTGAAAATAAACACAGAAATATTGAGTGTTCTTTCCATGACGTGGGAGGCATTACATCATGTATGAGTGTCAAAATGTAAATTGGTTTTATAAAATATATATTATTCCTTTGTTATTGACGATGATTATACTATTGTGAAAATACAAAAGCTTAGGCATTAGAACTCTTATTTGTTTTATGGTTTTATAATTAATTTAATTTTTTAATGTAATCCACTAAAGTAGTCGGATTGCCCCGGCGTGCGTGCGTGCTGTCCGGCACCGATAAATCATAAACTACTTAAACCATCTATCTGCTTAATTATTGGCCCTCAGAGATCTGGTGTGTATCTTCTTCAGGCAACTTGCTTAATTGGTGTCTAATGAATCCGATGATCTGACATGAAGAACGAAGGAGTTCTCCACCAACAACAAGAACGACAACACATTTAAAACTAATATATATATATATATATATATATATATATATATATATATATATTAAAAAAGATATTATCAATCGATCCACAAACAAAATCAAGTGTTATGATAATAAATATCTCCATGCTCAAATAAAAACACTTTAAATATTATCCACCAGGTAGCACCATATATAATTGCAGAAGCTTTAGCTAGCGTGCTCATTGGCAAGAAACTTCGACGCAGGAAACCAGAGATAAAAGGTGACCATTTTGCTCTTTATCAGGCAATAATTTCAAGCTCCGGGCCCCAAAAAAGTCGAGTGTTCCGGCCAGGAAATGCTAGTGGAGTTTAAGTGGGCACTCGACACATGGCTAATGGATTCTTCAGATTCTTGCATGGTTGCGTACAATAAAATATTGTTCAAGTCGATTCATGGATAGTGCAAATGGTGTTTGTAGCCGAAAGGATTGCTAGCTTTTCTTCTTGGATTTGTACACATGGTGGGAGGGGACCAATGATGGCAAGATTACATGATGACACACTGATAGTTCGAGGGATTTTTTTATTTCAAATATTTCATCATATTCTCCATCTCCGATTGGCTGTATTAGGTTTAGATTCTGCGCACACAAGTACACATATAGTTTTCTTAGGTTACGTGAATGTAGTTGCCGCTGTTGCATCTGCATTTCAGATTAAAAACAATTATTGTTATTATTATTTTTATTAATATGGTTGCCCGTGTCAGTTTCCACGCATCTCGATTCATCGTGTAACTCTCCAGTGACCATCATATTAGCAACCACATAGCTCGGATCTAAAATCACTAAATGTTTTAGTTCCAAGCTCTTATCACTGAACCACCTACTGGATGGTTACAAAATAATTATTTTTTATTCTAGAATACGAGTGTATGCTATAATATTTAAATTTATATATGTATAGTTTTGAAATATTCATGCTTTAAGCTATAATAAGTCCAAATGGAAAGAAGTGGCCTGATAGATACGTGTATATTATATGATGATAAAATCGTTGATACATCTCTAGCATGTTTCAACCAAGAAAGGACAACATCTTGATAATTGGACAGCCTAACAACGATTCCTCTTTCTTTCTTTTTTTATGCCGAGGACATCAAGATTTTGAGTGTACATTTTCCCAAATATCTTTTTCAGAAACAAGCTATCAAGTTTAGAGATGGTCATGGAAACTCAATCCTAGTAAGAGACTAAGAATATCTACACATATATGTGCACTTTCACATATGGATGGATGGAGGCATTACTTTTTAATTAAGCATGATCGAGTTGGAAAGTCCATCAATCACGTGAAATGTAAATAAAATAAAATTGTAGAATAACGTTCATTTATTTGTCTGAATAAGAAAAAATCAAGTCTAAATTAAGGTTAATTTTCACCAAAAACTTTGCATGATTGTATGATGCAATTCACACACAACTACTTGTAATCTACCCACCTTATAGACATAAGAGTGCTAATAGTAATCTACCCATCTTACATAACTACGACTGATCGGTCTTTCATCAAATACTATGAGTACAACTGTAGAACCATTGTTCATTTGAAGAATGACTTTTTTTGTTGGGAATTCTTTACCCTTGCTCTTTTTTTTTTTCCTTTTAATTGATCTTTTAACATTGTTTTGATTTGCAATTGGTTAGTGATTCAATTTCATGTTTTTTTTTTTACTTTTTTTTTTCTATAGAGTTATATTGATCTCATGTCCTTGATCATTGGCTTGAAAAATTAATCCAAATTGATTTGATTTTTTATTTATTTTGCATTTCAATATTGTGTTGTTTTGCAAATAAAGCTTCATGTTTTTATTCTATCTTTTTTCTATAACATTATTTTGTTCTTATGTCCAAGTTATGTATTTGACAGACCAAGTTGGATGGAGTTCAAATTTTTCGTGCGTCTAATTTTATTGTTTATATGAAAAAACTCTATATTCTGGAAAATGCATCCTATGAGTCCAAATGAGCGAGTAAAATTCTGAATGTTTTAAACTCTCACAAGAAGTATATACTCTAACTCGAACTCGAAATCTGTTATACCATCATGTCATACCCTCGGTGACATTGCATCTAAAACATTAGCATTGCCTTAACATTATTATTATTGTTGTGTTTTAGAAACTCGGCTCCATCAATCTAGCTCATGCTATTAACGTGGAGCTCATAATCGAAAATTTTCTACAAATCAGAACTCGACAACCCATCACAAAATAAATTAGAGTCAACAAAGATGGTCCTTCCTCTCTCTCTTTCTCTCCCCCCCTTTTTTTTTTTTTTTTTTGCAAAAAAGTGCGTAGAAATAAAACTGAAATGATGAGGACTTTGTTTAATGGTTGGGAAGTTCTTACTTACGAATAGAAAGAAACGGTTGGTTGTCAACATAGTTTTCATTTTCTTATGTATAATAAAACTGTTACAAATGGCATGGTCAAATATCTCGCGGGTCAACAAAAATGACTGATGAAGAAGATCCATGTTTTATCCAATCATACGTTCCACATCTTCGATCAACATCTAGTTTTTCAGCGGCAAGCTTCTTGATGCACCACAAATCTTCAGCCAATGAAAATTTCCTCCAATGCGGGATCACCTCCCTAACTGGGTCCCTCTGTGACACCTCAGCCGCCACCGCCCCACACCCACCGTCATCTCTGGCCATATTATGTGCAAATGCACACAGAGCCTTCATGAGCCTCGACGCATTTTTACCCTCCATGTGTAGCCCGTACAGGAAATAAACACCAAATTGTCTAAATACATCAGGAAAGGAAGGCAACCTTAGCCATGGCATCCAAGCATCTAGCAACCTAGTTCCTGCGCAACATGCGTACGTTAATTTGGACACTCCCTTCACTTGTAACTTGAACACTTCCTTGGTGTTCCACACACTTAGTAAGGCAAAACTTGAGGGCAGAATTCCTGTTTTTGGATCCCACTTCGGGAGAGCTTTTCTGGGCACGGCCATGAACGTGCCCAGATTTAGCTTACTGTGCAAAATTGAGCCGATATCTTTTGGGAAAAACTCTGCGCTGGCGAACACTCGACAATAAATTGCTTCGGCGAGCTTCGGAGTGAGTTGAATTATGGCAATGTCGGAGCCTAATGGCCTGTAATGGGCATGAACCGGTTGCACTAGCATGGTAAGAGTTCTAAATTTTGTGTAAGAGAATTTTCTGGTGAACAAATTGATGGAAGGTTCATTGGAGCAATCTGTGGCCATGTATGAATAATCTGCACCTTTTTGCTTGCACCATTCTTCAATTTCCTGGACCAGTTTTGTGCCAATGCCAAGCCTCCTGCAGCATTTCCAAAGTTGAAATTAAATATTGAGAATCAATTAAGAAAACAAAAGCATGATCTAATTGTTTATGCATTGGTTTTTGTCCGATTTGAGCACAAAAGATACTTAACGGGTGTTTCTTTAAGCAAAAGTAAGGAACATTTTTGAAGATGATAAGGACCATTATAGAATTAAAAAAAGAAAAAAGAAACTGTGATCATGGTTACATAAATCTAAGCTTTTGCCTAAGGAACTAAGCATAATGGCATATGCCTATTAATCAAAACTATTATTATTATTATAATATTCCATGAAGGAAGTGGATATATATACTATACAGACATTAGTGGCGGACCATATTATGTCAAGTAAAGTAATTTTAGGTGGTAACAAAGTAGAAACAAACAGGAAGCTTTTCTATTCGATAAAGGAAGTCTTGGCATTGGATACATGTGTCAATGCCAGGCTAGCTTGCATTTTCCTCATTCCATGATACGAGGAACAAATATTTTCTCTTTATAGTCGAATCTAATCGTGTTTTGTGGGGTGGGAATGGTTCGTAGAAACCCACAAAAGTAACAGGAGAAAGAAAATTTCACAAAGTAAGGTTGCAAATTTGTGAAGTGCAAAGGTTAACGAGAGCCCACATCAAAAAAAAAAAAAAGTTTTCCGGTGATCCTTTCCGTGGAGCTAGAACTTTGTGCACACCATAAGGACACTTAAATTTTGTGAAAGTAACGTTTGTTGATTGCACTCCTTATGGTGCTCTGATCAAGTAACGGAGGAGGAGTAATTAAATGCAAATGATTACGAAAAAAAGAAGAAGTATAAAACAATCTTTTCTTTGTGGGGGTAAGAGAGAGAGACCTGTGAGAAGGAGAAACCCTTAATCCCAGAATATAAGCCAGCTTTACATAGCCTGAACTTTCTTTTGTCACAGTTTTTACGCAGGCTCTTACTGCCCCCACTATCTCTCCTCCTCCTCCTCCTCCTCCTCCACATTCAGCAACCTGTTTTAATCATATAAAACATAACTTTGTCACCACAAAATGGATCAAAACAGAAGAAAGGCAATGCCTATCCACAGTGTAAGCTTCCAATTCTTCATCTTCAGAAATATACCATCGCGTCACATACTCATCCAAGCTTAGTTTTTGCTTGAATTTTGACATACGGATTGTGTGATCATGCAACATGAAATAATCTGTTTACGTTTCTCTTTTCACATGCTCAAGTGTCATAAACAAAGGGAAAATAAAGGTGGGGCTGATGAAAATTGATGAATTATACTACTTACTAGCATAACATGTGATGGAAAATTGCGAACTCGACAGATTGGATCACCCATAAGGTCAGTAACAAGTGAAGGCTTTCCTCTTTGGCCAACCTCACACCTTCTTTCCATTTCCTCTACAGCCACCTTGTCTCTCCCTTCATCATACTCTCTCACCACCACGAGATTCTCCATCTCGCCGGCCGGCAATGTTGGGAAATTTTCCGCAGCTATTTTTAGTGACATGGTGGGAAAACTAATTAATTTGTGTTAGCTAGCAATGTATAGTGACTACTGAGCTATAGAGCTCAGAAGTTCTCACAGTGTGTGTTTTCTCGACTATGTCACTTACGCCTATGTAATACCTCCCCATATTTATAGCAGGTGGAGGTTCTGACGTGGCCCTCTTGATCACTTTCAGCTGGGAATTCTTTTTCTAGCTAATATATATATATATATATATATATATATATATATATATATATATATATATATATATATATATATGCAATCACATTCTCTCCATACATGCATACATATAATGATCCATATAAATGGTCGCAATTATTGGTGCATTAAGATGATGGTGATGATTATGTGATGATGAAGCTAAAGGCAGATAAGCTTTTTAAAAACAAATCAAAGTGGGAATCAATATATACAAGTTCTGTACATACCCATCACATGAAAGACTACAACGATTGAGTTCGACTAGCCTGGCGTGGATTTTCCAAGAAGAAAGTATAGTGATTCATAGAAATAAACCAATGGCTTGAAAGACTACTACGCTTAATCTCTTATTCCATTAACTGGGGCTAATTATTACAATTTGTCAATCAAGAATTTGGACCAAGAAAGGCATAGTAGTTACAATAGGCATAATTATATCTGCGTATAAATTAGCCGATTTTCGGGGTGGAGTAGATGATGATGGCTACAATATCTCTTTTTTTCAGTTCAATGGAGAGGCAAAATCTTTGCCCTAGAGTAGCCGTTCCAAATAATAAACATTATATTACATGGTGTTTCACCAATTATTGGTGAGGGTGGTGAGAATCATGCCCGTCACCACGTTTTTGGTGAGCATGTGAGATGCTCATGTGCTTGGAATGATAACCATCACCCTAATGCAAGAAAATTATCCATTCTTAATTGAATTTTAGTTATCTTAATGGTAATTATGAAACATCGAGACGTGTGTTGAATTCTTATGAACGTGGAAGGTTCCTTTAACTAAAAAGAAGAAGAAAGTAAATCTAAGAGACATGTCTTTATTCTCTGTTCAAGATTGGTTTTTCCCCTAAACATTACAAACATGATGATGCAAGAAGAGTGGGTGGGAATTGAACCAATCCATTCTAGGAAGCTTTATCTAAAACATTCTGCTGGTTGATTTGTCCTGTGCAGAGAGTGAACTTACTGCAGTTGTTACAGACAAACTGGTCAAACATAAAAAGCAATGCTATAACTCTTAAATATATGAAAGTTAAAAGGACGGCCATACAGCAATGGATTTCACATTTAAAATGATAGTAGATAAGAATCACCTTTTTTTCTGAATTGGGTTGCGAGGGAGACACTTTGGACGCCATGGGTATGTGTGTGTGTGTATATATATCCCACTCGCAAGTAATTTTCAGTCATAAAACTAAGTTATAAACGAGATGAAAATACAAGGATGAATAATTATATATGAAGATTTACGTTTTAACAAGAGGGACTAGCTTAATGAATTGTAAGAATATGGCCCCAAGTTACTTGATGTGATGGTAGATCGCACATGATTTGCACAATAGGTCTTATGTTCATATATTGTTAGAGCATGAGACAGTCGAGAATTTATTTACTCATCTGAACCCACAAAATATATTTTTTTGAAACTTATACTTAATTCTAATTATTTAACGATGAGGTGAATGACTCTAATACTAATTTATTATATTCTTATGAAAAAGTTATTAAAGATAAAATAAAAAACTAAATTCTCTTAGATATGATCTTAATATTTAGATTTTTTTTATAAAAAAACACATAATTCAGTCAACCCCCTAGAATTTCTAATTTGATATAGAAATGAGATTTATTGTGCGTATATTGTCCCTTCAAACTTTTAGGAGTACAAAGAGAATGCTTTTCGTGAATTTATTATACCACAACTTTTAATATTGAACCGATCAATCCATGGGAAATATTCAATGACGAACTCTCATCATGCAAGTTGATTACAACGACTAAGTGTTTGAATAACAAGTCTGGGCATATTCTTCCTGTTCTAACAACTGTTATATGGCCAAGAAATTCACATAGATATATACGATTCCCTTCTACTCTTCTTTGCATCTCACTTTTTAGATTTCCTGAATCGTCTTTCCTGTGTAAAAATACCACTTGCCTCATTGTAATCTTGCCCTAATCCATCCGTGTTATCCACTAAAATATCCCCGTTTATCAATCTTTTCAATAAATACAGAGAGAGAGACACGCACGTACAATTAGTTTTAATGATGTTTAGTTGTATCTCTCAAGTTCAGCTTCTGTAAATGGTTCTTTCACGCAGTTAATTTGCAGTAAACCCTAGCTAGGTCAGCTAGTGATCATAAGCATGGAAGCTTAGAGAAGATGGAGATGGCTGGCTGGCTAGCCAGAGGAGAAGACACCCACTTGGAACTAAATTCCTTTCACGAGGAAAAGAAAAGGGACAAAGCGAGAGAATCCATGAGAAATTAAGAAATATCCCTCGCATTCCGATGGGTGTGATATAAGGGAATAAATTAATGGCTGTGATTTGATGCCAATTCTCCCTTGGACCCACTTTTCATTATAAAAATATATGGTTCATGCTCTTAGTTCTTAGAGGGAAAGAAAAGAAAAAGAAACTTCAAGTGCTGTGTTGAAGATTATTATATTAACAGGAAAATAAAAAAAAAGCAGTTATGACTATATATAATAATTATAATTAATTAATACAACTATAATGAGTCCCCTTTAAATTATTGCTTACGTTGCAGTGATGTTTTTTTTTTTATAAATTTGGATAATGCAAATACAGAGTTTAATAAATACCTGATTTCTTATCATGGATAATAAGGAAAATATAAATATTATAAAACCAATATTCTTAATCTGTTGGTACAGGAATTTAACAGTGTTTATTTTTATATTTTAATATATATATATAGATATATATAAAATTAAAAAAGCATACCTGTGATAGCAGTAGGGTGTGCAAATGTACAATGACATGGGGTCCAAACTCCAAACAGAAGAAGAAATGTATTTTGCTAAGAAAATACACCCACTGGGCTCATGAAACAGTTCTATCAACTCATAAGGCCCAGGCCCATTTTATTTTGCCTGGGAAGACCAAAGGAGCCCAATCACCCACAAAATCAAACCACTCCGGTCTCCCCTCCGAACTATACCAAACCCCCACAAAAATCCTAGTGGTGATTGTGACTTTGTTACAAAATTCCGTAGAAAATCAGTCGGGAATCAAGCGAGGGAGAAAATGGGTGTCTTTGCAGCAGTAGGGGTGTTGCTCCCCTTCCCATATTACTACTGGCTATGGACAAACCCACAAGCATGGGTGAACCTATGTGGGAAATACAAGAACCCATCGAAGGTTATGTCTTATGTTTCACATTTCCTAAAGTTGCTGCAGTTCATTTCCCTTTTTTCGGTTTCCACTCTCTCTTGGCCTCCTCCTCTCTACTTCTGGCCCCTCTTTGGCTTTGGTCAGTTCCTCAACTTCAGGTCAGGCAATCACTGTACTATTTATATCTGACCTATTTATATATGCCTGTGAAGATTGACTTTTTTTTAATTGATTATTGTACAATTTGATGAATTTCTTGTAAAGTTTCCTTCATTTTTTTGTTAAAAGAGATTGCAAATGCCTGGTTATGGATACCAGCATAGTAATCTATGCCTGCAAAGATCGGGTCTTGGTAGCTTAAATGTTCCAAGTTGGTAACTTTTTGATAGGGATGAATTTTAGGTTATGGACCCAATTCAGATTTCATGTTTTGCTTCTTTTTTGGTAATAGAAATGAAAAATACGTGGTATATTTGAGTAATGGTAATTATGGTGCTTTGTTTTGAGGTGGACTAGTGGATTTACCTTGAAGCAACTTTTGAGGCTTTAATCTATTTTTTTTCTTATTTAATGCTTTATGCATTCTTTATCATTCTATACCAAGTGCTGATAGCTGTCATTTATTTGCTTTGCTGTTAGCTCCTATCATTTAGAACTAGGTCACCCCTGATGTTCAATAGATGAGTGTGGTTGAATTGGAACTTAAGAACTGTCATACAATACACACCATGGATAAAGCAAAAAAGAATGGTTTCTTTCCGTTCTTATTTCTCTCACCTTTTGCACTACATTTCAGGTTTGCTTCCACATGGGCAATCTACTAGCCATCCCTTTGATCTTTTTTTGTTTTAAATTTGATGCCTTTTAATGGATTCCATTTATATAATAAGCTTATAGTTCAGCCAAAGAAAAGTGCAGTTTTTAGCTTATTGCTGGAGTTTGGCTCCTAAAATCAATCAACTTCTGAATCCGGTCTAAAAGAGTTGATCTTCACCCTACTTCATGTTTTTTTCTTCTCTGTCCAGTTACTTGGATATTTGATGGTGATTGGCCCTATTCCTACCCATAAGGCCTCTAGCCTAACTAAAGGCAGAATTGATCCTTGTATCTATGATACCTTCCTAGAAAATATTCGCAAGCAGGCTGGCCACACATTGATGTTAAGATGTGCGTGTCATTGTTCTATTTTGGTCATATGAGTTTGGTTGACATTGATGCTCTGTGGATTACTCTTGAAGTTTATGTGTAATTGTTGGTTTCAGCATGCCAGTAAGTTTGTGTAGTTTTGATATTCGTATATAAATGGTCTGTTTCAAGTATAAGAGCAACCAATCAAGCAGTCTTTGAAATCAATGGCTGTTGTTGCATGATGCTTGCCTGAAAAGCATAATTTGTTCTGTGCCTCATTCTTGACCATACTGCCTGCGAATTTGCTTTTGTGTTTATATCACTTTTGACATTTCTGGTTCTCTCTTTTTTCTTTGCCCTTTTCCCTCCAACCACTCAGTTTTAACCTATAGTTTCAGCTATCGTCATAAAATTCCAAAATTTATGAGAATCTGGGCTATGTTTTTGGAACGAATAATAATCGTCTAAAATATCAGATTCGGTGGAAAACTAAAAGATCCTGCAGTAGGTGGGGTTTTTATATATACCTAGTTCAGATACAGAACAGCTTTTCACCAGCTTATTTCATTCTGCTTAATGGCCTTTGATTGGCATACCCCGTTTAAAAGCAGTTTAAAATAAGATATGCAGTTTTAACTTTCCTGTTAAGATATTGTCTATAACCTCTGAATGGACATCCTTTTCATACTTTATCTTCCATGAATAGATGCTTATCTGTGGATATCTAGTCCTGATTCCCTAATCCCTTTTTGTGAACGTGCATCATGATATATGAATGGTTGTTTCTTTGTTTAGACATTCCCAGGAGAAGTGTACAGTTCAGATTCCCAAGTCCTTATTTTGTGGCTGATATTTCGCATGCTCCCAAGTCTTTGTTTTTTGTAATTGGATTGCTTCCTTGAACTGAAAAAAAGTTTTGTTTTACAATTTTGGCGAATCACTGTAAATGTTTTGGGGAGTTATAATTATTTAGCCGTAGGGTACTGGTAATGGAAAATAAACCATAAACTGTTTTCTTATATTATGACTCTGAGGCTTTACTTGAATATTTTAGCTGCCGCTGTGTTAATAAGTATAAAATTATGTGGAATTATGCTGCCTCTATCCACTTCATTTTGTGGTTATAATAAAAAATTCACATTATAGGGTATACCAATTGCTTGGTGAATCTGGTACCTACTATGGTGTACGCTTTGGGAAGAACATCCCCTGGGTGACAGAGTTCCCATTCGGGGTTATACAAGATCCACAATATGTTGGAAGCATTTTGAGTCTTTTTGCATGCCTATCTTGGACCCCTTTCCAATACATTCTCTTGTGGACTCTGGGCTATGTATTCATGATCTATGTGGAATCAAAAGAGGATCCAGCTTCTCGAGCAAAGCCTGTTTCTTGATAATAAATGTTGCGATTTGCAATTTTACCGTCTAATGATCTCCAAGAAGAGAGCGGGTGGTTGGAAGATGCTCTCTTTCCCAGCTCTTTAGGTGCGGTTGAATAACATCTTTATTTAAACATCTTAGCCCTGTATTCCTCTCAAATTTTGATGATTGTTTATTTTTCTCATTCTACTTACTTTAGAAGGTGCTTCTTTGTTTTACAAAGTTTCCTCGTTGCATAATTTTCACCGATAGATTTACGTAACATTTGGCTGAATATTTTTACAGCTAACTAGTCAAGGCATTGAAATTTTGAAGCTCCATTTTACTGTATCTTACTACTCAAGCCATGGTATTACGAGCTATATTAAGATTAATGGTGCCATCAAGCTGTAATCTATAGATGACAGTAAGGTGTTTTTGGGTAGATAGTGTTTGAATGCATGTATGATTAAAAGACTGAAACCCTATTTGTAGTTGACTATATATTCCAACTCCATGAGCTAAAGTTCAGGCTGTCACTGTCTTGACAATGCATGTAGAAAATTGAATTTTCTCACTTGAGTCATTTGGGGAATACAGGGGAGTAGCAGCGAGTTAACTAAATCTTGAAGGCCATTCCTTCGTTTCATTTTTCAACCCATGCCTGGGGGTTGACCTGGCTCAAGGCTTGGGTAGCTGACATTTAGCTTTTTAGAAAGAGAAAACAAAACCCAAAACCAGAGTCTTGGTCCAAAAATCTGAGTTTTCTACCAGTTTTTTAAATTGTTTTTCTCACACCAAAAACTCTAAAAATAAAGTTAGTCTTAAAAAATGTTTGAAACGCAGCAGCTGCAAACAGTCAATACAGCTGCAAGCTCTATTTTACAAATTGGCATTGGCATTGACATCGATGTGGATTTCCCAGTGGTTGGAGATTCACAATACAAATGAAAGTTGAGAGAAGGGGAAGGAGAGAAGAAGCACAGAATCATAACTTCAAAAATAAACCCCATCTTTTCCTTCTAGACCAGAGCTAGAGACATGTCAAAAATTTGCATTGCCTGTTTCACAGCTCCTACATCTATGTCTTTTAGTTTCCCGGTTTTAGATGAGACAATAATGCATTTCTTCTCCTCTGCATTGGGAACAAATACTTTACCCTTCTCTTCAGAGCCAAACAGCGCGATGCTGCAATGATTGAGCAGAACACAGATCAAAATAGTTGATATAAACAATTTCTTTGAGCATAGAAATTACCTGGGTTTCTCTCGTGCGTTTGCAAGTTGGATTGCCGCTGTGTTTGTTGCAATCACCCCAGCCGAATCATTGATGAGGGCTGCCAGCTGAAAAGAAAACAGACCTTACTGTTGATTATTATTAGCTTTCTGGAAATGTTTTTCTCGGAAAAAAAAAAACATGATTTGATGACAGAACCTTCAACAGAAGCCATGCATGCTGCTTCTGTTTTTTGAGGATTTTGTAGACAACATCATGATTATAAGAAAATGGCTGGAAGATGACACTTACCTGTCCTGGGGTAGTGATGAGGACAATACCGATATCTTCATTATAAATTATTTCCTCCACATTTTCCCTTTCTTTCGCATGTGGAATGACAAAAACTGGCTTAAATCCACTGTTTGAAAGAGGAGAGTGGATTAAAAAGAGTCTATTACGTAAATAGAGAGCAAGAATCATTTGAAAATATCGAACAGTCACAAGAACTTCCATCTACTTGATCACACAATTTAACCTCATGCTAGAGACTTCCTGATGTGTTAGGAAAGAAGAAATCAAGTAATCCATGCATCTTTTGGACAAAACTGAAACTAAGCTGTAGATAGTTCTTCACTGAGAGGGCAAATTGTTAAAGTCAATCCATACCTTATAACATCAGCTATTTGATCCCATACTTCAAGCGGTAGCAGGCTATCGGTATCACCCCTAGACTGCATTGAAGCCTTTGAATCTGATTCTATCCCATGAATCACAATATACTTCCCTTTCTCTGCACCAGCATCCCTATATTTTGCCTGTACATACTCCTTCAGCTTCCTTGAAATTGAAACTCTTAGTGGGGGCACTGGCTGCCGGGCCACATTGTAAATTGGTCTTCCTAGCCAGTCAAGCATCTGATGGTACCTAAACAAAACACAGTTCAATTTTCGGATCAGGCAGATTCTTTCAATTCTGTGTTCAGGTTTTCCTTGGCAGTTTCGTGCCAGGTCCACGTAGCTGTATTGTGTTTAAAATCACCCCCACCTCTTCAACAAGGTGCGTCTCTCTTTTGCAATAAACAACTTAGATTGAAAAACCATTAACACTCAAGATGCTGTCTAACTTTCCATGGAACAAGTGTTGCAAATGATTATGCTGTGCTATAAACTCACATGTGGTAACCCCCTTCTGAAAGATTCGTGCTATCTGGTGTGAATGTTTCTGTCAGAAGTAGCCCTGCTCCTGCTGCATTCACATTCGGGTATATGTAGCTAACTTTATCCCGAGCCGAAGACATGAACATGAATGATGCGTGGCCAAGCCCTGCCAATTTGGTTGATAAGATCAAGTCATAGTACCTATTCTGCAACCACAAGGCAACGATCCTTTAAATCTAATTAGCCTAAGCCAACGACCCCTGGAAATGGAAAATTGATGTAGGAAACACGTATTCTAGTTAGGATTTTGAGACTTAAATAAACGAGGATGGTTTGATTATATCTAAAATGCAATAACTGGAGCACTCCACTAAAATTCTTGGCATCCTAAATATCGCAATCTGCACTCAATTTGAAACTGGAACAGAAATTGCAGCCTGTTCAGGAGACCAAATGAGATATAATCATCAAAAGAGCAAAGGCAAGAATGTAAGCCACCAACCTTCATAACTCCAATCATGTCAGTATAAATTGCTGGATCAGGATCGCCATCGGGATCATAAACATTTGCCCATCTCACATTCTTATTCAACTCATAACACTGTTTCCCTCTATCTGAAGCCAACACATCCACTAGAATACCAGGGTACCTTAAACAAGACCATAGTAATTAAGCATCAGTAATGAATAAAACAATAGTTTGCCATTTCCATTGGTATGAAATATACTAGATCATAGCGCCATTCCTTTTGCATAGATATACCTGTCTTTCAGCATTTGAATGACAGGAAAGAAGAGCAGGTTCTCATAAACACCACCAGAAACCATACAACAGCACCTCCTTACATCACCTCTAATTTTCAATCCCAACTGGGCAACCTCCACATTATAACCTTTTGGGAACTTAAGGAATCCATATGGGTTGTTGGGGTTATCAACTGGCCTGGTATCTTCATCTTGCTTTCCATCTACATACAAAGAGCCATATTCCATATCAGGGTCCTCTCCGTCATCAAAAATATCAATCCATGGGTTCTTTTTCTTTGCATAGGGGGGCAGAATGCTTGGTTTTCTAGGACATGGAAGATGATGGTCTGCTAATGGGTTGAAAAACGATGGCTTGGCGGTGAAATGAGCTGAGGGAAGTGAGGGTGGGTTAGTGAGGAAAGGAGAGATGGTTTTGGGTAGCAAGGATGATGAAGCCATGAGGTGGATAGTTTTTTGTTTCTTTTTTCAGTTGGAGTTAGTTTTGTTATGCAAAGTTGCAAACTTCTTCCCAATGTGAGTTGTAGAAGTTAGGATTTCAATGTGTGGAAGCTAGTTGGATAAGTGCCTAGGTGGGTCCTACCTTGCTATTCTTTGTGTTTTTTATTTTTTATTTTTAATAAAAAAATCATGAGATTAAGGATTGCTTGAAGGGGATGAGGAGGAAGACGAGAGATGTGAGAGGGGAGTTTAAATCAAACTTATTAAATTTAGTTTTGCTTGTAATCTTAGCTGATTAATTTATATCAATTTAAAATAATATTGTTGAGAATGATATAAATCAAAGGCTAAAAGAGACCAAATATATTATTTGTTGTGTTAAAATAAATAATAAGTTATTGTTTTTCAAAATTAGTCTTAAAACAGAAAAAAAAAAATGTGCTCTAAATATATATATTAACTAAAATATAAAACGCGTGCCATTTTTACCGTAGATAACGGTATTGTTCACACAGACGCATTATTGTTCATTGCAACAGTAATATATAACTTTTACTATTAATATCTAATGTCGTTGGCTAGGCGCGCGAGATTAATTGAAAAGGTGTGGGTTCGAATACCACACTCGGCAGTTTCTTATTATGCATCTACAGAAAACCTTACTATTAGTACATATTTTCATTAACAATGAATAAAATGTTCAGGTAGCCGATATGGCTAAGGCGCGCGAGATTTATAGAAAGGGCGTGGGTTCGAATGCCACTCTCGGCAGCTTCTGATTTTGCTTTAAAATAATTTTTATTTTGTATGGAAATGTGATTGATTTTTTAAAAAAAACAATATTTTTTGTTTAGAAATATATTAAAATGATAATTATTTTTTAAAATTATTTTTAATATCTGCACATGAAAATGATCTGAAAACATTAAAAAACCATTAAAAAGTACAATGTTTATGTTTTTTTTTTTTGTCTGTATTTATTCATTTATACTTTTAAATTATTATTTTTTTCAATTCATTTTTTATTGGGGTTTTATTTTTATTTGGTTCCTTTCTGAAATTTTAATTTATGTTGGTGATAATTTTAAAATTAATATTGCTCATTTAAAATTTTAATTAATGTTGGCGAATGGTTCTCTCCGGCGTCGCCTTTCTCTCTCCTTCCGCCTCCAAATTCGGATCCAGTCCCTACTGTTGGTGTGAAGTTCAGTTTGGTCCCTGCGGTTTTGATTTCGTTTTTATTACTGATTTATTCAAATTAAAGTTTTATTATTTTCAATTGTGCCCTTCAATTAAAACTGATTATATAAGAAAGTTTTATTTCAGCCTTATAGTTTTGATTTTGTATTTATTTTTTATTCCTTCAATTATTCCGGTACGGATGTTTTGATTTCTTTGATTTGGTCCTCCAATTGAAATTGCTAATATCTGCAAAGTTTGATTTCAGTTCCTCTTCTTCTAATTTTTCTCTAAAATGACAAAAATTGTCATTATTTATTTTTGGTCCTCCAAGTAATTTTTTTTTTTAATTTTCTCCTTCAATTAGAATGATTTTTATATATGTCATTTTTCATTTCGATCCTTATTCTTTTAATTTTTTTTGATATTAATTCATTTGGTTTCTTTTATTCTTTGACAATGTTTAAAAATTTAATCCCTTTATATTTGATTTTCATTTCAGCCCTTATACTTTTATTTTTTTTTATATTTCTAGAATAATCCCTACTTTTGTCCATGTATATATAAATGTATTTAACACAATAATAATAATAATCATAATGATGATGATAATAATAATAATAATAATAATAATAATAATAATAATAATAATCATGATTTAATTTTTTTTTATTCTTACTCTTATGTTGTTATTTTTCCCTCCCGATAATTTGATAAAAAAAAAAATTCCGGTAATAGCAATGATATTTTTTTTTCTTTTGTTAAAGTTTCTTGAATATTTTTAGTCTTTCATTTATTTTTGTTTCTTTCATTATTAACATAATAATAATAATTATAATAAGAATAATAATGATAGTGATTATTATTAATATTATAATAATAGTGATTATGTATTCTATTATTATAATAATAGTGATTATTTATTCTTTCACAATAAGAATAATAATAATAATAATTTTTAATTGGTTTTTCTTGCTTGCTGTTTTGTTCATGCTTTTTATTTTTTTCTCTCGGTATAACGTAATAATTTTTATTGTTTTTATTCTGGCGGTAATAATAATTTTAAATGTTAAGACTCCGATGTTGCTATTGTTATAATATTTTAAATTAATATTGCTTCCTGTTCCTTTTTGTTTTTTATTTGCTCCTTCTATTAATTGATTTGTATAATTTTATTATCTGCACAATAATGATTTCATTAAGTTTTTTTTTCTTATTATGTTGCTCTTTTTTCTAATGTTAGTGCGCGCTCTTTTGTGATCGTTTATGACGCAATACCTATATTCTAAAAGATGTAATCTATGCTTACGTGAGAAACTCAACTCAAAATTTTCAACATTTTATCTTTTAATCTATAATTTTTATTTACTTATATCATATAAATTTATCATTGTAGATTTAATTATATTAAATTATATACAAAAAAATACCCGCGGCAACGCGCGGGCAAGTTGCTAGTATGGAGTAAACGCTAACGGGAAGGGCTTGTGGGGGATGAATAGTAAGCTTAGATAATGGATGGGCCTGTTTCCGTACACAATAGATTGGATCCCCACAATTTTTCATCTTGATGCTATCCATTAAGACAAATTATGCCTGTGTATCGTCCACCGCGGTCCCGGCGTTTTTTCTTACATAAAAAATTCGTGCAGCAAAGATAAAATTATTTATTTTCTCAAATATTTAAAAGTGTTTTTAAAAAAAATATATATTTTATTTATTTTTTAAAAATTATTTTTGATATTAATACATGAAAATAATATGAAAACACCAAAAAATAATTTAAAATAAAAAATAAAAATAATATTTATAAGACAGTATCAACTCTAATAAATAATACAAGGAAGGGTGTATTACTAAATTCGTTAGCAAATTGTACCTAATTTCAATTAATACCAGGCCCAATGAAAAATATCACATGCTATAAGAATATATAATAAAGAGTAATTTCCTCTAAATATTAACCATGAGATGCACTGACCATTTTATAAATAGTAAGGACTGCTTCATTTACCGGCATGCAAAATAATTTGTTTTGCCTCCAAAGTAATAATTAGGTGAAGCAAAATGTTTTTTTAAGAGAAGAAAAATATATAACTCGAGTTATATACTTGATGGGGTTGAATAGATATATTTTATTTAAATTGGATGATGAAATAGATAATTTATTTTTTTATAAGAAGTGATCACGTAAACTAGGATTTTTTTTTCAAAAATAGACAAACAATGTAGCTTAATTTTTAGTTCATTAAACATGAAAAAGACAAAATAAAGTAATAAAAGAAAATTAGGATCGAGTCAACTCAAATTATAATGTCAAACTTGTAATCTAGATCACGAGACTGGATAACCTGATAAAAAAATTATAAATTATATTTTCTTTAAAAAATTTAATGTCAATTCAAGTTAACTTTTCAAATTCATGACCAGTATCATTAGACCCGAAACACCTTATTTAAAAAGATCGTGAAGTCCAATTCTGAATAAATTAAATATTGAATGATGAAATTAAAAAATTGTTTTAATTATACAAAAAAGATTAAAAAAAACAACAAATAAAATAAAAGAATGAGGATTAAAATTGAAATATAAAATAATTTTTAATTTTAATGTTTTGATTGAAGTGTGAAATTGAAAAGAAAAATCAATTTAACTTAAGAAAAAAATACATATTACGAATTAGGATCGGATGATGAAATTAAGAATAAATCATAATTTTATAAAAAGACCAAGAAAAAAAATAAAAAATTAAAATGATAATAATAAAAATAAAATAAAAATTACTGGATGCTTAATTTTGATTTAAAACTCACCGTTCCATGTTAACATGTGATGACAGATGAAGTTTAATAACGGTGATAAATGATAAACACAAACAAATCCAAAGCAGCAGGCAGAGAAAAAGAATCTCGGACAAAACATCAACTTCTTAGTAAACAGTCCAAGGACAGACATCCAGTTACGTGGCACACTTTAACTGGTAAGTCCCTTTCTCTCTCCACAAAGTCCCCTCCTCGAAATTTTCCCGTCCTGTCTTTCAACACGCCATGGATAAATTCCCTCACCGCTCTTTCACTACCCAAGCGTAGCCTCACTTGTCAGAGTATTTTATTTTATATATATAAATATGTAGAACAATGCTCTCACTTTTTTTTAATAAAAAAACTTATTTGGTTTTAGAATAATATAAATCATATTATACTTTCTCATTTACAAGCTTAAACTTTTAGGTGAAATGGTTCCTTAACATGATAACAAAGCCTTGTTGATCCAGCGGTCACGGGTTCTAATCTCACCACCCTCATTCTATTTGATAAAAACCAAGCACAAGGTGATATGGGTCTGTGCAAGTTTCAAGCCCAAAGAGCTTTTACTTAAGGGAATATATTAGAGAATAATATAAATCATATTACAAGCCTTACTTACAAGCTTAAGTTTTTAAATGAGATATTAGAGATATTTCTTTAACATATTTGAATATCAAATTACCAAATTAAGAGTGATATTTCATTCAAGAGAACCTCAGTGCGTCATTTGATACATCATCCTGTTGATTTAGCGGAATGATCGGTGAAAAACCTCAGTTTTTCATACAAGAATTCGTCTCATCCGTGGTCATGCTCCTGGAGCAAGATCCTGCTATTCACAGTCCTGCAGGGCTAGATCTCACCAACATCCATTGATAGGAAAATAAATTCCTTTCCAGACCAATAGAGACTAGTCTACCTTTAACTTTGATGTCGTGGCAGCTTTGAGCTTCTTCACCAAGTTGCTGTCGCTCATTATTTTTCCCACTTTTCATGATGAAGGATGCGAAGTCCCAGTCCATGATGACAGGCATGCCATGCACAAAACCCTTTGGATAATCTTCTTCCCAAGCAAAGGGGATCTGGTAGCTGTCAAGACAAATATATCATTTAAAAAAGTTTAAGTTTTTTAGAATATAATTTATATTATTTTCTAACATATTTTTTCATTTGAAAGCTCTTTGGGTTTTAAACATGCACACAAATCCACACTACTTTATGCTTGATTTTTATCAAATGGAATGAGAGTGGTGAGATTCGAACTCGTCACTATTGTATCAACAAAGTTCTATATCATGTCAAAGAACCATCTTACATAAAAGCTTAAACTATTAGATGAGATACTAATATATAATTTATATTATTCTCTAATAACTTCCTCGATAGGTCTGCGATCATTTCTTTTGATGTGCAGGAAGCTGTATGAACAGCTGAGCCTATCAGGAGCTTCGGCTGAACTTACATGGCCATATATTTAGTTACTGGTTATTTCAATCAAATGTGTTTGTTATGATAGATGCACTTGCCTGGTGTACGGGCATTCAATAATCAAAAGGCAATGTGAAGTTATCTGCATGCAGGGAATTCTTTTTGGATTTCGTTCCAGTTGCTAACGAGAAAGAGACAGCACTTCCAAGAAGCCCACCAGCTCCCTACTGTCAGAGATAAACTTCCGATCAATCACTGAAAATGCTCATCAAATGTGCGAGGTGGAGACGTGGACTGTTCTATTCTGTTTTTGAGTGCTGATTAATTCATGCTGTAAGCTAATATTCGACTCCCTTTTTATGTGATTTTTGCTAATAACTCATGGTCAAGAAACCTCTGGGCTCGATGTAATACTGCTGAAGATTGTCTCAACCCGTGCATGACCTGCAAACTGCTATAAACTCGCAGGTCATTGATGAGTTCGGCTCTTTTATTAAAAACATGTGGAATTTTGTCAGCCATTATCAGCCCATCATAAGCCGATCCCGATATTCCCAGAAAGTTCCAGTCAAGACTCCAAAAGCAGAGCTCACAAGCAACGACAGGGTAAGATGGAGGGTTTTGAAGTGTTGGTCCAACAGCTATACACTCATTCATGCAAGTGGCTGGAGTAACAGATGAACATCTCATAAGCTGCTTCAGATTCCAAGTGTACAGCCATGGGAGAAGCAAGGGCAGACCAAAGTGAAAGAAATTAAGGATTCGATGGATGTTGGGTTATCTGTGTTAGAGAATAATATAAATCATATTTTGAGATCTCATCTAGTAGTTTAAGTATTTAGGTGTGATGTTTTTTTGAAATGGTATCAGAGCCTTGTTGACCCAACGGTCTTTCAATCTCACCACCCTCATTCTATTTGATTAAAAACCAGGCACAAAGTATTGTTAGTCTGTGCAAGTTTCATGTCCAAAATGATTTCACTTAAGGGTGTGTGTTAGAGAATAATATAAATTATATTTATGGATCTCACCTAACAGTTTAATCTCTTAGGTGAGATGATTCCTTGACATGATAATATCGGACAAAAGATAATTATCTCTACAGAAAGCAACTGCAAGCAGGTGTGTTTGCAATAATTTGATCCATGCAATTATTTGTATGAATGACATGGCTGTAATGTTATGCATACATTTCATTTTCGTTGTTCAAGTGAATATGCTGAAAGATTCTTCATCCGCATTCAGAATGAAACCTTGTTTGTCCTTGAGATTCAGAATATAATTTTGTATTGTTGTAAAACAGAATCGGCCTGGATTTGATGACTTCTCCCAGTGTAATGGGAAACAGAGTGAATGAGATGGTAGAGAATAATCTCTGTGATAATGTTTTCACTTCCACACATGTTTCAAATAGCTGGATTCATTTTATCCAGGGAATAACCATCATGGCCCAGCTTATTGAAAGACACTGTACGCTACTTCCAGATTTTTCAAAGTCGTCGTAATCAAACTCTGCTCGCGTGAAATGATTCAGTGAATGCAGGTGTTGCATCGAAAATTCACACTCGGTTACATGAACTTTTCATATCGGCATTTCAAGTTCTATGCTCCTTTCCTTTTCAGGGCTAGTGTTGATTCTTGAATTCTTGTAGTCAAATAAGCTTTTTGACACAAGGGTTTGTCTGGCGCTGTTATGTTTTACAGAATTCTGTTTTTTTTTTCTGAAAAAAGAAAACATTTTAAACAACAATTGATGTTTCCAACATTCCCATCTTTCCTTTTGGGTCACGGCATAGATGCTCTTCTAGACATGGCTGCTGCTAGCGTGGCTGAAAAGTTGGGATATCTTGCTTGGAATAAGTCATCAGTCACGCCTCAAATTCTTGGAATGCCAAAGTGAAAGAACTGTTTTGAGAAGGAATCCATAGATAAAACATCGCAAGAACCTTTCTTTTTCGATTTAGCGACGATCCCACATAGCAAGAACCTTTCTTTCTCGATTTAGCGAGGATCCCACTTCGAAAGAGCAATCTAACTGGACCTTGGTAAATCCAAAAGAGTTGCCATCAAGGTTGGAACCTAATGAACCCACAGAATGCTGATAAGTCAAAATAAACCGCAGAGAATCTTGACAAGTAGTCAAATTAGCCGGATATATTTGACCCCCGAGAGAGTTCCAGATCTCCAATCCTCTCAGATCCCAACCACCTCGGCTTGATTTCACACCAGCTGTACTAGCACATGAACAAGTGCTTTCTACCATTTAAAAACTTGAATCGAGAAAGACACCGTCCCGATAATTCTGGATGGTTGGATGCAGAAGACTTTCTGCTAGATGAAAGCTCGACGACATAATATGACATGAACCCTGGACTCCAGCTGTTCTGAGTTCTAACCAAACATTCATTTGGCCAACCAGAATTCTCTACTTGCAGTGTATTGAGACATCTGGTCGATGTAGAATTGATGCACTCAATAACTTAAAATAATAATTATCCATTACAACATATCTAAAATCAACCACTGCCATGCTTGACTCTAAAGACTTTGTATCTTTATGGTATATTATATCGAGAAATCATTTTATCTAAAAATATAACGCCGTGAGTCTTGTAGTTGCGGATTTTAAATTAAGACATTTCATTGATGTAGAATTCCTACCCTAAATACTATTATATCTAAAACTTAACCATAATTAATTATATTAAGAAATTATCTCATTTAAAAATCAAACACAATTTCTTGAGTGAAAATTATTTGAACTTGAAACTCATTTGTATTATATGAAGAAATCATCTTAATCGACATATATTATTGTTTAACAGATTATAATATATAAAAATATATTAAAAACTGATAATTATCCATTAAAATGGCAATAACCCTTGCTTTTCAAATTGAGTTTGGATTCTTAATTTAATCAAAATTCAATCCCTGAAGGTGCTACCTTCCCTGGGACTTTTTTTTTCCTCCATGTATCAAATGATGTATTTACAAATACATTGTAAGACTCAAAATGGTCTAATAGAACCTACATCATCTAATAGAACGCCCGCTAAGCTGTATGAGCTTCTTCCCCTATCTAAGTAGGAACTTCACCACTTTGTGTGATTTTGCTGCAACATTCTTCCTGAGATTGCTGCGGCCAGTGCTGCTGTGAAATTGGGATCTTTCGTCAACGAAGAGGCCATCTGCTCCACCAGAAATTGCCGGACTTCAGGTGCATCGGTTTTTGGTTTCGAACCTTTGGCGTCGTTGCTGGACTTGGATTTTGTGAGATCAAGGGTAATGGCTGGCCCAGATGAGACCAGAGAAGCGGAGCAGGGTGCTGAACCGGGTGGTAGACCACGGCTTGAGCCTGACGCTGCCTCCATTGATGGATGTGGATGGTTGTGCTCTCCTTCATAAGTTGCCACTAGAACAGATTGGTCGTCAATGCTCCTTTGAACCTGGACGAGACACGAGTGAGAGCAGAAGAATCTTAGCGCTCTTCTCAGCCATTGCACTTCCACAGAAGAAAGTTGGAACTAAAATCTTTATTTCATGTACAGAATATAAAGAAAACTTGAACAAATTCACAGCCCACGGGAGTTTAAAAAATATTGCCTTCTTAATTATACGAGGCATAGAACTAACTGTGTTTATGATTTCAGTCTCACCTTCTTTTTGACAGGGCAGCTTGGAGCAAAAGAGCATTTGAAGTAAGCTCTTGGAGAAGGGTTATCTCTTGTGACCTTTTGGCCATATTTCCTCCATTGATATCCATCTTTCACAATCTGCGATAAATTATATGCAATTTCTTAGTAATTAACCCATGAAAACATTTGCATAGCATATCGAAAAAACCTGTAAACTTTGCACCAGAGGGGTGTATTATATGCACTTACAAGGCTTGTATCACCCGCTTCAGTCCTGACATAAGCCCTGGAAATCTTAGCTTTGATGACTTCTTCCCTTGGTTTCTTGGACAACTCTTCATCAGTTGAGCTACTCTCAGAATTCCCATTCACTGCAATGTTATTATCGTTGTTTATGCTGCCTGCAGACTTTCTTTTCTTTGATGGGCCATGAAGAAGCTCCCTTTCGCCATTCCTGCTCATACAATCCATCAACTGGTTTCTTAAAGCATTGTAGTTTTCACACATCACAGTTAGCATTTCAGTGAGCTTCCTGTTTTCTTCACTCACTCGGTTCAGTTCCTCTTCTAAAGCTCCAGTCTGAAAGTAATTAAACAAAACAAAATCAACTTCAAAACTCCAAGAAGACTGCAGGTTTTAGAAGCACCTCAGATAAATTCCTACTCTAATCAAGTTCCTAGCTAAAACTTAGGAAGGCTAATAGTCCCTTTAGTAATAGTTATTTTTTTTCTACGAATCAATACTTCGATGATATATGAAAGTGGTTAGCAAGCTGCAGAAAATACATATATATTTTTTGAAATTCAGTGACAAGAATTCATAATATCTTGTTCTTGCTGAAAGTTACGCAATTTATTGAAATTTGTTTGAAAAACAAAACAAAACCAAATCAAATATGAGAAGCTAAGTGTTTAGCCTTCAATTGATGGCCATAAACCATAAGAAAGGAAGAGAGGTATGCAACTAAAACCTACAGACATAATCAAATTACAGAAAACATGCATATATATATATATAAAGCTAACCTCTTCTTTCGCTGAAGGCTTGGTCTGAAAATCCAGGAAAGTGGTTTTCATTTTTCTTGGCATCCCAAACCTTTCTGCATCAACTGGAGCATCACTTTTGATCACTCTTAGAGGATTGATATTAAGATCCAAAGAAGTATCAACCCAGGATGAACTATCCATAGCCGCCTTAAACGAATTAGTCTTCTTCAAATCAATTTTCCAAGTGAATTAGCTAGAAGATTGAGAAACTTTGTAGGTTCAGCTACCAAAACTCTTGTGAAAAAAAGAATAAGCTTCTAAATTCAGACTCAGTTAGAACGAAATGGAAGGCAAGAAACTAGTACATATATAGAGCAAAGGGCTCAACTCGGTTGTGGAAACTTGGTGGAAAGAGAAAGATACAGGAGCAGTGGCAGCAGCAGATACATATATTCTGGTCATGAGAAGCTGCCATGTTTTTCTTCTTCTTCTTTTTTTTTTTGTTTTTTTAGATACAAATTCTGAATGTAGATTAGACTGATGTGTGGGTGACATTGTCGGTTAATTGGGAATTGACAATGCGACAAAGCTTTTGTCAAAGTCAAGCGCCCACCAAAAAACAAAAGAGGCACGAGCAGTATCCTACAGTAGAGTAATAAACAACGGGTGGTGTGCGTGTGCGTGTGCGTGTGTGTGTGTGATTGTGCTGTGTGTTGCCTGCGTGTGGCAGGCTAAGTTCTTAGAAGTTTAATGTTGACCAAGTGCCTTGTTTACAAAGTTATTAAACCTATCTCACCCATAATTTTACTCAAATTTCATTTAATGTTTTGGGTAAAGAGTTTCAATATCTTTCAAGAAATAATATTGTTTTTATTAAAAAAAATAAAATTAATCAAGTTACGAGTTTGATATATCAACTCAAGGTAGATAGCTTGATTTTGAGTAAACTAGGAAAATTGACTTTGTTTTAATAAAAGAAAGAAAGATGGGCGTGTACTTAATTATAATATAAATGCACATGTTTATGGGCTTTCCTTTGCAGTCACGTTTAATTGAATTATTTTCCACGCCAGTTAATTAGGGTTTTGGAAAGAGGGTTGTATCCAATGCATGAACGTGGGGAAATTTTTTTCTTCTTCTGGTTTATGTTCATTAAAATGTGCTCATCACATCTATCAGCAAAGCAAGGTGAAATATTTTATTTTATGGAATGGGAGCACGTTGTAATCTCCGACGGAGAGACGGGGGTGGTTGGAATTTATGGCTAATGTGTCCATTTTGAGTCGATGATTAAATATTTTTTATTCTATATTTATTTTAAAACATACAATATACCTGATAAAAAATTAATAGAATTGATAAAAATAATGAAATTAAGGAAATAAATAAAACACTTTAATTTTATTTGTCTCTGTAATAATATATGTTTTCTTTTTTCTCTCAACAATGCACTAATTTATAAGCGCATGTTCATAAATACTTATAAGTTCAAAGAACTTTAAAAAATATACACTCATATGAACTTGAGAATGATGAATACGCATGCATGATAAGAGAAGGATGTAGGAAGGAAGATATCTAAACATCTACAAATACAATGCATAATTTTATAGAACTCATTGGAATAAGAGAAGGATGTAGGAAGGTATCACGACATCCACATATACAATGTATAATTTTATAACACCCTCTCTTGAATGTATATTGTACACCTTTACATATTGAAAACTACCTCATTAAATACCTTACAAGAAAAACCTTATAGGAAAAAACTTGATTAAGAAAAAATAATGCAATGCGTATTAACTCTCCCTCATAAATGTATCACCTTGAATCCTTAAGCTTTCGTGTTCAGATATTGCATCACAATCCTTCAAAAGTTGTGCTTGTTAATGCTTTAGTGAATAAATTTACTAGATTATTTTTTGAGTGAATTTGCTAAACATCAATATCACCACGCTTATCAAGTTTATGTGTGAAAAGGATTTTGGGCTAGATGTGTTTTGTTATATTTCCTTTGATTTATCCTTTCTTTAATTGAGTTATACATGCAACATTATCCTCATATAAAATGATTGGAGTTTCTCTGTTGAGATAAATCACAAGTTTCACAAACATGTTAAGTCGTGGATCTTAGTCACATGTGTTCTCAACTTGCTTTATGGACTGTAAAATATTCAGCATGGTTAGATAAAATGACAATTAATGTTTGTTTTGTAGATATCCATGATATAACAGTATCATCACACATAAAAAGAGAACCTGTTTGAGATCACTTTTTATATGGATTAGTAAATATCTCACATTAGCATATCCAATTGATTTATGATTAGCATTATTTGAATAAAATAAACTCATATTTATAGTGCCTCACAAGTAACAGAAAATATGTTTAATATTATTCCAATATCTCTGAGTAGGAGAAGAAATATATCTTGCTAGCAAATTCATAAAAAATTTATATGAGGTCATGTATGATTAACAAGATACATTAGCACACCATTTGAATTGAACCATAGTACTTCAAGATCAAGTAGTTTTTATCCTCATGAGGTCTAAAAAAGGGGTTTTGTACACATCAAGTGATTAAACAATCATTGAGGTACTCAATGGATGTGCTTTATCCATATAAAATCTTTTAAGAACCTTATATGTCAAAGTTAACTAATGAATACAAATTTTATCTGCTAAATATTTGATTTGTTGGTCAAGATAAAACTATCTTTTCCAAATCTTTCATCTCAAACTTTTTCTTTAGATAATTTATTGTCTTTGATATCTCATCATGAGTTTTAATAATATTTAAATCATCAACATGCAAAAGTGATAACAAATCAATTTTTTTTTTTTTTTTTATTAAAACACATGGGCATATAGAGTCATTATTATATTCTTCTTTCAATAAAAACTCATTAAGATGATTATATCACACACATACCAATTGTTTTAACCCATATAGGAATCTTTATAACTTGAATGAGTGAACCTCTCGGGAATTTCAATTGTATGCTACGAGCATTTTAAAGATTTTTATATAACTACTATTACCAGTTGATCTATATAAATACGCTGTAACAACAACATTCGTCAGACACGTATCTAGTTTTTCACAAGTTGTCAGGACAATTAAATAACAAGACGTAATTGCATCTACCACAAAGTGAATATATTTTATTGTAATCAATGTTGGGTTATTGTGAAACTCTTATGCTACTAGTCAGGCTTTATAACTTATAATTTCATCCTTCTTATTTCATTTATACATAAATACCTATTCGTATTCAACTGGCTCTACACCTTGAGATGTTTGGACTATAAAAAAAAACTTCATGTTTTGCAAGTATATCTAATTTAACTTGGATTGCTTCTTTCTATTTTGACCAATCATTTATGTGTTTATATTCTTTGATGAATTTAGGCTCGAGATTCTCGTTTTCATTAATGATTTCAAGTGATATATTATACGAAAAAAATATTATCAACAACTATCTTATTTTGGTTTCATCATTTCTTCGTAGAGACATAATTTACTAAGAACTCTTTATTTTTACTATTTTCAAGTACTTAGGCCTCTTCCAGTGTTTTAAGATAAATTATGATTATATCCTCAAGAATATTTTTGTCATCAATAATATCAATATTCTTATTTATTTCTTTTGTTTCTAGAGGATTTTTATTTTTAGAATTGATTTGTCGGTCCACCTAACTTCTGAGGTGCCTAACCTACAATATAGACCACTCACTATTTTTTTTAAAAAAATAGAGTCCTCTTGGACTTCATTGATAACATTGTTATTGATTCCTTGATTTAAATGACATATGTCTTGACAATATAAATCCAATTTCTCTAATAAAAGAGACATGTTTATTTACTATATTTTTGTATTTGATTATTATAAAATTTAAACTCAATAAATGAAAACAGAGAGATAAAATATTAAATTTAAATCCCACCTATTCCATATATAAAAACCGGTTGACATGACTATTAAACCGTAACAAAAAAAATAATTCAAAACCACATATATTTAATTCAAAATCACGTGAGTCATCGAGGTCCAGAGAAAGTCGAGGCCCACAAATCCTATAACGCGACGACTACGTTTCGCTATTGCCATCATTCCCTCTCATTTTTTCTGAGTCATCGTCAAGTCGGTGGTGAAGCGTGAAACTCGCGACAAAGCTTTTTGGAAGATGATTTTGATGTTTTCATGGGCAACTAGGCTGTACGAGGGATCAACTGGGAAATTTTTTTATTGGTAATTAAGTTACTAGTTTAATTTATTATTGAAATTAAATTGTTTTTATTTTACTTTCCCCCCCTGAAAAAAATAGAATTAGACTGATTTTATTTAATTCATTTAATCAACTTAATTAGATGAATCAAATTTGATTGTATTAATGTTTGTTTTTTAAATTTTGAATTAGATTTTGGATTATGAATTTCCTGGATCAACTACTTGACCTAGGAGCTACGGCTAGGAGTATTCATGTTATATTTAAGATTTTAGAGACTTGAATGATGACTTGTTTTTAGGTTAACTTATCCATTAATTATTGATTGTTAAATCCCACTTAGGAAAACTAGAAGCTATTAATTCAAAATAATTATTTATTTTTTGTGGCCATAGAGTTTCTATTAATAGTAAATATTCCTGGTGTTATAATAATTTTTATCGTTGCGAATTGAAAATGGAGGTTTAAGAAACTATAGCTTGCATTTTTTTTAATCAAGATTTTAGAAAAAAATAACAGTAATGATAACAAAAGTATAATATATATATTTATTAATTAAATATTTATAAAATTATAATAAACTCAAAATATAATTTCAACCACTCCTCACCACAAAACTATACCTTCATTTGGTATTCCGATCCAAATAAAGTTTGATCAAATCTTAATTTAATTCTCAAATATTTTTTTTATGTTTTGATTGTTTTAATATAATCTGGTAAAAAAAATCTATTTTCAAATAATTTCCTAAATTTATTTCAACAATCATTACTTAAACCTCCAAACATCTTCTATTCTAAAGGGGTTTTGAATAGTTCGTTAGATGGAAAAGTCATATCATCTGAATAGTCCTCAATTCATGAGGGTCCAATACATGTATTTGCTCTAGATAAACTTTAAATTGAAGGGTCTAATTAAGATTTTTAAAAAGCTTTAGGACTAAAATGTGATTTTCTTAGATTTTTGAAATTACTATAGAGGACGTGTTGCACGCCTTATCTAATTAATATTCATAGTCCTTAGTCATGCACTTAGTCTAAGATATGAACTTGACTTTCAATACATAAATACATGTTACTAAAATTTATTTTTTCAACACCTTTTTTCATGCGAGGAAATACTATTTTCTTAAAAGTATACTTTACGAGACCAAACAAAAAAATAAAACTTAATTATCCTAAATTCTTACAAAAAAAACATATACTCCCGAACTCGAATTCAAAATCTATAGTTTCTGTCCATATCACAGACTCTAATTTGTATAATGTTCTTAGGTTAAAAGTTGCTGTCCCCCATCTGATTTTTCTCTACAACAAAGTCTTTGATAAAGTCTTTGCCAGCAAGCTAAAAATAAATGTCAAATATGGTGGGCTGCAAGCCTACTGGCCTTCGTTTAATGTTTGATATGGTGACTGTCTTGTTTTTTAAAATATATTTTATATAATAGTATAAGTTATAAACTTTAAACTGATCTCATTTGGTCCTATATTGCCATCAAATATTCTTTTATATTTACCACAAAAAATATATTTTTAAAAAAATAAAAACATCATTTTAATATATGTTTAAATAAAAATTATTTTAAAAACAGACACTAAACAGAGAACGAACAACATAAACATGGGAGTATTCTTTTTTTTGTATTATTCTTTCTATAAAAAAACAAAAGAAATGAAGGAAGAACATGCTTGAATTTGGATAGGACGGTGCGAGTGGGAGACGTCACAATAAAAAATTAATGTCCATCAACCCATCATCAAGCCAAGAGCTTTTAAACAAGTCAGCAGTCACCTAATCCTCCCTCCAAAGACTCAACCATGGAATTAGACCACGACCATTACACACGAGTTGGTTTGGTGGGTCAGTCCATCGAACTTGTAATAAGATTTTCCACCATGTTCTCATTCATGCATGCGTTTTTAGTTCTGCCACTTGCCCTAACATGTCCACGTCCTCTTAATTCAACCTTGGAAAGCACACAAAATGTATCGATCCAATGTTTAAATTATTGGGAAAAACGGGTGCACGAATTCAATTTTTTATAACCTATGGTCGTATTTCCAAAACACATGTTTAGACTGCTTCCTTCTTCTTCTTCTACCACAACTTGTAGGCTGTAACTTGCTCTAATGTCGACCGATATTAGAGCAGGCATTAGAGGGTCCCTTGTGCCATGAATAATGCTCGTTATAATTTAAAAATAAAATAAAATGGAGTGATGAAAGAATAATGTGGATAAACAAAGAAAGAAATTGGGCTTTAGGTCTTGGCTTTCTTCTAACGTGGGCCCACGAGCTTTAAATGCAAGTTTGTTAATGTGCTGTAAAAATGTTTTTGAAAAAAAAAAAATTATTTTCTTAGTATTTTTATTAACAGATTGATTAGTACCTTAATAACTTTTTAAAGCTCATTGGGTCGTCAAATACTCTACATCACTAGTTCTTGACTAATGTTTTTGACAAGAAAGAAATAACAACAATTTTTTATATTAAGACATCTATTTATACAATCAATTTGGATGTTTTTGATAGGTTTATCAATTTAATAGCTTATAATTATTATTTTCTTATCATCTATTGTAGTCATGTAAACATTATTGTTTTTCTTCCTTTTGTTTTAGAGAAAAGACAATTTTCGGTCTTTACAAGGCATGACGTGATGATACAAGACCTATAATATACATAATAAATTTTAAATTTAAATCAGAATATACATTTCTTGTAAAAGATTGGAACAATAAAGATTTTACTTATTTACTAATAATAAAATATACTATACTTTCCGGGGTGAGAAAAGTCAATTTTAAAAAGAACCTTTTTCTCTAAAATCCTACGGATAAACATGCTAGAGGGGAATGAAATAAGATTTGAGGGTTGATTAAAAATTGAATTTTGATATTGTTTATTAATAATTAATTTGTGTCAATGGTCCCAGTCACATGTCAGTCAAGAGACGACAGGCCATGGTCTAGACAACTTGAAAAGTAGGAGAATATACTGCCAGTTGAACACAAAGTTTGACACGTTCCTTCAATAAATGATCAATCATCCCACTTGTACATAAAATAAGAGTCTTCTTCAAGCAGCTCGCCAAGGTCCAGTGGATTTGTATCTATATCGTCAAATTCAAGTAATAATCATATAATATAATATAATGGGCTATGAATAAATAACCCGTTTTTTTATTTTTAAATAATAATTATATATTTTTCTGTAATGTAATTAAGTAAGCAGCTTGAACCTTATTTCTAATTTTCATGTCCTAAATTATAGACCTCGGAGTCCATTGTCTCTGCTCATTATCCATCTTCAATTTTACAATAGCTATATAATTAATTGACTGTACAACGAGGCTTTCATTTCTTTCTTGATTGCATAAATAATTAAAAAAAATCATAGGGTTTAAATTTTATTTCATGAAAAAACGATCAAACAATTATTAACTTAAAAACTATATATTTTTTTTTTTTTATAAAATTCAATTTGTGGGTTTTCCTGTGTGGTCATGCATTTAAAAGTATGAATTTCGCGAAATATACAGGAACATTGATCTTGATTTTGAGTTTATTAAGGTTGCTCCTTAATTAGTGGACAGTTAGAATCTAATGTCCTAGCCTAGGATAGAAAAGTGATAAAAAAACATGTTTAAAACATACGGGAAACATTGTCTCTTTTGTATTTCAAGAGAGTAATCAAACATGATTTAAATATTCATATATTAAAAGTTACGGTCCAGAAAACATGCATGCATGGCACACATAAAACCAGTTCCATATGAGAACCAGCAGCATGTTTTAATGATTGTGTTCAGCTAATCTAGATTAATTTAGAGGAATGATACTCTTAATTATAGCATAATCCGTAAAGACCTTGCACTTATGTTACGACAATATTTCGCTCTTATGATAATGTTAATTAATATAATTAGCACCCAATTAAACAGTGAATATGGTTTACTTGTCCGACTAGAATTGACTGACCACATAATTATATTCATCCAGATAAAATGTATCCATTGACGTCCATGCATTTGCTACCAAAATTAAACTCCTTGAATGAAAAGTGAAACCAGAACACTTTATTGTCTAAATTAATATATTTTTAGACGATTTTGATACGCTAGGGGTAAGAAATAAAAACAAATATCATGTATTTTTTGAGTTGAAAAGTATTTTTATAAATCAACTTGTTCCAAAATTCAACAAATGAACAAGTAAAATGTATCCACTGATTGACTAGCCAGGTCTTCTCTTTTATTAGAGGTAGAAAAGAATGGCTGAGGACCTTGTTAATCATGTTATAATCACCTGGAATTAAGGGCATTAGAGGAGGTTGACGAGCAGGTTGGAATAGACCTAGAAGATGGGTGGCGCACGCATGCATGCATTTCTCAGCTCCACGAAATATTTTATCATCGTTTAAAATTTGGTGTTTTCCTCCTTTTTTTTTTTTTTTTTAATTTGGGCTAAGAACACAACTTTAATTTAAAAACTAATATTTTTTGTATAATTAAAATATTGGAGCCGGAATCGGAACAGGGTTGGAGGGAGAGAGATGATTGGTTTTTGTGATTTGACAATTGTAAAGCAGTCTACTAGTTGGGAGTTGACGAGCTAGGTTAATAAGTTCATAAACAATTTTGTCATCGTGGGAGACACGGCACACGTTTTGTATTTAATTTGGATATATAGTTGGATACGACCTCGTCCACTTTTCCTCTCACTCTTTTCTTCTCAGCAACTATATATTATACAAATTATTATACGTTATACTATATTGTTTTGCCAGTGCTCCAAGATATAAGGGATAAACACAAATACACACACACGCACACGATTGAAGAAACGAAGATAAAGATATGAAGTAAATCTGAGACTGTTTTTGAATGAATATCTGGTGAGCTGAAGGCCTTGCTCTAAGATATACTTAACCTCTTCTTGGATGCAAGGATATTTCCTTAATAAAGCAACTAAATCTTTTTGCTGAAGATATTTTCATCCTCTTCTATTCTCCCCCCAGCTATCACTTTAGTGTATAATAATACCAGGTCTCCAAGAAACGTGATGTGATAACAAAAAGTTTAAGATCTGTACAAGAGATCTTGAATTCGAGTCAGAGCATGCACCTCTTGTAAGAGTCTAAGACAATCAGAGTTTTATCCGTTCACCTGGACCCACAAAGTACGTTTCAGAGAATAAAATTTCCTCGAATCCAAAAAAAAAAAATAATAATACCAGTTAACAATTATTCAAGAATAGATGGAAGATAGGCAATGGAGCCAGGGGTTGAAATTGAAGAACAGCCGGAGTCCCCGCTGCTCATAGCAATGAGAGTCCATTCTAGCAGTAGCAAGAGCAAAATAGTTCATGCACTGGCCCAGTTCCACAAATTCCCTGTCTTCGATGAATGTGGTAGCATAGATGTCATTCATGTCTCCCACCGACGAGCAGGCCTAATTTCAAGGGAATGAAAATGTTGTTCCAAATTAAAAGAACTTGAAGCCAGGCCTGCATACAGCTGGGACTGGTGACCAATGGCCAACTCTTCATTTTACATCACAGCTGCTGAGAATCCAAACTGCATTTCATTTATCTAGACTAAAACCAGAACATAATCCAATGAAACAATCGCTAAAAATCAACAGTTTTAGCGATCATGAAAGACGAGGTTCCTGATAAAGAATGTTCTATATTATAAAAGACTTTATGTATTGGATGGTCTAGCTACAACTTTGTTGACCACTAAATGGTAACTCTGATAGTGTATCTCTTAGAGTTGGTGAAAGTGATTATTGAGATAGACAAGTAATATTCAATGGAAAGGGATGGCTTGACTGTTGCATATGCTCACTGATCCACTACAGCGAAGGAGCTACAAAACTGCGCTGATCGCATTTCTACACTCAATGAACACCTTCTGGTGCCAAAAAATGTCTAGTGTGGTTTTGGAATGTATCCATCAACAGCAAAATTGCGAGTGGCAGCAGGAATAGCTAGGCGCATTCCGTCGAGCTCAGGCTTTGCAATCACTTGACAGCCCAGACGAGAACTGCATGATCCAAAACATAGAAAAATCAATATTGATTTGACGCCCACAAATCCTTTTGGTGTTTTGATGGTGAAAGAACTCACGTTTCTGTTAGCCCAAATGCCAAATCCAACATGTCATTCTCCTCATCAGCTGGGTCTTCTAATTTGTTGAAGTATTCCATGTCCTACCACAGATTCAACATTTAGTCCCTCATACGCTTGAAACAATCACAGTACTACCACATAAACTATGATCAGGATCATACCATCACAATCACATGACATGTCGAACAAGCAAGTGAGCCTTCACATGCTCCTGAAGTGACATAAAAGCACAGAATTAAGGAACTAGAAAGAAAAATATCGGAATGATCTACTCATAGTTTCCTAGTGCATGAAATTAACGGAGAACAAGGACATAAATAAACAGAAAAAATGAGTAAAATAAAACATCTCATTACAGAAAGATGGGGCAGGTGGAATTTTCCAAGCCTACAATGCAACCATTATAGAAACAGAAACATCAATTATCATCCATCAGAAATGGAAAACACTAAACTAAACAATTGAATTATAAACCTTGCCTTCGAGTTCTATATCATTTTCATGAGCAGCTTCTAACATGGACATTCCAACAGGGACCTTGATATCCTTTTCCTCCCCGTCCTTACCTACAAATGTTATGGATATCCTGCACGTACATCACCAGATTAAGATGAAAGAGCAGCAGATAACTTTTGCAATTACTTACAGTCATCCATTGCTATAGTCAAACTGAACAGCTCTTTATTTTTTTCCTTATCAACAATAACAAACTGGCCAACTCAGTTGGACTTGAGCCTACGTTTAGCTTTGAACACATTTAAAGAATGTTCAACAACTTCCAAAGCACGTAGGAACTCAAATCTCCTTCCAGGGTGGGTCATCGTGCTAGAAGACTAAGCACTTAAATGTTTTTTCTTAATTAGATTCTAGGGAGGCTGCTCAGAAGCTGGGATCTCCATGCACCATTGCAATAGCAAGGTATTGGGAAGCTAATGTAACTGCATAATGTGCAAAAATCACAAGGAAACAAGCATTTCTGCAGATTACCTTGCAACTTGGTGTGATGTTATTCCAAGTTGCACTTACAGTATATCATAGCCCTCCAGCAAAGATGACTACTTAGCTTTGAGTATGGAATCCCCATCATCTACTTAATTAATTTGTTCAGGTTTATTGCAACTATATTATCAATCAAACGAAATACAAACTTAATTGATTCCTTTCATTAGACTACAGCTATCAACCATGAATACAAATTCGAGTGCCATGCTTTGAGATAGGCTTGGCATGTAAGACACAGGAATTCCCGCAAAATACATACAGAGACAAGGTCATAAATGTTTTTTATGGTCAATTTCTAATATTAAGTTATGGTTCCATGATCTAACCATGAATCATAAACAACCATAAAACCATGTATCCTCAAAATGTTTCATGCTTAATTTCCAACAGAAGTGTCCTAGGGTTACGATTATAAGAGAAAGAGTCGTAATGAAAAAAAAAAATGCCTTAAGAGAGGGCTAGGGGCGAGGTATTGCTAAGTGAACTGAGAGTTAACATATAGAACATGACAGAAATAAAGCTGTTTTTTTCTTATTTCCAATAAGTACAACACTGTATGCTTCTAATAGGTCAATCGAACAATCTTCTCAGAGTAAATTTCATGGTTTCCAGTTTCCCTCAGGCTCTACTGAAGAGTTTCTAAATGATATTACAGGCTGTGTTGGTTTCGGGTGGTGTCTGTGTTAACTTTGCTTCCTAAGAGTAATGATAAACTTTTCAGCATTTATAAAAAATGCCACATTCTCGTAATAGTAATAAACAATTCAATGTAAAAGAGCTTACATATCCTCTGGGTCACTCCCATTTGCAGAATCACTACTGGTAGCTGTGCTAGAGAACTGGCAATGCTTTTGAAATATAGTAACCTCGAAACCCTTGGTTTCTGGATGTAATTCAACCTGTTCCAAGATTAAGGACCAATGGGTATCTTGAAATAGGAATAATATGGCAGCTAGAAGATCACTCCAATTAAAACTACAGGCCCCAAACTAACCTGAGGTCGCCAACATTCACTATAAGGCCTTTGTATAAATGATGTTCTACACACGGATGCACATTGTCCTGCACAAAAAAGGACGCATTCATTCATAAAAAAGAGGAGCACTAAACAAAACCATTATTAAACTTGTGCGAAATGAGAGGGAGAAGTTTCTGGAGCTTGAAAAGCACTGGTGATTGTATTGAACAAACTTCTTCAACTCGGAGGTTTTGCTTGGGACCAAATCCAACATACTGTTGGTAAATGTAAATCTGCTGGGATTATTGGTGCCCCCACCAGTGTGCTAATCAAAGAAAATGGCTTCAGGGTTGTTTATGAGTGTGGAATTGATTTGGATGTTACGCTTGCTATGGTTGTTAAAGATTGAGAATGGTTCTGGCCTCATGCTAGATCTGATGCTATGGGTACAATTGTGATTCATTCTGATCCCTTGAGTGATGATAGTGTTATTTGGAGGGACAAGCCTAGGGAGTTTTCACTGCCGGAAGTGCTTGGGAACTTATCCAATACAGAGAAATAAAAGTTAACTCGTATAAACTTGTATTGGGACCCTTCCGTATTGTAATCGAGCTTGTCTTCTATATGTAATCAGTGGAATTTTTCCTTCCTAGTTTTTATCGTTCTTGTCATCAGCTGCTGATTCTTGCTTTTGTAGTACGATATGTTCCTACTTGTTCCTTTCTATCAATGAAACATCATCCTTTATCAAGAAAAAAATATAGCGCAAATTGAGAATTTGTCAGTATGTTACTCTCTCAATTAAACTTCGAGTTTGTATCATACATGCATATGTCCTTTAAAGCAGCAGCAGCGGCTTATCGCAGATTTCAAACAACACTATCAATCGCTTTAAGGAAAACCCAAAGGAAATAAATGTAAGCACATCACATACCTTTTGAGAGCTCTTTGAATATCCCAACTCCAATTCTTGAAAGTCTAGACCTTAACATAATCTTTCTCCTAAACTATTTCCAGAAAAAAAAGAAGAAGAATTAACTAACTGTAACAAAGCACACAATAAAGTCTCCCAATCATGGATATCTCAATGGAAAAACCCAGACAAGAACTAAAATATAATGTCAGGCTAAGATGCAACTTCAAAAACCCAAAACCAATGAATACAATGACAAACGATCCAAGAAATTAAATAAAACCCAAAAGCCGGTTCAAACTGATAAATTCTTGATTCAAACCTATGAAAGTAAGGGCAAAGGAGAACTGAGGGTTGGAATAAGGAGAGGAAAAGAATGACAAAGGAAGAAGTTTTATTACCTGTTTGGCGAAACTGAACAGAGTCGAGGATACCACAAAGTTTATGTCTTTTTGTGTTCACTGTTCAATTTCTGGTTCTCCTAGTTTTGAGCTGCGATTTCTCTGGAGGGTTTCTGTATTAAGCTTTGAGAGCTTAAAAAAATACAAAAACAAACATACCCTTAAGGCGACCGACAGGTCGTTTACTTTGTCATGCGTTTGCCAACCTTCCACTAGTATAGGCCAAACTGGAGATAAATAAGAATTGTGGGGTAAAGCTAGAACCTTTGGTTTGAGGAAGGGGTAATCCACGTGCAATAACTCTATGGAGAATCAGAATCGAAGACAAAAAAAAAAAAAACACTCAATGGAAATTAGGCTCAAAGATGCTTGAATGACAGACAGGCATGAACTCCTTTTGGGCCAAGGCAAGGGAAGTTTCTCTTGGAGGAGAGAATTTGAAAACAACAAGGCAAATGAAAAAATATTAGTTGTAATTGGTCAACTCAGACGTATTAAGTTTTGTGGAAAAAGGTCTGCCCCAAAATTCTCGAAATCTACAATAAAAAAGGTAACTTTTTTTACCTATGTTATCTCTCTTTCTCGCATATTGTCAACTGGATTGGAGATGTTTTGGATTCCGTTATGACATTTCTTGCCTTTGTGTTTTGTTTTGCTAATAATGTGATGGTGAAGCCAAGTTTTGGGCTTTGCAGAAAGCAAGTTACAATATTTGAAAGCAATTGATGTGCTTCCTCGGTGCAAAGGTGATGCAGAAAACAATTAGCTTTGTCTTCCACTTCTCCATTTCAATAGCCTGTGATTGAGTAGGTCAAACTAAGGGACTGCAATCTTAAAACATTCTTCTGTTTTTTTTTTTTTTTTGGTTAATGTCATGGTTTGATATCTAAGCCTGAGTATTTCTGGTGAAGGAAAAAGGTAAAGGAAGTTCTGCAATATGTGTATTTATTATGCTTCAATTCTGTGCTTAGTTATGTTGTGGGACTTCATTTCCTTTTGAACACAGGTTTTACTAAACCTGTAAGATCCTAGATCCAAGTTCAAAAAATATGTCCTGTTAATTATGACTTGGGATTCCATAATTTGGTCACCATAGTTAGTGTTTTTATCTCTCATCAACGCAGAAATCTAGTGTGTGGACCATACACTAATCAAATTACCGTTTGTTGTAGCAGGAATGGCCGGTTGTCAGCATTGATTTTTAGTGACTGAACCATTTAAAACAACCTGGAATTGCTGCATTAGATTGAGAAAGTATGAATTCCTCTCCTCGTTCTTCATTGACTGGAAAAGTGAAACGGAGACCGTGGTGGGTGAAAAGCCTTACTGGGTGGTCTTATGTCATTTATGAGATGTTATTCCAAAGGATGCAAGCAAGGCATCTGAAAAATCCATTGCCTTTACCTCCCCTCGATGACGTTACATGCATTGTGACTGGATCCACTAGCGGCATTGGACTTGAAACAGCCAGGCAATTGGCTTTTTCTGGGGCGCACGTTGTTATGGCTGTACGAAACCAATCTGCAGCCTTTGATTTGATCAAGAAGTGGCAGACTGAACGGCATGGAACAACTCTGCTCAGTATTGAGGTGATGGAGCTAAATCTTCTCTCCCTCTCCTCTGTTGTGAAATTCGCTAAGGCATTGAATTCACGATCAAAACCTTTGCAAGTTCTTATCAATAATGCTGGAATGTTTTCCATGGGAGAGCCACAGAAGTTCTCAAAAGATGGGTACGAAACACACCTGCAAGTAAATTTTTTGGCTCCTGCATTGCTTTCTATACTGCTTTTGCCATCTCTCGTTAAGGGCTCTCCCAGCCGAATTATTAACGTGAACTCCATTATGCATTATATGGGCTTTGTCGACACAGATGACATGAATTTTACTTTGGGGAAAGAGAAATTCAATAGTACGAAGGCATATTCAAGTAGTAAGCTTGCACAGATCATGTTCTACAGTGTCTTACAGAAACGCCTGCCTCTGGAGGCTGGCATCAGCGTGTTATGCGTCTCTCCTGGAACTGTTCACACAAATGTAACAAGAGACCTTCCAAAATTGGTGCAAGGTGTTTATAATCTGATACCAGTATTTCTCTTTAGTGCCCAAGAAGGCTCAAGAAGTGCACTTTATGCAGCTACTGATCCTGAAATTCCGGAGTACTGTGAGGAATTGAAGGCTGATGATTGGCCCACCTGTGCTTATATCTCACATTATTGTCGTCCCACACGTGCTGCCAAAGAAGCACATAACACAAGAGCTGCTAATGAAGTGTGGGAAAAGACATTGGATATGACTGGCCTTCCTCTTGATGCTGTAGAGAAGTTGCTGCAAGGAGAAGAAGCTATGTGCAAGTACACGGATAGCTGAAGTAAGTCTCTACACTTTTTGCCTGAAGTGGTACGACAGGAACCTGCCATCAATTTGTCGAGGATATCTTAGCTATGCAGTAGCATCTCTTGCACATATTTCCATTTTTTGCCATTCTCTTCAATTCAAATTAATTATAAAAGTTATTTCTGCTGGTTTGGTCTGAAAATTTACATTTAGACACGTGAAGAGTTTAGCCGGTGGGTATCAATTCAGATGCACTTCCTTTGATAATTTCTGTTTCATTCATAAATAGAAAAAGGAACAGAAAGATGCAATAACGCAAATATAAACAGACTTGCTTTTTAGATTTCTTTAGGAACTTAGATAATATTGCCAGAAAAGTTATATTATTTTCTTAACTCTTCAGTTCCTTATACTCGATTGGACCCTGAGGTCTCCGGTCTATTATACTTGTCTTTTGTCTTCTTACTAGTTGAAGCTAACTAGAATTTCTGTTTAATGCACTGTTGTCATTCATAAACCAAATTAATGTTTTTTAGGCTCTAACTGACACTGATGTGGTTTATCTTGCTGAAATACCATGGTTAGTAAAATGAAAACCAAAATTGAATTTGCTATATGACTGTAATACTTTGAAAAGATACTAGAAACAGGCCACATTCTTGAAACTTAAATCCAAACAAAGGAATAACATTGATTTTTGTGTACAATTCAAATAGGACCAACTTTTTCATGGCAAATCACGGTGTAGAAATTTCATTTCGAACTGACTTTCTAACCTCTTCGGTTTTGGACAGATTTGCTCGACTCCCTGAACTCATTTCCTATTCTTTTCAACCAGTGGAAAATCTACCCTGATCTGATAGTATGTATACAGTTAATAGAATGCAATGAGGTCTTATGTAATGAGATAGAAAAGGAGAAGACACGTTGTTCTGTTCTTCTCTTAAACTGCATAACTACAGAGTACTGTCATCATGTTATTGGTTGGTATTCTTGCTCATCTAGATACTTTAATTCTCCCTTGTTAATAAGATTGGTATTAAACTAATGGCAGGTTAACAACTTTTTCTTACACAATTCATAATCTCCCATGTCTAGTTTATATGATTATGTTGGACTTTGTTTAATGTATTGGTTTGCTTTTAGAGTGACTCAATTCATAAGAATTGGTGTGTTTGAACTTTATTTTGTTTATCTTGAATGGCCATGCTTTCTCCTTTGTCTTGCCATTGGATCCTAAATGAACCGGCATAGATTCAGACAATATATCTCTCTAATCCTAATTTGATCACTAGGTGGTGTGTCTTCATCATCAAGAGATTCATGATTATCCTTCACACCATTTCTTGCTCTTTCTTACATCAAGGGGTCGTCATAGTTAATGAGATTGTACAGGAATTTGTCTCGCACAAAGACAATATGCTCATTTCTCTCATCGCTGCTCAATCAACCATTTCCATGATGTAATGTCATTCTATTAACGTTGTCTATTTATCGACACCTCCACTTTGGAAGTATCTATGTGGACCAAGATCTTTTGAGGAGGAGGAGGAGGAGGAGGTCACCTCCACCTGTGGAAAAAAGCATTTTCAGAAAAGAAATGCAGTAGAGCTAAGGAGAGAAGTCTACAAGCTTACACTTGATGTGACTTGATGTGTTGTTTGAGATCAAATAATCCATGAATTATTTATGAAGATTTGAATCTCTATATTTTGAGTTTTTTCAATAAAATGTTGTTGTTTTTCAGGGAAAAAAATCCCTCGGCGAGGCTAGGCTCAATTGATCTTCACAAGGTGGATCAGTTTGACAAAACTACTTTCAGCTTATCTAGGTTTACTATTTATGAATAATAATATGCATGATATTATTTATGAGCATGGTACTATTCTTGAACTGTACTATTTCACTGGTTCATTATCCATGAATAACACCTTTTTAGACTTGATTTTGCAGCTCCACCAGGCTTGGTTCACTATTCCATGATAACTAATGACTTTTAGATGATAGGAAATACAAGTGCAATCAATTTCTCAATCACAAGTATAATAATTTTAGGTCTCTGTACGTGACCTTTCATCTTGGAAAGGATGACGAATCCTTCTCCAGGTGCGGGCGACCTCTCATCTTTACAAAGACCACATATCCTTCACTGGATCCAGGGATCACTTGTCTTAGGTCCCGTGTCCTCTTGTCTCTAGCTCCCTCTGAACACTTATCTTCAGGTCTCGCTATCAATTACTTCACAAATATCATGGATTTTTATCGCAAAACATTGATAAAAATCTCTCTCTCAAAAAAAAAAAAAAAAGAAGCCAAATTGGTGAAGGCATGCAGAGACTGTTTGATGATTTTGTTAGGTAAATAGTTTTTGATTTTTATATTAATTAGAGGGACTGGGGGGTGAAAAGGTTGATCAATATAGCTAATTGTTGGGTTTAAGTACCAGATAAATCCACTTTTTCTTCGTGATCAATTAATTTGAATTAACTTGTGTAATTCACCTCTCAAGAACTTCATCATCATAAGAAGAAAGAAGAAGAAAGGAACAAATAATGTATCTTGAAAAAGAAAAGGAAGTTTAAGCCAACAGAACCATGAATTATTTATTTGTTTGTTTTGCAGACATTATATGTCAGCTGATGAGGCAGATTGTTCATTTACATGTCCAGCTGCACTTGCAGCGGATCTCTCCGCTCGGCAGCATCGGAGAGCACTCGCCCTTCTCGTAGTGTAAGAACTTGCACAGCCTCTGACAACCGCCTGGGTTGCATGGAACAATGTTAGGGATTATGTTATAGCATATTTTTGCTTCTGCTCGAAGCTCCATCCATGGAACTGCCAAACACAACCAGCATGCACACACAGAGATCAAAACGTAAGTGAATGAAAGGGAAAAAAACGAAATTATAGTACCTGGGAAGACAACAAGAATGATGAAGAGGAAGTTGCAAGAAAGCCTAGCCATTTCTGAATTTACTCCCCGATTCACTGAGTTGGGTAAGAACAGCAGAGACGATCGATCGCTGAGAGTTCTGTATCGAGTACCTTGTTTTTCAAATTAATCACAGAACATTAAGATATATATGTGAAAATTCAATGGTCATGAAGTTAAACCTTGTTTTTCTTACAAACCTGATGCAACAAACGTTACAAACGTTACAAATCTTCTCTCTGCACATGCAACAAACGAACACGTGAGCCCCCAGTATCAAAAAGCAAGAAAAGCAGCGAATAGCTGCTTTTCTTGCGCCGGACGTTGGATTAAAATCTGACGTGGGATTCATGCCAAAAACTCTGGTTGTCAATTAACTAAGCACTTCTGTCATCTGCTTCTCTCAAACCTCCGGTACAAACACATTACCAAACAGCACCTTAAACTACTTTCAGCTTATCCACGTTTACTATTTATGAAGAATACTATTCTTGAATAGTACTATTCTTGAATAGTACTATTTCACATGTTATTATCCATGAATAATTCTTTTTGCAGCTCCACAAGGCTTGGTTCACTATTCCATGAATAATAATATACTTAAGAAAAATCTCATAACTAATGACTTGTAGATGATAGGAAATACAAGCGCAATCAATTTCTCAATCACAAGTATAATAATTTTAGGTCTCTGTGATCTTTCATCTTGGAAAGGATGACAGATCCTTCTCCAGGTGTGGGCGACCTCTCATCTTTACAAAGACCACATATCCTTCACTGGATCCAGGGATCACTTGTCTGAGGTCCCGTGTCCTCTTGTCTCTAGCTCCCTCTGAACATTTATCTTCAGCTCTCGCGATCAATTATTTCCCAAATATCATGGATGTTTATCAATGTTAGAGAATAATATAAATTATATTTTGGATCTCATCTATAATTTAAGTTTTTAGGTGAGATGGTTCTTTAACATGATATTAGAGCCATATTGACCAAGCGGTTAGGAGTTCGAATCTCACCATCCTCGTTCTATTTGATAAAAATCAAGCACAAGGTAAAGTGAGCTCGTGTGCAAGTTTCAAACCCAGAGGACTTTCACTTGAGAGAGTGTATTAGAAAATAATATAAATCATATTTTAGAGGGCCTCACCTATCAACTTAAACTTTCAGGTGAGATAGTTCCTTAATGATCGATAAAAATCTCTCAAAAATTCAGAAATTATATTAACTTAATTCGCCATCGCAACAAGTTTTAAATGCAGAACTTATATTGAGCCTAAGAAGCTAGTTATCTCCCAATGATTCGGCACCATCTCCTTAACCCAAAATAAAACTCCGTTCGAGAAACAAGATTTGGACTTGGAGCTTGGAACCTAAGACCTCCATTGCAGCACTGTTATTTTGTCTGCTGTGCTGCGACCATCGGCGCCATTAATAATAGTTATCGGAACCAAATCGGTCAGGGCATCAGGTTCTTGGTTTACAGCTGGTTCAACTGGTGCCTCGATCAGTAGTCGAACTGGTCAAATATTGCTAATGGCTGGCTCAGCTAGATTTTCGCCAATTAATTCCATCTCTTAACCAATCAAACTCAAACCAGACAGGTTCATATGTGGTCTATCGATTCGGTTCGGTTTCAGAATGATTAGCAGTGACCGAGGAATGTGAGTAGTTTTCCAAACGGGTCGGGTTCTAATTTCTGCCATTACAATTTGACTGTCTATTATAGAAGCTCTGCGAATGGAGCCCCCTGTGCAGATAGAGGTAGGGTACAGAAATTTGCACCGTCCGTTGAATGTTCCCTGGCATGCCATTCACAGCAGCAAGTTTCGTATTCCAAAGCTGAGAAGAAGAAGAAAAGTGGAGGTGGTCCAGAGTTCATAAAGATTTTGTCCTCCTGCCACCATCTTTATAGCCATATTATGCTCGAGCTACTATAGTTTATGTGAATAGTGGAGGACTTTCATGATACTCTGCTACAACTCATTCGAAAAACATGGCCAGAAATAACCTGGAATTATAATATTCTTGCATAACATGGCTTCATCTTTAGGTTTTGTTTTTAATAGTTATCTACGAGTGGAGGGTATTCAGTTTGAATTTATTTCATTTTATAAGTGATATACATACGTACGTGCACACACACGCATAAAAAATAAAATAAAATAAAATAAAAAATGGTTAAAATTAGACAATCATGAACATGAGTTATCTACGAGTGGAGGAGGGTATTGAGTTTCAGCTAATTTTGATTTTTTTTCTTAATCATTTTAATGGGGTGATGTTAACATTAAATTTTAAAAATAAAATAAAAATGTATTTACTTTTACATTTATAATATTATCAAACAAGCCCTTGTATTTAAGCAATGAATTGTTAGAACTTATCCAACCAGGTTTTAAATTTGTGAGCAAACTCAATTCATGTTTTAACAAATAATCAAGCTCAAACAAATACATTACAAAGTAGAATTAAAATCAAGCTCTAAGTAATTCTCCAACTTACCCATAATTTGGTTAGCTTGTCGAATATCCGATGAAACAAAATAGAATTAAAATCTTGTCACGTATATCTGATTGTTTAAAAAAAAAATCCAAGGAATTATTGGAGAATAGAACTCAATCATAGAATATGTACGGTGACTATATAAGGTTATTTTTTAAAGTATTTTTTATTTAAAATATATCAAAAATTATATTTTTTATTTTTTAAAAATTATTTTTATCAACAACACATACAAACAAATCACAACCATTGGTTTAGAGAGAATACAAGCAATACCATAGCAGCCATCTATCAGAGAGAATCCTGTTGCTACATGAAGAGAGAGAATGCACTTGGCCTGGCTTCTAGTGCAGAAGTACAGTCAGCGGGCCCTACAAATCACAACCATTGGTTTAGAAAGATGTGGGACCCAACACGACGAAGGCTGTACTGTGCAGTGTGCTGTATGATAAAATCTCTGCTCTGACCAAAAACTTAAAGTCTTTCTCCATCATCGGATGGCCAGATTTGTCGTTTTCCATGAAGATAAACGAATCAAGATCTGGCCACACGATCTTCCTTCCTTCTCGTGTTTTTCCCCGGGAGGAGTCAGGCTTACACCACGCGCGTTTCATGCACGCACGCGCGCGTTCATTATTATTTATAACATTATTATTTATACTCGTCCCATAATGAATTTATAATATAATATTTATAACCCAAAAATATAAATACTTAGTTCTTAGTAATTATTTAAGAAAAAACATTTATAACTACAATAACATTCCTTTTCTTCTCAAAGTTAAAAAGATTTTTTTTAATAAAATTAATCTTAATTATTCCTATCTTAGTTTGAAAGTGACAATGTATATTTAAGTTGTAACTCCATAATAATATTAATAATTAACATAATTATGATATGATTAATTAGTTTACTACACAATAAATAAATTATTATAAGATAATAAAAAAATATTTAATAATTTATAACTTAAATGTATTATAATTATGAAAATAACACTAAAAATTGACCTCGTTTTAGGAGTCTGACCTAAGCGGAGATTCACAAATTTTTTTTTTTTATCTAAAATTAGTTAATTTATATTTCTAGTTTGTTTTAATATATTAAAATAAAAATTAATTTTAAAAATATATTATTTTTATATATTTTTGAACAATAATATTTTAAAAAGTAACTTCAAATATCAAATTCCATCCAATGCGGCACGTGATGAGCAATCATGACCATCCACGGGCCTGGAAGAAATCAAGCACGGAAAATTTGTAGCATCATAAAATAATAAAAAAGCTTTCCTACGCGCAAATCCTCCAGGTGGAACACAGATGCCCAAAAAAAAAATGCAATGGGGCGGCTGCTCATTTTCAAGCTCCAAGCAGAAGACAGAGAGCCAGAGAAACTTCACTATAAAGACAGGAGTGAACTTATAATTAAGTGTGCATCTGAGAGTGAGAGTCTTACAAATCATACAAAGAACTCTGTCTCTTCATCTGCTTTTTGTGTCACTGAGGTAGTTTCTGTTCTTTTTTACCGAAAGATCCTTTTTTTTCCCTTGTTGATCTCTGATGGGTTTGTTTCATATACGTTAATTTTGGTTTTCTAATCATTAATTTGAATCCAGATTGCCTTGTTGTGATTGAACTGCTGGAATATCTACTTGCTTCACTCAAAGTTTCCTTCTTTCTTACAAATTTTGCTTGTTTCAATGAAACCACAGTTTGCAGTGGGTGTTAGCCATGGCGGGTTCGTCTTCTGTGCAGCCACAGTTCATTTCCAGCACTGGAAATAGGAGTTTCTCTAATGCACCATTGATTGGGAATTCAGATCCTCAACAAATTGTCGTGCCTGATGTAAGTTTTCTCTTAAACAATCAATACTACTGTTGATTCTCATTACACTTATCATGTTTGCACCTACTCCATTTTTATTCTATCCTTTGTATAATTTAATGAGATTTTTATAGACAGAAAGTGACGCCAAAGAAAATTATGAATACACACGTGTGTAGATGGAGTAAGTGGGTGCAAATGGAAACTGGCCCGAAAATATCCTGACTAGGAAAAAAAATGAATATGTATGTATGTATGCATGTATGCATGTGGGTTTGTGTGTGTTTCTAAGAGTTTCAGACTAGTGCGAGGTTCATGCATTTCATGTCTGGCATTCCTGTGGGACCCATCTTATATAAACTTGCACTTATTGAAAAATTCTGCGTTTGAATTTATGTATAGTATTTGCTTGCGCGTTGCATTTAGTGTGTCTTCCATTTGTTTGATTAAGGTCTCATCATGTGTGCGTGAAAAGATGTTGGTTGTGGAAAGGAACGGAGATAATTGAATGACTTATGAGGTTAGTAAAAATGATGTAAGCATGTTATATAGAAACGAAGAGTCAAATGGTGTTTTAGGAAGCAAATTTAAGTGATAATTACTGTTTAGTGTGATGATGTAATTACTTACTTCAATTCAAATTTGTCTTCGCTTCTCTTGTTTCTCTATTAAGGTAGGGAACAACTTGCACAGCTGAAACATGGTATCCAAATACCATCGTATTCAACTGACTGATATCATTATTGTTGTTGTTTTGTTTTTTCCTTTTCTGTTTCAATTTGATTGGCAAACTTTCAATAACTTGTCCGTTTCCATCTTTGACCTGAAAGAAATGAGACGTATAAGAAAAAAAGATTAACTAGTTCTGTTCCACTCAATTAAATCATTGCTGATGTAAGTCTAATTATAAATTCCAAGGCTGTATTATTTATATTTTGAACTTTCCTGTAAGAATATGATGAGGTTTATTTTGAACCTGAAAATGCAAGACATTTTTTATTTAATTTTTATACAGTCATGCTTTTCTGTCGTTTTTTCAATATCCTAATGATATCTAAGGGGGTGTTTGGCAATGCGTTTTAAAAATGTTTTTGAAAAAAAAATTATTTTTTTTATTTTTATTTTTTACTTTAGATTAAATTTTTTTAGTGTTTTTAGATCATTTTCATGTGCTGATGTCAAAAGTGATTTAAGAAAAAAATAAAAAAAACATCATTTTGATGCATTTCTGAACGAAAAACACTTTCAAAAGCAACCGTAACCACGCTCCCAAACATGACTTGAGATTTGACAAGGACTTGGAGCTTTCCAATTCTTCCAAAAGGCATGTTGGTATGAACAACACTGGAACTTTTATGTGTTTCACAAACCTTTAGATTATCCTGAGAAAGGCAGCGACTCCAGCAGTGTGTATAGTAAAGATCTTTTTTGTCTTGTTCTCCTTTATATCACTCACGCCCTCAAACAAAGTCATGACTTGTAGTTATGGAAATTCATAGCGATTAATGTTGGCATCTGCCTTGCAAATAAATGTTTGATTGACAGTGGAGGATATTCAAATAACATGACTAGCTTTTGAGAAATCTATGGGCTAATAAATTGGAGAATTTTGTATGAGCATGCACGTGATGGAAAAAAAGGAGAATAATATTAGGTTAAAGCATGGGAAATTCTTTCTTCTAACAGTCACATAGATAGGTTGTGCCAGCAGATAGTTTGTATGCTATGCTTTCATGTTGTGGAAAAGTAGCATGATTTAATGCAACGAGGAATGTAAAGCATATTGCAGCTTGCAAACTATGATAATGTTACCAAAATTGACTTCAACATAAGATCTTTTCTTATCGAAAAGATCAAATACTATGTCTGTTGTATATGATCTGAAAAAAATTGAATATACTCCTTTATCGAGGCATAAATATTTCATGTATAATTTTATCATTCATGAGAATCTTGGGTGCCAATGGTTCTCAGTCTTAGATGTTCCTATCAGGCATTCCGGATGTTTCTAGCATGAAACTTGTGATTGATAATAATGCTATGGGCTTCATTCCCTGTCTTTATCAAATAGATTTAAATTTGAAATGCTTGATTGAGGGTCAATGTGTACTTCGTTTATGCAGAAGAAAAGCTGGAAAAACCTATTTGCATACATGGGTCCAGGGTTCCTTGTCTCAATAGCATACATTGACCCTGGAAATTGTAAGATCAAAAGCATTTCTTTGTGATGCTTCTTGTAACATGGTTAAAAATAATGAAAAGTGCTGAATATTTTGTTTTAACTTGCAGTTGAAACTGACCTGCAGTCAGGAGCACAGTACAAGTATGAGGTCTGCCTTTTATGTTAATTCAGTTTGTTTTCCCTCTTGATTTCAGCCTTTGAAATTTGTCAAAATGTAATGTTATGAGAGAAGAGATCTGGAGCATCATGATGGAATACCATAGAAAGTCTTGTTAGAGGGTAAATTGGAATTTTTCTTTCCAATGAATTTTATGGAACACAGTAGCAAATATTTATGACATTTTCCCCTCTGTATTCCTCCCCTGAAAAGAAAAAAAAAAAACACCAGAGTGAAGGCTATGTGGCACAGTGCGTCAAGGTTCTCAGGTCTCTTGATGATCTAGAGCCTGCAGAAAGTTTCCAGCATGTAGATTTGTTAGTTTTTTTTTTTTTTGTTAAAAAGGATTGTTTGTGCACTGTTGCTTTTCCTGAACGACCTCTGTTTAAAAAACTTGCAGTTACTTTGGATCATATTAGTGGCTTCATGTGCTGCTCTTATTATCCAATCTCTTGCAGCAAACTTGGGTGTTGTCACTGGTATGTGAAATCTAAACTTGCTAATTGTTCTACTTCTTCTCCACTGTTTCTGTATTAATACTGTACCCCCCCCCCCCCCAAAAAAAAAAAAAAAAAAAATTATCTTTCTCGTTGCAGGAAAACATTTAGCAGAACACTGTAGGAATGAATATCCTAGAATACCAAACTTCATCTTGTGGGTCCTTGCTGAAATTGCTATAGTTGCATGTGACATTCCTGAAGGTGAGGGTATCTCTGGTTTGCTTTTGAACATTACATGTTGTTATTAGTATAATGAAGTCATCGCTCCAAGCATCAAACATATGTGTGCACATGCACGTGCTTAATATGCGTCACAGCACCCCACTCTTGTTTCCAATTGATTTTAATTTTTAGAGGAATACATGGCCAAAATGCTGGTGTATTAAAAGAGAACAGCCTGTTTCTTTCATGTTACTAATCGATGTTTGGTACCAAAAAATGCTTCCTTCTCCTTCCAGTGATTGGGACAGCCTTTGCGTTGAACATGCTCTTCAAAATTCCGGTATGGATTGGTGTTCTTCTGACTGGACTCAGCACTCTTGTCCTGTTAGCACTACAGCAATATGGGGTAATTTTATTTCTTCCCAATTGCTATATGTTTTTATCCAGAAGAAGAATGTGCACTTGCTACTACATTTCTATTATGTTGAATTAAACCTTGTTAGCCAATCTTGTTTTTCTTGTATAGGTTCGGAAGCTTGAATTCTTCATTGCTTTTCTCGTGTGTACCATAGCTGGATGTTTTTTTGTAGAGCTTGGCTATGCAAAGCCTGACGCTAAGGAAGTTCTGAAAGGGCTCTTTGTCCCCCAATTAAAGGGAAATGGTGCTGCTGGTCTGGCAATTTCACTTCTCGGTGCTATGGTTATGCCGTATGTGTTTTATGTTCAATTTATTCATGTTTTCTTGCATTTGTAAAACCACTTTGAAATTTGCCAAACTTTTATGAAATAATTCCAGGCACAATCTCTTTCTCCATTCAGCACTGGTGCTTTCAAGGAAAATCCCCCGATCTGTGCATGGCATCAAGGTAAATATGATGAATAGACCACCTTGAGCTTACTTGTGCATGTACTTGAAAAAGCCTTAAGTTTGTATCTATACATGTGGATGTTAATATATAGTTCAAGTGTTCATAAGTGCTTTGATATTAAAATGGTTGAGTCATTGAGAATTGGTAGTTCTGAAGCCTCTTTGGAAAGATTATATACATATGCAACATTTGCGCTCTTGTCTGCTAGTGGATTTCCCTACTGTTTTTTGGTCTTTGTAAACTACAGAATTGACTAGCATAATCACAAAATAAATTTCATTGTTTAGCCCTCTTGTCAGTGAGCTTATAGTCATTTAAGTGTTATTTGTTACCTTCCTACCTGCTCTCTCAAGGCTGCTCTCTGTCATATGTAGAAAATAGCTTTGGCTGACAGGGGAAGAATCTTCATGCAAACTAATTAGATAATTGTATGGACCTGTTTTAATTTCTGTCCTGGCCAGTTTCTAATAAGCTTAAAATTTTGGGTGCACCTTTAGAATGATAACTTTTACAATCATTGGCAAAATGTTAAAAATTTTGAAATCCAGAATGAACTTATTGAAATATGGATCTCCACTGTCTATTTATTAACAGGCAGCAATGAATGCCATTCTTGTTCACAGGAGGCTTGCAGATTTTACATGATAGAAAGTGGCTTTGCTCTAGTTGTGGCCTTTCTCATCAATGTATCTGTCATTTCCGTGAGTGGTGCAGTTTGCAACTCACAAAATATAAGTGCTCAAGATCAAGAAAACTGCAAGGACTTGGACTTGAACAAAGCTTCCTTTCTTCTTAAAGTATGTGATTCAGCAACATTTCAATAATCTGACTGTCCTGTCAATTCTGACATGGTTTTCTACTATTATAACATATTGTGATTTTTCAATTTCCTCAGTGCTCTATTGATCCAGATATTTTTTTTTCATTGCTTGCAGAATGTATTAGGTAGTTGGAGTTCGAAACTGTTTGCAGTTGCATTGCTGGCATCGGGTCAGAGCTCTACAATAACAGGAACTTATGCAGGGCAGTATGTCATGCAGGTATATGATAGTCACTCTAAGAAATTCTTATTTTTCAATGTCAGCACATGAATTTCTGGCTAGAAAGCAGTCGCTTTGAACCTAAGAAATAGACTTTGTGGTAGCATTCTTAACTTTTGTTGCAGAGTTTTAGATGTTCTGCAATTCAAATTGTCATTGTTGTTTCTTTTGCTTCCTGGGGCTGTTCTGTCACTCATTATTCCATTCATTTCTTACTGCAGGGATTTCTTGATTTACGATTGGAACCATGGTTAAGGAACTTCCTAACTCGAAGCTTGGCCATAGTCCCAAGTCTAATTGTTGCACTAATCGGGGGCTCTTCCGGGGCTGGAAAGCTGATTATTATTGCATCGGTATGATCAGTTTGGCACAAATACATGCTTTCAGAACAAGACACTAATTTATTTCTCAGATCTATAACTGTGCAGTGGACAAAATAAACACCGATAGAGCAATTGCAGACAGTAACATTAAATTTAAACTGTGGCAGTTTCAATGTTTAATCTCTCTTGTCAAGTCAGTGATGTTTTGGAATGATGCCTTTTCTTCTTCTATGGGAAATAATGATAATTCTATGATGATGTGCAGTTAAAAATACTGTTTTTGTTGCAGATTAAATATATTTCCCTGCTCATCGTCCTAAATGGGTAAAGGTGGAGCTTTGCAAGTCTCAGATAATAACTTCATGCATAATCATTTCAGTTATTTTTTTTATAATATAGAAATAAAATCTTAACATGGTTGACATTTAGGATGTCTTTTATTTTAGTGGCTCCCTTTTTATATCTGAAAGTGATCCTTTCTAAGAAAATGAAACGAAAATCAACAGTTTCAGAGAATCAAATGATGAATTAAAAAGAAAAATCAGTTACAATGCACATTGTTTCATACCATTTTTTAAATAGTGGAAATGGATTCTTTTTTTCTGATATGTATTTCCTGTCATCCAAGCTAGACTTTTAGCTGTGATAATAAGAAACTTAACGTCATTAAAGCTATGGTTTCCATGAAGCAATATGTATCATATCATCTCCCATTGTTTCCACCAGAGGCAGCTATCTTGTGTGAACATTAAGTCCAGGTTTTATTAAAAAAAAAAAAGCAATCTTTTTGTAATCTCATTCTGTTGTTTTCCAGTCCAAAAGAAATCAGGGTAAGAACTCCTGTTGTCTCCGTGCATTTCTAGCTCACTTTTCATGTTGTATTGCAGATGATTCTATCTTTTGAGCTCCCTTTTGCTCTCATCCCACTTCTCAAGTTCACAAGTAGCAAAACCAAGATGGGGATATATGTTAACTCAACCATGGTATTTACCTTCACTTGATCAGTGCTACACTGTTTGTTTTACGTTTTTTTCTGCATTAAATTTGAAGATTTCTTTTTACGTTCAGAATGGCATAACCATCTTCAGCATGGTTTTACTCTTGAGAATTTCTCAATAAGAACATCAAATAAATATTTATAATATCCAACAAAACAGCTTTCTTGCCATGCCATGCTTGAAACATGTGTTCATTCGGCATATATACCATTTATCTTATTTTCAATCATCCATTAATATGCTACCCTGCAGATTTCAGCTGTTACTTGGGTCATTGGTTTTCTTATCATGGCAATAAATATATACTACCTCGCGTCTAGCTTCATCCAGATTCTTCTCCATGGCCATCGAAAGCTTGTAGCTTCCATCTTTCTTGGAATACTTGGATTTCTGGGCATGGCAGTGTATCTGGCTGGCATTGCATACTTGGTGTGTCGTAGAAACAAGAAGGCTACAAATCTTGTAGCTCTAACGTCTGAAAATCCGAATATCTGCAACGAGTCTGGCAATGCAGAAGTGTACGGTCTCCCTAGAGAAGACATAGCAAGCATGCAGTTGCCTCAAAGGAGGAGTAATGCAGATGATTTTTAAATTATAGGGCAAGTGAAATCTCAAGGTCAATAACTTACTGTGATTGAAATAACACTAGAGATGAGGTAGGTTATAATAGCTGTCCTTTTGTAATACACAATTAGCTTTTGTCCGAACATCTTTGTGGATCAAACAGCTATATGCTGAATAAACCATGAGCATTGAGATATTCAGAGAGCATGTCACCACGATTTTCTTTCTCGCATCCACTCTTGCAGAACTTCTTTCGCTGTGAAATGCAAAAGCAACTAAGTGTAGCTATGGATAGTTTGTTTTGTAGATTAATTTATTTATAGACCGGGCTAACGCATCATCTTGTAGGGTTCAATATTTTTTTATGCATGGTTAAAACTTTTAAGTTTTTTTTTTTTTAATGAAAATATCATATATTTTTATAAGTTTGACATAAAAATATTTTTACTCTTTTAATTGTGTTTGGAACTTGTATAAATATTGAAAATTATTTTTATAAGTTTGGTTTATCTAGGAGATATTGAGAATTAATTGCTAAAATATAAGAATTTCTATATTTTATGTTTCGGCCTTGCTTCTTGTGATAGGTTTTTCACCGAGTTATAGTTTTAAAATGTAAATGTGAGCTGAATCAAAGTTAAAGTACACATATCAAGTTTTCCATGAAGGTATCATGGGAACAAATTCAATTTCGTTTGGATCTCTAATCAGCCTGCAAAATCAGACTGAAATTCTACTTGCAGCAGAATTTTCAGCTTTCATATTTCATATTCAAACAGTAAATAAAGTAAATAGAAAAGATTGAGAGAGTTTGACCTTGCTGGCTTTTTAAAGCCTTTACTGCTTTTATTCAACGTATTTATAGAGCATTACATGTAACAGAATACAGATTATAGAAAATCAAGGAGTACAAATAAATGATTTACAACTAACATTAATCTATTGTTATAATAACAACAGAATGAGACAAATCTGGAGGTGATTTGTTTGCTGCCCAGGTGTCAACATGATCTGATCTGTTCAGCTCCCTTGATCCTCTCAATAGGTATTTGACTGAGTTGCATGCTCTAACACAAATGAGCATATCTTGAGCCTAAAATATCATAATCAAGTGATTCAAAAGTTTAAATTCATATATCCATTTAAGACTACAACTCTTATGGATGACTCTTGATCATATAAAATCTTTTTGAATGTTAAAATTAGGATGCAATCTGGATGATGAGATTAATTTCTTGATGTGATGAGGAAATTAATAATTACGAGTACTCCACTAGAGATGAGAGCCTTTCATAGAAAAGGTGGACTTTCAGATCTAATATATGTGCAAATAAATCCTATAACATTACATCAATGAAACAATATAGCTGGAGTGATTGAATATTGCAAGAAATCAATTAAAGAACAAATTAAGTTTAAGTTGCAATAAAGTCTAAATTACAATAGTAGAGTTAGTTTTCAACATGAATTCTAAGAGATTTAATCAATCTTAATGACCTGATAAAAAAGAAAGCGTTAAGTAACATTAAAAAGTCATAATCAGGAGAAGAATCCTAATGAAAGACAACAACTAAGGGGATAAAGGGAGCAACTCATGATAGAAAAATGTATCTCTTTCCTCTTTGCAACATTCTTTTCTCTCTATTTTGTGTTATTTTTTCAACAGTTATGAATTAAAATTTGACTTTTAGCTCAAGGGGAACAAACACCATCATTATTAAGTTGTGAGAAGTAATATCATTGTAATTATTTCATATTCAACTGCTTATTTATCTGTATTTCAGAGTTATGCTATTGATTTCTATTCATGTTTATTGATTTATTTTAAGATGATATATATATATATATATATATATTTCTATTCATGTTTCTAGTTTATTTCAATTCATAATTTTTGTTAGAGACTAAAATAAGAAGAAAAAAAAAGTTAAGTTGACTGCTGAAACTATCACTTTAAATTATTAGAGAGGAATAAATTAAGTTAAACTGGTCAAGTTTTTGAATGGTTGCTTAAAATAAATATAGACTATGCTCTTGAAGTCAATGCTAAGTTAATTAAAATTTCTTTTCAATTTCAATTTTTAATTTTTCTGATGGTAAGGAATTAATTATAAGGTCCTGTCTAATTAATTTACTCATAATCTCCTTGATTTCTCTTAGCTTTAAGAGACATGAAATTTGTTTGCTTGAATTGATTGGATTGAAAGAATATTCATTCTATTTCAATGATCATTAAATTTGTAAGAATGAATGTCTAGACCTTGACATATTGGTTTATTATTTTTATTTTCAGAATTTGATTAAAAAGTGATATATATATATATATATATATATTATAGGGTTATGGATCACAGATACCTTATAAGTTAATATATCAGTCTCTGAATATCTAAAATATCATTCAAGGTTATTTTAAAGAAAATATATGGTTCAAAAATCAACCTTAACCTACAATATTACAGCACGAATCAATAATCCAAGTATCAACGAAGTCAAGGGATCTTAAAAACAACTCATTCATCAGTTCTCAACTCATCAGTTTAAGTATAAGAACTGTAAACTACACGGTAGTTGCCACTGACCGATTGTGATGGTATGGCTTGCCTTGGATTCTTTCCTCCACAAAGAAAGAGTCAAAGCGACCAAAACAAAGATAGATGGCATCCTAGTTTTTTTGTTTTGTTTGTGGGAGTGAATATAGGAGATTGTTTTCTTAGTTTAATGTTAAGCCGGGTACTTCGTCTACTATACACGACACGAAAATCATGCCGATCATATAGTTTAATCTAAGATTCAGACCTTGAAAACATGAACAGGGAACCTCATTCCTTATAAACCTATTCTGATCAGTTACATCTGGCAGCGATCCTTTCCTAAAAAATGAAACGAAAACCAACAGTTTTAGAGAATCAGATGATGAATTAAAAAGATAAATGAGGAAGCAAATTGCCAACATGGGACTGAATCTGCTTAAGAATAATAATAAACAAAGACTTTATTCAGCAATAGATTATAGATTCATAACCTAGCTGGACAGTGGAAACCGGCCAAGAAATTATTACAAGCCAAATAATAGGTTAAATACATGCAATATCTCAAGTTTATGAAAAAAAAAACAGACACCATCCTATTAAAGAAGCAATCAACTTAAGAGTTTAACCTAATAAGTGAAGCTTCAAAATAAGATTTTATTATATTCACCAACTCATTAACCCTTCGAAGATCCTAGAACGGGTGATATGTGCCCTTGATCCATATCAAATGCATGTATTTCCTCGGCAGGATACTGGATATGTTCTAACCTGGAAAACATGGTTGGAGGGTTTATTTGTAATATGACATAACTGTAAACAAGGTTTGCAAGAAGGTGAGCAGAAGCAATGAGAGGGCAGCTACAAAGGAAATCAGTGACCACGGACTGTTGAAATAATTACGCCTCAGCTTCGCTATCCATACATTGCGCCGCCGAGCGCAGTGCATCTCCACTTGTTCGAATACTTGAGCATAATAAAAGAGATCACGATCGGAGATCATGACATTTGTTCCTAACTTGTTGAATAACATGCAGACCATTTCATCATCACCCAGTCCATTTTCAATAATTCCGCAGTGTCGAAGTATCTGCACATCTTCTCGAGTGTTGATCAGACAATCCATCAATGTTATGTAATCAGTGATGTACAGATGCTGGCGCTGTGAGCATTGCTCGTAGGCAATAAGATTTCGGAAGAGAGACTCTGTTGTGTCTACAACTTTCAAAAATGGGATTTTCATCATGCCTTTTTCAAAACGCACACCCTGGAACAACCCATACGATTCTTCTTGTTTTCCAAAATTAATGCCAGCTTCTTTCAGCTCTTTGGCACTGCGTATCATGAACTCCGATTTTATGTTCTTCGCTTCACTCTCTATAGGCATCACAGGAGGGGAAGGCAGCAGCCAATTATGATATACCAGGTCCAGAAGATGCTTGCATTCTTGGGATGAAATTGTATTGCTTCTCTCGACCTCCGAGCCAGGAAACATCCATTTGAAGAAACCTGACGCCATAACAACGAAAAGGTCCTCCCTTTCGTTCGGCATTGCCATAGAAAACAGCTCCAAAAGAACACAAAATGGAAGTTGATTTTCTAGTAACAGCATATCGTGTGATATTGTAGAGAGAACCAATAAATTTCCAGTAACAGGATCTCCTTGTTGAAGCCTAGACGTAGCAGTCTTGCAAAGCAGCTCAACAATAAAGCAACCATCAAGAAGCAACATTTCAACAAATGCATCCGTACCGAGGCTTACTGGCTGGTGATAGTATCGACGAGCTCGTTCTTCCAAACCTCTCATAGCCGCAACATAACTTGTCAAGCTATTTCCCGGCCTGCGTTGAAGAAACATTTGTAGATAGTGTTTTTTATGTTCTTCCATCATCTTCAAGTCATCTTTTCCGCGGTGATAAGGACCAATGGAGAGGATTTCCGGCTCATATGCCCTGTCGTTTACAGAGCGTAGGACACGGGGGACCTTAAAAATACTGCGTGTTGACTGATTAGTTGATAAATTTTGCAGCGATATCTGGATTTGATTGGGTAAAGGGTCCCGACGATTCATCTCTTTTCCCTGAACTAATGAATACAAAATGTAAATATAATTGAAGCACAGGAGAGCATTACAAAAATAAAACTAAAAATGTTGATGTTGAGGACAGTTTGAAAGTGGTATTGTTTATAATGATAAAACAGATTGTTTAAAAGATAGTTACGAGTAAATTTGGATTTGCATAGTTCGGATTACAATATAATAATTAGTTGGATGATTATAAATATAAAATAAATTGTGAATTAAACTTTATATTATTATCTATATTTTTTATCAATACCATTTACATTGATTATTGTTGTCCGTATTTATATTCAAAAATTTATTGTTTGGAATTGATAGAATGTTGAACCGTATAATATCATCTGTTGAACGTTAATCAATTAGTCTTGATAATCTTATCTATTCTCCTTAGCTAAAGTGGTCAATGTCCCTAATACATGGTGTGGTGACAAAAGATTTGAGCCATGGATTGCAAGTGCCGATTTCAAATCAGGACATGCACATTTTATAAGAGCACGAGACAACCGATGTTTTATTGGCTTTCCCATACCCCTAGAGCATGACTAGGAGATGAGGTTTCTTGTATAAAAAAATAAATTAATAGCTTATACTTGGAAATTTATAGACTGAAATTAGCTTATGACCGGTACCTGCAAGTAAAGATTGCCTTTTAACAAAGGTAAAGACTCTTCGATTCTGTAAAGTATTTATATTATGAGTTATACCTATGAATATAGAAAAACAATTATCTTACTATAAACAATTATTCGAAGAAGGATGCCACTTCATTATGTCTTCAATACTTATTCTAGATTCATATTTATACAATATAAACAAAAAAAGCTAACTCATCAACGATAAAAATATATTGGCTCACAAGTAAATAGTTCAAATCATAAACACAATCTGCAAAGTTATTTTGAGAGTTAGACTCCCGCATGCCTAAATATTTTTGAGTAGTTTCAGATTATAAATTAAGACATGAAAAAAGAAACCAAGAAAACAAGTTATATATACTCACATCAAACATAGTGTAATGGTTAATATATAATGGATCAACAATCAATCGAAACTGTTAAAAAATATTGCTTACTTGTTCGAAACTAGCTAGCTCAACCGGCTGAAATGGATGGCTCCCCAGATCTAGAGATGAGGAAGAAACTATACTAACAGGTCTAGAGTTAATGCTAGAAATCAGAGTTATATACTAACAGGTCTAGTCAGACCTGGTTAGCTAACAGGTCTAGTCAGACCTGGTTATATACTAACAGGTCTAGTCAGACCTGGTTAGCTAACAGGTCTTCGTCCTCGTTATCTATGCCAAGTTGGGATTAATGAGGCCATTGACTTCGGGTGGATGTGTCATGTGATCTTGACTTACACAATAGCATGCAGTTGCCATTGGATCAAAACATTACTATAATTCAGATGCCCACTAATGTTTTTGCTGGAATATGCTGGTTGTCTGTTTTCCGATCGACCATTTACTTCTTTTGTCTTCAGCCTCGTTTTGGTTTTGGTTAGCGGAAAGAAGATAAGCTTCTGCTTGTCTATGGTTGCACCTCTCAAGTATCCCATCGACAGCTCCTGAGAATGTGCGCATATACACACCAATATGATGGCCTTGAATTACCCATAAATAGGTGGTTAATGCTAATCGGTGCTCGGTCATGTTAATTATTAGATGGTGAGCAGTAGACAAAATTACAGTAAAAGAGTCATGTTGTTTATATTATAGATAACTTGCTACGCTTTGTTTATTTATTTTTTACTCGATCGAATGATAATAAAAAGATAAACACATTCAATTAACTGAATAAAATAATAAAAATAAAAATATGATGCTTAACCACATCTATTAGACACATTATCTAAAAATAAAAAGAAGTTACTGTAAAAAATATAGTATATATGTGTTGTGCCTACCCATGGGTTGCTAGGCAGCTCGTGTGATTGTGCCCTTTTTTCATTGCTTTTTGGGTGGATGATTTTGGTTTTTGAAAAAAAAAATTGTTTTTACCTAAAACTCACAAAAAACACCTTATAAAACATGATAGATCTATCAATGACATTAACAAACCCAAAAAACCACTCTAAAAAAACAAATCAAATTTGGAACAAAAAATCAACTCGAACTCATTTTTTTTTTTAAGTACTTTAAAGGTAAAAAACACACATAATAAAAACTCTTCTCATCATAATACGAAATACTTTAACATAATTTTTACTCATTTTGGTAGCCTAGATCAGTGTCAAAGATATATTTCTCTCTCTACCATTACAATCCAACAATCCCTCTCTTCACCAGGAATTCAAAAATAACAAAAATAATTTTTTATATCGAAAGTAAATTTAAAAAATATTGAGGTACCACAATTTTATCATATGCATGATTTAAAGTTTTAAAAGCAAAATATATTTTGTTTTAAATTAATGTTACGCCACCATGTTTAATTACTTTTTCATTTTGATTTCTATTCTTTCTCACTTTCCTTTAATATTAGAAAATGATATAAATCATGTTATGGGGTCTCACCTAACAGCTTAAGTTCTTAGGTGAGATGATTCTTTATAATATGGTATCAGAACCTTGTTGACCTAGCAGTCACGGGTTCGAATCTCACTACTTCCATTTTATTTGATAAAAATCAAGCACAAGATTGTGTGGGCCTGTATAAGTTTCAAGCCTAAAGAGCTTTCATTTAATGAGGTATGTTATAGAGTAATATAAATCATATTCTGAGACCTCACGTAATAACTTAAATTTTTAGGTGAGATGGTTCTTTAATATTTAAAAAATTAAAATTAATTAGTTTTCAATAAAGAACCAATTTTAACAAGGTCACTTACTCCCTGATTCTTAGAGACAAATAAGGAGCTGATCGGAGAAAATGGAAGGCACCTATTTTTGGCAAAAAAAAAAAAACACAAGCCATTTCATACTCCTAATCTTTTCTTTCCTAATATAGGTGGGCTTGCAGGGCTAAGCATAGGCGTGCGTGGGCAGTAGAACAACGCCTGTGATAGGCCCGGCCTCATTTTCTTTCATAATTTCAGCTTTGCCCTTTTGTTTCGGCTTATACACTCTCCTATTAAACTAAATATTATATATAAAATCAACCTTAATTAGATGCGGCTTGAATTGGACCGATTAATCATCGATCCTCTGCAATAAAAACGTATGCACTGAACAAAAAAAAAAAAAAAACGGTGTCGTAACTTTGTAAGGGAGGGAGTAAAAGAGAAAATGACAATTTTACTTGAATGTTACAATCTAGCGTGAGCCATGATAGGTAATTTGTGATCTACATAGCAGGTTTCGAGTTCGAGTTAAAGCGTTCATCTTTTATAAGAGCCTAGATTAAAAAGAATTTTACTCATTTATTGGGCCAACAAAATACATTTTCCAGAGAATAAAGTTTACTCGCATTAAATTTTTTTTTGCAAGCTAGGGTGCTTAGCTTATAAGATGTGTCTATCTATCTATCTATTGACGGGAAATAGTAGCTGTTTTGTTATCATTATTTATTAGATGTTTTGAGTAGTTTTTAGTGCCTTTATGAAACAAAATACATGATCAAGGTGAAAATTGAAAACTGTGCTTGTAAAAAATACAAGTAAAATGGTTTAAAAAGTTTGTGGTAATCTATTTGTATTTGTTTTATACAGGACAAAAGTTTGAAGATGCAACGCAATTCATTTGGTTTCCGAAGAATTTTCTAATTGACAAAATAAGATAATATGACGGATGTGTTAATAGTTTCCACGTTATTATTGTATTTAATTTTCATTTATTTTTAAATCATTGCATTTAATTTTCAATAGGTTGGTGGGCATATATTGAGCCAGACCGAGTCTTAATACTAAACTCTATCGAAATTACTAGTAAAAGGTTATGACTTAGAATTCTGCAGCTGGATTTGGTGACACACAACTCAACTGTAGTTTGGGCTTGTAAATATTGCTTATGTAGTCCTATTTTTTTTCCCGACTCTTCAAAAACATCCTACTAAGATTCGTCAAATTTATTTGCTTGGATTGAAAGAATATTTATTTTACTTCAATGATCAACAAATTTATGAGAATGAATATCTAGACCTTGACATACTGGTTTATTATTTTGTGAGAAATGTTACTAGCAATCGATGTTGGGTTGTGTCGCGATGATGTTTTTTATCGCGCTTCACTCCCTGCTATTCCCGGAGGGGGGGGGGGTTTATAATCGTAAAAATTATGATTATAATTCTTGAGAGTCGCCATCTAATATTAAGGTCACTGGGAAAACCTATTGGTCTACGAGAGCTTAAGTAAGAAGACTTGTTGTGCAAGGAAAAGACGCGTCACCCCCAGTGCACCCTACTTAAGGCAAGCTGCATTGTTGTTTGATAGTTTTTTTCTAAGTCAATTTTTATTCGTTGATCTTTTCTAAGGTTCAACGTAGATCTCTCTTCGTGAGAGAATTTCTACCTCATTGCGAGGTGAAAGATTAAACAAAAAGAATTTTACACTGCATTTTAAAAACCTCGTTTTTAACTATATATGATTGTGTTTTAAAATATAATCTTACATAGTCTACTATATAAGACACAAAAATCATGCAGCTATCATATAGTTTAATCAAAGATTCAGACCTTGAAAAGATAGCTAATCAAATGTCAAGTTAAGGAGAGCCAGCAAAGAAAACAAGAACAGGGAACCTCATTCTTGATATACCTATTCTCAGTAATCTGACAGCGATCCTTTCTTAAAAAATGAAACAAAACCAACAGTTTCAGAGAATCAAATGATGAATTAAAAAGAAAAATAAGGAAGCAAATTGCCAATATGGGCCTGAATCTGATAAAGAAAATTAATAAACAAAGACTTTATTCAGCAATAGATTATAGATTCATAACCTAGCAAGACAGTGGAAACCAGCCAAGAAATTATTACAAGCCGAATAAGAGGTTAAATACATGCAATATCTCAAGTTTATGAAAAAAACAGACATCATCCTATTAAAGAAGCAATCAACTTAAGAGTTTAACCTAATAAGTGAAGCTTCAAAACACGATTTCATTATATTCACCAACTCATTAACCCTTCGAAGATCCCAGAACGGGTGATATGTACCCTTGATCCATATCAAATGCAGGTATTTCCTCGGCAAGCTAGATACTGGATATTTTTTAACCTGGAAAACATGGTTGGAGGGTTTATTTGTAATATGACATAACTGTAAACAAAGTTTGCAAGAAGGTGAGCAGAAGCAACGAGAGAGCAGCTAGAAAGGAAATCAATGACCACGGATTGTTGAAATAATCACGCCTCAGCTTCGCCATCCATTCATTGTGCCGCCGAGCGCAGTGCATCTCCACTCGTTCGAATACTTGAGCATAATAAAAGCGATCACGATCGGAGATCATGACATTTGTGCCTAAGTTGTTGAATAACATGCAGACCATTTCATCATCACCCAGTCCATTTTCAATGATTCCGCAGTGTCGAAGTATCTGCACATGTTCTCGAGTGTTGATCAGACAATCCATCAATGTTATGTAATCAGTGACATACAGATGCTGGCGCCGTGAGCATTGTTCGTAGGCAATAAGATTTCGGAAGAGAGACTCTGTTGTGTCTACAACTGTCAAACATGGGATTTTCATCATGCCTTTTTCAAAACGCACACCCTGGAACAACCCATACGATTCTTCTTGTTTTCCAAACCTGATGCCAGCTTCTTTCAGCTCTTTGGCACTGCGTATGAACTCCGCTTTTATGCTCTTCGCTTCACTCTCTCTAGGCAGCACAGGAGGGGAACGCAGCAGCCAATTATGATATACCAAGTCGAGAAGATGCTTGCATTCGTGGGATGAAATTATATTGCTTCTCTCGAGCCTCGAGCCTGGAAACATCCATTTGAAGAAACCTGATGCCTTATCAACAAGAGGGACGAGAGGGTCCCTTTCGTTCGGCATTGCCATAGAAAACAACTCCAAAAGAACACAAAATGGAAGTTGATTTTCTAGTAACAGCATATCGTGTGATATTGTAGAGAGAACCAATAAATTTCCAGTAACAGGATCTCCTTGTTGAAGCCCAGGCGTAGCAATCTTGCAAAGCAGCTCAACAATAAAGCAACCATCAAGAAGCAACATTTCAACAAATGCATCCGTACCGAGGCTTACTGGCTGGTGATAGTATCGACGAGCTCGTTCTTCCAAACCTCTCATAGCCGCAACATAACTTGTCAAGCTATTTCCCAGCCTGCGTTGAAGAAACATTTGTAGATAGTGTTTTTTATGTTCTTCCATCATCTTCAAGTCATCTTTTCCACAGTGATAAGGACCAATGGAGAGCATTTCCGGTTCATATGCCCTGTCATTTACAGAGCGTAGGACACGTGGGACCTTAAAAATACTGCATGTTGACTGATTAGTTGACAAATTTTGCAGCGATATCTGGATTTTATCGGATAAAGGGTCCCGACGATTCATCTGTTTTCCCTGAATTAATGGACACAAAATGTAAATATAATTGAAGCACAGGAGAGCATTACAGAAATAAAATAAAAAATGTTGATGTTGAGGACAATTTGAAAGTGGTATTGTTTATAATGATAAAACAAATTGTTTAAAAGATAGTTACGAGTAAATTTGGATTTACATAGTTCGGAAAACAATATAATAATTAGTTGGATGATTATAAATATAAAATAAATTGTGAATTAAACTTTATGTTATTATCTATATTTTTTATTAATACCATTTACAATGATTATTGTTGTCCGAATTTATATTTAAAAAATTAATTGTTTGGAATTGTTAATTAGAATGTTGAGCCGCATAATATGATTTTACATCATGAAAATCATTGCACCCATCATATTCAAACCATTTTCTATTCATAAAAAAATCAAATCAAGCACATGATTGTTGAAGAAACATAAAGAGTGGTTTCATAATAACAAGTATTTTCGATGAAAATATTTGTTGAAAACGTTATAGAAGAACATGTTCAATAAATCGAGATCATTAATAGAAAGATGTTTTTATTAAATAAATCAAAATAATTAGCATTTATTACAAACTAAACACATGCTTGTTGAGAAACCACAAAAGATTTCAAAAAAAAGAAGTATTTTGATTGAAAATATATTTTTCTTGTGTAAAAGTCATAGGAAACCATATTTAATGAATCAAGATGATTCATAAAATCATATTTATTATCAAAAAATTATATTTCAACAATAATTTCTTGGCAGATATGCTGGTGCTAAAGCATGCTTTAGGTTAGGGCATGGATCACTTAAACCTTCAATAGAGTTTGATTCTAAGATGTTATACTGACACACACAGATTCTCTAAATATTGTAGGGAATATCTTGCATATTGAATCACAATCTTGGATGATCAACTCCAATCTACTACACACTTTTTGTACATGCTCTCTTGGATCGACCAACCCATTATAGTTATCCAAACTCATTTTCATGAAAATGTTGTCCTTAGTGTTTAATATGTGTTTGGATAAGGGAGAAACTCTTCATCGACAGGGGTTGTAGATGTTCCTCTGGACATGCTCATGCACATACTCTCTTACTTCTTTGTAGATATTGTACATTGTTAAAGGGTATAAAAATTTGTTAGGATGATAAGGTCTGATTTTGTCAACATGACCTAGATAAGTGTTCACGACAATAAGTGAATTTGTCTCATGTCCCAACCTAGATAGCCATTGGTTATATGCTATAAAATGATTTGAAAAATGTTAAAAGCAAGTATTAAAAAAAAAACTAGTGGCTCTTTGATCAATTCCCTAGCAAAGAACACCATTGATAATGTCCTAAAAATCTAGGCAATTTAGGAACAAGACTTCGGGGTTAGATAGTTAATTAATTAATCAATTGGTCCTGTTTTTTGATCAATTTCCCCACAAACAACACCATTGATGATGTCCTAAAAATCCAGGTAACATAAGAGCAAAATTTCAAGATTGGATAATCAGTTAATCAATTGGTCGTAATAATCTTATCAATTCTCCATAGCTGAAGTGGTTAATAACTTGTACCTGATACTTGGTAGGCCAAAATAGAATAAACAATTATTCCAGATGAACAAGGATGCAGTTCATTATGTCCTTAATACTTATAGATTTTTTTTCATACAAAATATTAACAAAAAGGTTAACTCATCAGTGATAAATACATGCTGGTTCACAAGTATATAATTTCCAATCATAAACACAATCTGCAAAGTTAAGACAGGGAAAAGAAACCAAGAAAACAGCTATATATTCACAGCAAGCATGGTGTAATGGTTAATATATAATGGACCAACAATCAATTGACACTGTTAGAAACTATTGCTTACTTGTTTGAAACTAGCTAGCTCAACCTTTGCCGCAGGCTGAAATGTATGGATCCTCAGATCTAGAGATGAGAGAAAAAATATATACTAACAGGTAGAAAGAAGAGGACTTAGACTTGGTAAGCTAACAGTAACATGTCTCCTTCGTCCTCGTCCTGTGCATGCCGGGACAACTATATATCTTAGCCAGGTTGGGATTAATTGGGTCATTGACTTCGGGGTGGATGTGGCATGTGAATTTGAGTTGCATACAGTTGACATGGATTAAAATATTATTATAATCCACAATTATCTATTAATTTATAAGTAAAAGAGTTATGTTGTTTATATTATAGACGACTTGCTAAGCTTTGTTTATTTATTTTTTACTCAATCTATCAAATGATGATAAAAAACAACAAACATATTCAATTAATTGTTTTTAATTTGACATATTTTTTTATTTATTTTGGTAGCCTAAATCAGGTGATATATATATTTTTTAAATACCTTGCCATGGTCAAGAAAAAGAACAGAAAGAAACAAGCACGGTCGAAGAGCACAGTACACCGCAGAGTTGTTTGCCACGTTCATGAATCGCTCGGAAAACAATTATTCATTCCTTTTCAATTGCCTGGACTGTAGATGTAATGATTTACTTCATGAACAATAACAAGTTCGCACGTTGTTATTGTATTTAATTTTCATTTATTTTTTAATCACTGTATTTTTTTATTGAGTTTTATTCTAATTCGTATACATGATATGATATGACATTATTTGAATAGTTGAGGCATCCTAAATATTCTATAACAATATTATTTTAAATAAATAAATACATAAACTATTTTTAAAATTAACCTTCAAAGTATCACCTGATGACTAATTAGTAATTAACCATGTTGTAAATTGATTCTGATAAATTTTCTACACGGGTAAAAAAGAAACCTAACTTGGGCTTGGGCTTGTAAATATTGCTCGTGTAGTCCCTTTTTTTTTTTTTTTTTGTTCCTGCCTCTCAGAAAACACTCCTATTGCTTACTTTGTTATGACCTTTCTACCGAGCTCGGATCAACTTTAGAATACATCTTTTGGATGAGATTATTCCAAAATCATAGTGAAGCAAATGATTAAATTTTAGATTTATAAAAGATGAGAAAATAAGACCAACTGTCTGAAGAACACGTCTTAAACTTGCAAGAAGCTATATATAATTCGAAAATTAGAAATTCATAGTTTTTCATTAGATACCACTATCTTTGTCTTAGCTTTGATGATTTAAAATAGTGATGTCGATGAGGCTAATGAAATAATGCGGCCAATCAGTTATTAATATCCTTAATTAATTATATTAGGATAATTCTTAGTCCACCATATGATAATTATTCTCTGATTACTTCTACGCAGTTATCTTCATACAAATTTTATTTAATTTTTAGATTTTATTCTGAAAATAAATAAATAATTTTCAAAAAAGGAAGCTACTGCATGGGGATTATATTGATTCCATAATAAAATTAAATAAAAAATATAAACAAGCGAACACTCAAGAGTTACCTCCAATAATTGGTTAATATGAGGATTGAAACACATTTAAAAAAAAAAAATCTAAGCACGAAAAGACAATCAAAGGTAGTCTTCACATATAGAAGACAAAACACGTGCACATTACACATTCTTCTTTAGTATATTCTTTTCCTTAGTGTATGTTTTGTAAGCAACCTGTAGTATATTCCTAATAAATGAGTCTTTAATGAGTTTTCACAGAGTCTTCAGCTTGTTTTGGGATTGAAAGGTGATCCTTTTCCTGCAAACTCTTAACAGTTTCATACAAACACTGTTTTACTGGGGTGAATTCGATGCCTAGATCCTTAATCTTCTGATTTGTGAGCTTGTAGGGTTGTTTTCTTGGGTTCTTCTCGTCGGAACACCTACAAATGCATTGCAATAGAAGATATTAATATTCAAAATGAACAAAAAACACAACATAATTAATTTTTCTTCAAACTTGGTAGGTTTATTTGAAGACAGCAGGGAAAAAGCTGTTTTCGTTTTCGTTTTCGTATAGGCTAGCAACCCACCTTGGAACTTTCCATCAACTTTTCTAATCTTAAGCACAACAGTTACACAAACAAGCACTGTAGCATAGAATTGCATGAGATTTAGGAGTAGGACCGAATCCTCTCCCTAACTCTCCATTACCAAATTGGAAAATATATAATAAAGCAAAATTTAACTTGAAATCCCATAGCTTGGTGCAGTACCAATCATCAATATAGTTGGTGGCCGGAGAACCCATTTTGGTCCAAATCTGACAAAGACAAGGGGGTTGGTGAGGACCCTTTTGCTGCCAGCATGGTCAAGCACTTGGCTTTCTTTGTTGACGATTCATAAAATCTATGTCATGGGGATTCCTTTTTCATGATTTCTGGTTTAGATTATCATGTAATTAAGTCAAAGTTGGTGCCCCCGTGATACCATTAATTAAGAAACCTGTCCTTTTTTTTTTATAAAGAATTGAATTGATCTTGGTACGTCGAAATATAAATTTTATTTCGTTAGAAAAAGTCTTATCTATTCTAACCTTTCCATGGTAGTAGTTTTTAATTTAGAGGTGTTAGTCTCGTGATTATTATAAAGTTGTTCGAAATAATAAGAGCTTACTTGGTGGGGATGGGATATTCCGGGAAGAACTTTGCAAGGATTTCCACCACCTCTCCACGGTGGAGCATCCTCTCAGAACAGATGTAACGGCCAGAGGCGGAAGGTGTCTCGAAGACTAAAATGTGGGCTAGTGCCACATCCCTAACATGCACATAAGCTTGAACAGAGTTAGCGTATGTCTTGACTGAGCCGGTTAGGTACTTGAGGATGTGAATAGTGCTAGCATTGACAGTGGGTTGCAGCAATGGTCCAATCACCAGCACGGGGTTCACCACCACTAGGTCAACTCCTTTCTTCCTAGCCACATCCCATGCATCCTGTTCTGCCACAGTCTTTCCATAGCAATACCAATTCTGCAATTCGATTTCATTTAAAATGACTTAACACCAAGTGTATACGCGCACAATATTTATGTTAATCAATCATCATCATATGGTGTTAATCAAATACCTTGGTGCTCTTGCAAAACTCAAGATCACTCCAGCAAGATTCATCAACGACAGCATCAGGGCTCCTGTTGGGGTCCATGTACACGGTACCAATTGAAGATGTGAAAACCACTCGCCGGACTTTGGCCTCAGCTGCTGCCATGATCACATTCTTGGTTCCATTCACTGCTGGCTCTACCATTTGTTCCTTCAAGTATAGTAACACAAAATTATCTCATCATCAAAACCAAATTTGAAGAAAACATACTTTGCATCATGAAATTACATAAATAAATTAATAAATGTTTTTTTGTACTTAAGTTTGCGGCAAGCCTAACATGCATGCATTCGTCCTTAGAAGTAGTCCAAGTGTTGTTTTTATTCTATTTTCTTGAAACCTCAGCATCCAAACAAGGTTCTCACCACCAATTAACCGAAAAGAAAGAAAGAAGAGGAAACATACTGGATCGTCCGTGACAGGAGAAGCGGTATGGAAAACTCCATCACACCCTTGAATAGCCTCTTGAAGAGACTCATAATCAAGAAGATCAGCCTTGCACAAAGTTAATCTTTCTTGAGCTCCTTCAAGCTCCATCAAATGGGAATTCTTGGGATCACCTGTAAATAGCAACACCAATATGCAAAGCATTAAATTAACACAATCTTAAGAACAGAAAAAGAAAAGGGAAAGAAACCAAGTGCGTATTTTATAAATTAACCTGGGTTCCTCACAGTTCCTTTAACAGAGTAACCTTTCTCTAAAAGAAGTTTAACAATCCACGAAGCAATGAAGCCACCAGCCCCGGTGACACAGACGGTCTGGCCTTGGCCTGAAAGCGACGAAGTGTCGGCAGGCATGTTGTTTTGATATATGTATATATTATGTGTACGTACGTAAGTGTACGGTGGTAGAACGAAGGAAGAGATCGAGAGGGAGGTGCTCTCCGTTACACTTGATTTAGAAAGTGGATGCTACAAGAAAAGAAGTGGCGGGGTGCATGCATTTATAAGGTTTAGAGTTGCCATCCTCACCAACTACCGGCAAGTATTTTCCATATAATTTATCCGCACATTTTTCTTGTTAGACAGTAAAGACAGACCATTCACATAGTGCTGTTGGTGGGTTGATCATGAGAAGCCTTCCCTTCCTTGTAACTTCAAAACTATTTTCAAACATATCATTGACAATTATTTCTTACGTCCATTTCTATTCTTTTCCCACCGAGTAACCTGGTCTGTTAAGATGGCCTTTGCACATGGCATCTCTCTCTCTCTCTCTCTCTCTCTCTCTCTCTCTCTCTCTCTCTCTCTCTCTCTCTCTCTCTCTCTCTCTCTCTCTGACATTTGTTTATTTATTTATTTATTTATTTAGGCCAGCATCTCATCAAAGGACTCCATGATCTGTTAGACGGTGACACTTACCATGTTGGTTTGATATTATGATATAACTTGTTTTTTTTTATATATATAAAAAAAACATTTCTTATTTTTTTAAAATATTAAATTAATGTTTTTTAAAATATTTTTTTATAATTTCAATATATCATTAATTAAAATATATATTTCATGTTTTTCTTTTCTTTTCGAATACGATATGCTATATTACAAAATATAATAAAAGTCAAGTCAAGTCAACCGCAAAAAATGAGCACATCGTCACTTTCTTTTTGAAGTCCAATTAGTCGAAGTTAGTTGCCGGCCAATTAACCGATTGAGAATCGAAAGAAAGAGTCAAAACGGGGCGTATCATAATGGCCGGCAACTAGTTTATAGCATTGTCAGATTAAGGAAACATCTTGTGCTTTTAGTTGGCGCATCCAGTACCCTAAGGGATTTTCTCCTTTTCTTTTTCAAAAAATAAAATAAAAATCATAATATTGTGCTTGTCCTCCTCCATTGATTATTGAATTTCAGTTCTATCAACCTTTATTATTGAATTAAATTAGAAAAGTTGATATGAATCAAAGTCGAATGAAGGAGCTGGTATAATTAACTGATATACAATACTGCATGCAAGGGTACGTGGATGATTCTTCTCCTTCTTTTTTCCTCACACGAGAAGGATTTATTTGGTTTTGATTTATTTTGTTTACTATAATACCAAACATAACACACGGATAATTCATTACAAATAAATTTACAATAGTAGGAATGCAACAGATTATTTCCGTTATTTATTATTTACAACGGATCAATCTGTTGCAAACAACCCTCTCGGCTTAATAGAAATGCATGCGGTTTTTAGTGATGAGACAATTACGCGGGTCTTAGCTTAGCTTGAAGATTATCTATAGAAAGAAATAAGGTAGAGTTTGTAAAATTATGAAACCAATCACACTCCATAAATAAACCCTAAATAGAATATAAGAGTGGTAGGACAACTTACATGATGGACTTTAGTTAATTGAATTCACAATCTCTAAGCAATGAATCCCAGACTTTATTTTGGTATTTTCTTGTGCTTAATTAGACATTAACATACATTGATTAACAGGGACATGCTAGTTTATTAGCTATAAATTATCAAGAGATCATCTTAACCTTCATCGGATATTTTTCTTGCAAGAAAAACAAATTTCCTGTCCATACAGAATGTGGGTGTAGATTAATGAACAGCTGAATTAACATCTCATATTTATTATAGCAGCTGTGCCTGTTTAAATCATATGTGGCTGTCTCTGTCTCACCTATCCAGCTAGCCATGCATCTCCAGTAACACCAATCTAGAACTTCACAATCACCCCGTGATCTAGTGCCAAAAAGTCATAAGAAAGACTCCGATTAGAAAGTAAATTCTTTTAGTTTTTGGGTCAGAGGGTAGATAGAAAGTGGAGTGGAGCAACGACATCAGTTTTTTTTTTTTTTGGGGATGTTATTTGTTGCTTTATTGATAGGTTGAAGGTATGGGATAACATTATATAATTCTAATAATATTGATAAAAGAGGATATTATTGAAAATATTATTGGTATTTTTATGGATATAGATATTCTAAATCAGCATTAAGTGCTAGTGAAATAAAAACTCCTGATTTTTATGGATATAGATACATTATCGAAACATGTTAAATTTATTTTTTTATTTTTTTAATCAATAATTGTTTCAGGTTTTCAAGTGAAATAGACAAATTAATACTACCTACTTGTAGATTTCCATCACTATATATGCAATAAATTAATGCTGTCTGTTGCACATGAAATAGACAATGACAGCCTAGCTACTTTTAAATTTCCATCACTATGTGCGATTGATTGATGCTTATATCTGCTTATAGGTTTCCATCACTGTGTGTCATTAACGCTTGCACCCTCGCTAGAAATTCTATTTCAACCGTCGTTTTTAAAAAAAGAAAAAATTATTTTAAATAAATTTTTTTTGATATTTTTAAATTATTTTGATGTATCGATGTTAAAAATGATTTTTAAAGAATAAAAAAAATTATTTTAATATATTTTTAAATAAAAAACACTTTCAAAAACAACTGCAACCGCCCTCTTAAACAGCTCTTAATCTGAATCCCATAGAGTTCAAAAAAATTGTATTTTTTTGAAAAAGGAACGGAACGATGTGAAAGCAGACTTTTGCGAAAAAATGCTTTCCTTGCTCGCATTAGCACTTGCATTAATTTCTTCATGTGATTGATTTCAAGGGTAGAAAACGTTGAAAGCCCTCGTAGTTTCGTGGGTAGGTAGATGACTGATTCCAAAGATCTATTGCAAGTCTTTAACAATTGAAGAAAAAAAAAGTAAACTATAGATGCAACGCGATCAACAACCTCCACATATGGAAGACTTTGAAAACTTCCACCAAGAAACGCTTGGAGGAGCTTCGACGAAAGCACATCAAAGAGAATTGACCCCAAATCCTTTCAATGAGAGACGTCGTCATTACCACATTTTGACCGAATAAATTGCCCTTTTTTTGTACAAGTAGACGCGGTAGTTACTGCTTCTCTTTGTGCTTTCATCAATCATTAACTGCTCATCGTGATGCATTGTCACACGAATTTGTATTGGATTTAGCATGACTTGTTTGCAAATGATTTTTTATGCATGCTTTCACAAAATATTAGAATCAAGGAGGGAGATTTCAAAGATAGTCCTATAATTCCATAATTTGGTATGTAAAATCCCATGGTGGGGAAGAAAGTATATGCAGATGTTAGTTCATGTTGACAGTCTAATATTCTTGTTTGTCGGCTTAGCCGGTGACCATTTAAATATGTCGGCCAACTACTTATTGCATTCCCTTCTTCGTCAACTGGTTCATGCATGTCAACTTTCAACAAATTTGATGTCCTGTGCATCAAGATTTCTGGTTAATTTTAATGGGTAGTTCCTATGATTTACTGACGCAGCAGAAAATCGTAGAGGAATACGACCAACGTCAATATTCTATAATTAAATTGCAAAGAGATGAAATCTCAAAAAAATTCAAAGTTTTATTCAATAATCAATACGTAATTCGGCCAGAGGTTTTACTTTGGTATTTAAAGCAAAACCCTAACCTAATCCCATGACGGATAAGGAAACGCTACAAAACAATAAATTTACCATAAATGGCAAATTTGAGATAAATATAGAATATGATAGGTCTATAAATCCTGAGTAAGCAGTAATTGATGAAAGTCAATTCGGACACTTAAATCAAGAGTTAAGGCTAAAACGAGAATTTCCTAAAATGGCAAAAATGACGATTTCGAGGTCAAAACGATGGAATTTGGCCCAAAACCGGTGGACATTAGGGGCTATGCTGCTGACTTCTTCTGTAAACGGCGAAACGCAACGACTGGGTGAGTTTCGCGTCATTCCGACTTCGACAACCCGGCTGCCGAAATTCAGTTGCCTTTGAATTTCGAGTGATCCCTCTTGAGCATGTATGCTTTCGTTACTTGTTCTACATCATTTACGTATTTGCAAACAGGAGCAAGTTAAAGTCTAAGAAGAGGATCAGAAGAGTTTCGCAAGATTAGTAGGGTTAACAAGAGATTAATAAATCTAGTAGAAAATGAGGTATGAAATCCTGGCCATGTCATGAAAGCATTTCACGCCAAAACATCTTTTTCATAAATGCATTTGCGATAATATCCAGAGTCTTTAAGATTGCAATCAAATTGAGGTCTGAACACTTGATGGGCTAACGGAGAAATCCATTACAATACAATCCCAGTCAAAAAAATTATTCCTGTCTGAGCTTGAGGATTGCTTTCATGGACTCCACTAGGGTCGAAAATATAACCTTTCAGTTTCCTACAACAGAGAGATTAAAACACCAAACCAAACTCACAACGTTTTCCTATGACTTTCCGTCCGTTGTGTCTGTACAAAAGTTTCTACTCAGTTTCTACTCAGTTTCAGGTGAAAAGGAAGAACTCACTTCCCCTTGTTGTTCCCTGTAAGATCCATCGGAGCCTTGAGATTCATCATCCCCTTGCGGGCGTGGGCATTGGAATAGCACCCCTGATAGGTCTGACCTCCTTTTCTTTTCTAGTTTCAGCTTTGCTCTTTGTTTTGCCTTTTTTAGGGAATAAACACTCTTTATTAAATTATATATATATATATATAATTTCTTATCAAAAAAAGAAAATCGATCATAATATAATTTAGGCCGTCAAATTATAAACATTACTGAAATTAAATTGAAATCTTATTGTATTATTTTTATTGTAGTGTTGATGATAAAATCATAGTTTTCCAATAGATACCGTCGTCTTTGTTCGAGTTTTGATAACCTAAAATAGTAGTGAGTATGAGTATACAGTCAAACAGTTATTACACATGATAGATTTTCTAGGTTTAAACATGAGATTCGATCGTCTCCACCAAAAAGATTATGTACCGATCAATACAGAGATGTCATCCTAGCAATTTTGGGAGGGAATAAAAGTAATTAAAATTGACATCTTTAATTAATTATATCATCAAGAGGGTGCTTATTCCACCATGAGATTAATCATCTTACCTCTGCACGCAACTATCATCATACAAGCTTTATTTAATTTCTAGACCTTATTCTAAAAGATAAATAATCAATTTTCATTGATATCTAGATCCTTGATCGTTTGATTTGTGAGTTTGTTTGGATGTTTTCTCGAGTTTTTCTCATTCGAACACCTGCATATGCATTGTAATAGAAAATATTACTCTTAAATTTGTATGGGGTTGGTGAGGACCCTTTTGCTGCGGCAGCATGGTCAATCACTTGTCTTTATTTGTTGATGATTCGTAAAATCTATGTCATGGGGATTCGTTTTTCATGATTTCTGGTTCAGATTATCATGTAATTAAGTCAAAGTTGGTACACCAATTGCCCCGCGTGATGCCATTAAGAAACCATATCGTAAATGGCACACCATTGAATTTCAGTTCTATCAACCTTTGTCGTGTGTGCATATCATATTTGATTGATCCATTATCGAAGTGATGTCAAACGACACCGTTTCCTGCCCCCAGTTCTTCATCCCGTTCTTCCCCTTATTGCCACACTTGATAGATAAAAATGCTTACCATGGCTAATTATGGAAACTCGATCGCTGCTCTTCTTCTGCAATGAGGCTAGCATCCCAGCGATAAACTTCACTGAGAAGTAATTAAATCATCAATAAACTCTGCTGGAGATTGACTGAAACCAAGAAGGAAAGCTCGCCTCCGACGATGCTCACGCATCTTCTTTATAGAGTTCCATTTTAATCCATCACAAGCATCGGTTTCCTTGTTACTCTCTGTGCTGGCGGCTCAAGTTCGCAACAAGGTCCTTCTGTAATGGTGAAGGAACATCAACTATAAAATCATAGCAAGTAGTTCCGGCCGGGCAATTTTCCGATCTATTCCAAACTAAAAATTACCAAACAGTATTTATTTCTTTAAAATCAATTATAAAAAAAACTAATAAAATGAGATCACCATAATATTGCTCAAAATTGACAAGGTCACCAGCTCCATGACTCTTACAGACAGCGAGGGAGCTGATCGGAGAAAATGGAGAGGAAAGATATGAGAGAAATGAAGACACCTATCCGGGGGGAAACCAAGCCATTTCATCCTCCTAATTTTTTATTTTCTTATTATAGGTGGGCTTGCAGGGCTAGGCCCAGGAGTTTGTGGGCTTTAGCACAACGCCCGTTATAGGTCCGGCCTCATTTTCTTTCCTAGTTTCAGCTTTGCCCTTTTGTTTTTGGCGTTTTAGGCAATAAACACTCTCTATTAAACTAAATATTATATATATTTAAGCTCTTAAATTAAATTTATAATAAAAAAACATAAAATTAATTATAATATATTTTAGGTCTTCAAATTATTAGCATCATTGAAATTAAGTTGTAATCTTATTTTATTATTTTTATTAAAGTGTTATGATAAAATCATAGCTTTTCGTTAAATATCATCATCCATGTCCCAGCTTTGATGATTTGAAATAGTAATGTGGATGAGACCCATGATATATGGTCAAGGATAGGCCTTGTGACTTTGGTTTAGCAAAAAGCATGTACTCATCAATACAAATTGATATATTTAATTAATTAAACAAGAAAGAAGGGGAACACTCGAGAGTTACATATTGATGAGGATTAGAACATTTATTTGAACAAAATTAATCTAAGCACAAAAATACTATTAGAAGTCTTCACATATGAAGACAAAACACTTGTACATTAACATTCTTTTTTAGTGTGTTCTTTTCCCTGGTATATGTTTTGTAAGCAAATATAACTACACTTGGGTTGTGGACCTTTACCCTCCTAATAAGGAGTCTTTAATGAGTTTTCACAGAGTCTTCAACTTGTTTTGGGATTGGAAGTTGGCCATTTTCCTGCAAGCTCTTAACAGTTTCATACAAACATTGTTTCACTGGGATGAATTCGATGCCCAGATCCTTGATTTTCTGATTTGTGAACTTGTAGGGTTGTTTTCTTGGGTTCTTCTCATCTGAACACCTGCAAATGCATTGCAACAAAAAATATTAATATCCAAAATGAATAAAAAAAAAAAACACAACATGAATATTTTCTTCTACAGACTTTGTAGGTTTGTTGGAAGACGACAGGGAAAAGAAAATTTTGTATAGCCTAGAGACCCAACTAGGAACATTCCATCAACTTGTCTACTCTTAAGCACTACAATCGAATTGATCTTGGTTAGAAGGTCAAAATATAAGTTTTATTGCGTTAGACAAAGTCTATGCAATCTAGCCTTTCCATCGAAGCAGTATTTTAGAGGTGTTAATCTGGTGAGTGGTGATTATTATAATGTTGTTCGGAGTAGTAAGAACTTACTTGGTGGGGATGGGATACTCCGGGAAGAACTTTGCAAGGATTTCCACCACCTCTCCACGGTGGAGCATGCTCTCCGAACAAATGTAGCGGCCGGAGGCGGAAGGTGTCTCGAAGACAACAATGTGGGCCAGTGCCACATCCCTCACATGCACATAACCTTGAACAGCGTTGGCATATGTCTTGACTGCGCCGTTCAGGTATTTGAGGATGTGCATGATGCTAGCATTGACGGTGGGTTGCAACAATGGCCCAAGCACCACCACGGGGTTCACCACCACTAGGTCAACTCCTTTCTTCTTAGCCAAATCCCATGCACCCTGTTCTGCCACAGTCTTTCCGTAGCAATACAAATTCTGCAATTCCATTTCAAATATTTGACTTAACCCCCAAGTGTATGCGTGCACAATATTTTCATCATATGGTATTAATCAAATACCTTGGTGTTCTTGCAATACTCAAGATCACTCCAGCAAGATTCATCAACGATAACATCAGGGCTCCTGTTGGGGTCCATGTACACAGCACCGATTGAAGACGTGAGAACGACTCGTCGGACTTTGGCTTCAGCTGCTGCCGTCATCACATTCTTGGTTCCAGTCACTGCTGGCTCCATCATTTTTTCCTTGAAGTATTGTAACACATAATCATATCATCATCAAAACCAAATTTGAAGATAACATACTTTGCATCATGAAGTTATATAAATAAATAATTTTTTTATTATTATTTTAAAGTAATATATTAAAACAGTTCAAACACAAAAAAACAAAATGAACAAAAGTTGATTTTTTTTTTTAAGCACGGTAACATACAACTACCAACATTTGTCGGTGGCATTTGTACTTAAATTTGCCGGCGAGACCAACATTTGTCCTTAGATGTCCAAGTGTTGTTTTTATTTTCTCTTCACAAAACACTCAGAATCCAAACAAAGTTCTCACCACCAGTTAACCGAAAAGAAAAGAAAAGAAAAAAAGGAAACATACTGGATCTTCTATGACAGGAGAAGCGGTATGGAAAACTCCATCACACCCTTGAATAGCCTCTTTAAGAGACTCATAATCAAGAAGATCAGCCTTGCATAAAGTTAATCTTTCTTGAGCTCCTTCAAGATCCATCAAATGGGAATTCTTGGGATCAGCTGTAAATAACAACACAAATACAGAGCATTAAACTACCACAATCTTAAGAGCAGATAAGGAAAACGGAAAGAAACCAAGTGCGTGATTATTATAAACTAACCTGGGTTCCTCACAGTTCCTCGAACAAAGTAACCTTTCTCTAAAAGAAGTTTAACAATCCATGAAGCAATGAAGCCACCAGCCCCGGTGACGCAAACAGTGTGGCCTTGGCCTGAAAGCGATGAACTGTCGGAAGGCATGTTGTTTTGATATATGTATTATGTGTAAGTAAGTGTTTGTTTGTATTATGTGTACGTAAAAGTTTGGTTGTATTGCGTTTCGCTTGATTTAGAAAGTGGATGCTATATGTATTTGAAGTGGCGGGGCGGATGTATTTATAAGGTCCAGAGTTACCACCCTCGCCTGCTACCGCTACTGGTAAATATATATTTGCCAAAGAGAGATTATATCTTTGTTTCTCTCTATCCATTGATTTTCTCTCTGAAGATACGTGTACGTGACTGAGTCTTCGTAATACGAATCGTCAACACCATGTCCTGAATTTATTATTGTTATTCTTTTAAGGTTTTGTGTGCTGGTTATGATGATTACCGAAGCCTGTTTTCTTCTACTTCCACCGCATGTGATTTAATCCACTCTTTTTTTTATATATATAAGAATTGATGAATAAATTAATGTCCATTGATTAATTAAAACTCCTAAGCCATTAAAGAATTTGGTGTAATTATAAAGCAACTAAATCCTGGATGTTTTTATATATGTATTTTTTGACCAAACGTGCATGTTGTTTTTAACCCATCTCTTATTCTCTTGTTTTAATTTCTTTCGCTTTTACATGTGATTATTAACTTATTTTATCTCTTATTAAATTAAGAAATTATACCATATTATATACACAAAGATCCATTGGTTGTTGATCACAAGTAGAGAGCATAACCCTTTTTTTTTTGGAAGTGGAGAGATGAATCATCTAATGGATGACAAGGCTGTTCATGCTAAGAAATACTTGGTTATTATCTTGCAAAATAGGAACGTGTTTGATTCTTATATATTTATATGTAATAAAATTCGATACTTAATTAATAAAGTATTAAAATTTTAAGCTTAAAAAGTTTATATTTAAAGGAACATATTAAAAAATAATATAAGTTATATTTTAAGGTTTAGATGGTTATTTAATTTTTTTGGTAAAATGGTTATTTAATATAAATATAGAAGGTAATTACTGCTGGAAGTAGAAAGATATTTAAAAATCTAGAGATTGTTCTGTTTATTGATTACGATGTTTATACAAGGGAAACCTACTTTTCTCCAAAACCACTCAATCCACTGATTAATTAATACACATAAAACCAACAAAGAATCTGGTGGGAGAGAAAAACGTAATCAATCTTATATGGAAGACCTATTGTTTTATATATGTATTTTTTTGACCAAAGCTTCATGTTGTTTTTGACACATCTCTTGTTCTCTCTCAATTTTTTTTCTCGCTTCACATGAAATTTAATTGTTTAAGAAGATGCTATTATTCAAAACATATTTTTATTTCCGAAGAAGATAGAGTTGGTCTAGATATTAATAGATGATTGTATCGAAATAATTAAATCTCCAAGGATATTACTAAATATCTTTTTTTATCTAACCTTTATTATATGCCCAATTTTTATTTTTATTTTTATTTTGGATTTGATAAAAAAAGTTTCATCAAACTTATGTACAATCAGCATATATAGTTTTTGTTGGACAATTAAAAAAAATACAATAATTTATTATGGAAATGCATAGTTGAATCAATATATCATACATGCACAAGAATAAGTAAATCATGATGAAATAAACAATCATCATCCATGCTTTTTTTTTATTATTAATTTCCATATTCATGAAAGGTAAGCTTTATATTTTGCCACCCAAATCACCAACTCAGAAACCCCCACCACAGGTGCTTTAACAAACCAAACCGACCACTTTTCATGTATATGTTAACAGTGATTATAAGGGGTGGACTCGTTTTAGACCACCCTTGTTGATTGGGTCGGGTCCAACCCAAAATAAGCAGTGCTGGGCCATTTTGACCCAACATAGCTAGGTTGGGCCTTTGGTATGGCTCAAGTCAGCCCTAAAAATTATATTTTAAAAAATATAAATTCTACATTTAAAAAAATAAACAAACATTTTTTTTTTGTTTGTTCATACAACCGAATCCTAAATTTTTTGAGTATTTTCACAAAAACAAATTAAAATACATCTTTCTCATGTTTTAAAATGCAAAATGGGATATCGTAATCAATTTATGATTATTCGTTAGAGTTCGACCAACATATCAAATATCTTTCACCAACTATTTTGTTCATTTTATTCAGCTATAGACTTTAATATTTAGGATGTAAAACTACATTGTAAATTACATCATTAGATATTAAAAGACCAACAAATAGATGACATAGAAAAACAATCAAATAACACTACAACTTATTTTATGTATGGTTCACTGAGGGTGATGTGTCTTTCCCTTACACAACAAGTCATCTTACTCAGACTCTTGCGGACCATTAGTTTTTCTAGTGATCTTAATACTAGATGACAACTCTAAACACTACAATCATAATTTTACGATTATGAAAAAACATTTTTTCACACATTTCACCATCTCCGGAGAGGGCCATGCGAAAAACACCATCGCAACAATGTGCATCAAGATTTCTGGTTAATTCATAGGGTGGTTCCTATGATTTTCTTATCTGCAAACAGAAGAGCAAGTTAAAATCTAAGAAAAGGATTAGAAGAGTTTCTCAAGATTAGTAGGGTTGACAAGAGAATAATAAATCTTGTAGAATAGTGAAAATCGAGGTATGAAATCCTAGCCATGTCGAAACCATCGTTCCTGTCTGAGCCTAAGGATTGCTTGCAGGGACTCCACTAGGGTCGCAAAATATAACCTTTCAGTTGCCTGCAACAGAGAGGCTAAAACTAAACTCACAAAGTTTCCCTATGGCTCTCTGTTCGCTTTGTCTGTACACGAGAGTTATCATTTTCTTTCCTAGTTTCAGCTTTGCCTTTTGTTTTGCCTTTATTACGTAATCCTAGAAATTTTGGGAGGGAATAAAAGTAAAACAAATTGACATCCTTAATTTATTACATGTCATGTACCTAAGCCTAGGCGTGGGTGGTCATTAGAACAGCCCGGTGAAAGGTTCGACCTCATTTTCTTTCCTAGTTTCAGCTCTGCCCTTTTGTTTAGGCATTAGACAGTCTCTATTAAACTAAATATTATATGTATTTAAGTTCTGAAATTAAGTTTCTTATCAAAAGCAGAAGATTAATTATAATATATTTTAGATCTTCAAATTATAAGCATCATTGAAATTAAGTTGAAATCTTATTTTATTATTTTTATTAAAGTGTTATGATAAAATCATAGTTTTTCGGTAAGTATCGTTATAAGTACATTATTCTATAATAATAATCATCATCTTCGTCCTAGCTTTGATGATTTCAAATAATAATGTGGATGAGACCCATAATATACTGTCAATGATAGATACAAATATATTATTGATTTTGAAAGAGAATAGAAATAATACAAATTGATATATTTAATTAATTAAACAAGAAAGAGGGGAACACTCAAGAGTTACATATCGATGAGGATTAGAACATTTATTTGAACAAAATTAATCTAAGCACAAAAATACTATTAGAAGTCTTCACATATGAAGACAAAACACTTGTACATTAACATTCTTTTTTAGTGTGTGTTTTTCCCTAGTATATGTTTTGTAAGCAAATATAACTGCACTTGGGTTGTGGACCTTTACCCTCCTCATAAGAAGTCTTTAATGAGTTTTCACAGAGTCTTCAGCTTGTTTTGGGATTGGAAGGTGACCATTTTCCTGCAAGCTCTTAACAGTTTCATACAAACATTGTTTCACTGGGATGAATTCGATGCCCAGATCCTTGATTTTCTGATTTGTAAACTTGTAGGGTTGTTTTCTTGGGTTCTTCTCATCTGAACACCTGCAAATGCATTGCAACAAGAAATATTAATATCCAAAATGAATAAAAAAAAACACAACATGAATATTTTCTTCTACAGACTTTGTAGGTTTGTTGGAAGACAACAGGGAAAAGAAAATTTTGTATAGCCTAGAGACCCAACTAGGAACATTCCATCAACTTGTCTACTCTTAAGCACTACAATCGAATTGATCTTGGTTAGAAGGTCAAAATATAAGTTTTATTGCGTTAGACAAAGTCTATGCAATCTAGCCTTTCCATCGAAGCAGTATTTTAGAGGTGCTAATCTGATGAGTGGTGATTATTATAATGTTGTTCGGAGTAGGAAGAACTTACTTGGTGGGGATGGGATACTCCGGGAAGAACTTTGCAAGGATTTCCACCACCTCCCCACGGTGGAGCATGCTCTCCGAACAAATGTAGCGGCCGGAGGCGGAAGGTGTCTCGAAGACAACAATGTGGGCCAGTGCCACATCCCTCACATGCACATAACCTTGAACAGCGTTGGCATATGTCTTCACTGCGCCGTTCAGGTATTTGAGGATGTGCATGATGCTAGCATTGACGGTGGGTTGCAACAGTGGCCCAAGCACCACCACGGGGTTCACCACCACTAGGTCAACTCCTTTCTTGTTAGCCAAATCCCATGCACCCTGTTCTGCCACAGTCTTTCCGTAGCAATACAAATTCTGCAATTCCATTTCAAATATTTGACTTAACCCCCAAGTGTATGCGTGCACAATATTTTCATCATATGGTATTAATCAAATACCTTGGTGTTCTTGCAATACTCAAGATCACTCCAGCAAGATTCATCAACGATAACATCAGGGCTCCTGTTGGGGTCCATGTACACAGCACCGATTGAAGACGTGAGAACGACTCGTCGGACTTTGGCCTCAGCTACTGCTGTCATCACATTCTTGGTTCCAGTCACTGCTGGCTCCATCATTTTTTCCTTCAAGTATTGTAACACAAAATCATCTCATCATCCAAACAAAGTCCAAGTGTTGTTTTTATTTTCATTTGTTAAAACACTCAGCATCCAAACAAAGTTCTCACCACCGATTAACCGAAAAGAAAAGAAGGAAACATACTGGATCTTCTATGACAGGAGAAGCGGTATGGAAAACTCCATCACACCCTTGAATAGCCTCTTTAAGAGACTCATAATCAAGAAGATCAGCCTTGCACAAAGTTAATCTTTCTTGAGCTCCTTCAAGCTCCATCAAATGGGAATTCTTGGGATCAGCTGTAAATAGCAACACCAATATACAAAGCATTAAATGAGCACAATCTTAAGAACAAAAAAAGAAAAGGGAAAGAAAACAAGTGCGTAATTATTATAAACTAACCTGGGTTCCTCACAGTTCCTCTAACAGAGTAACCTTTCTCTAAAAGAAGTTTTACAATCCACGAAGCAATGAAGCCACCAGCCCCGGTGACACAGACAGTCCGGCCTTGGCCTGAAAGCGATGAAGTGTCGGCAGGCATGTTGTTTTGATATGTGTATTATGTGTAAGTAAGTGCTTAGTTGGATTGTGCTTCGCTTGATTCAGAAATTGGATGATACAAGGAAAGAAGTGGCGGGGCGGGTGTATTTATAAGGTTCAGAGTTACCACGCGCGCCTGCTCCCGCTAATGGTAAATATTTATTTTCTCTCTGAAGATACGTGTACGTGACTGAGTCCTTGTAATAGGAATCGTCAACACCATGTCCTGAATTTATTATTGTTATTCTTTTAAGGTTTTGTGTGCTGGTTATGATGGTTACCGAAGCCTGTTTTTCTTCTACTTAAATCCGTGTCCTAATTGGATTTAATCCATTCTCTTAAATAAATTGAAGAATAAATTAATATTCATCAATTAATTATATATTTTAACTGAATAATATAAATTATATTTTAAAACTCATTTAATATTTTAAATTTTCATGTAACATGATTATTTTATTAATAAAGTGTTAAAATTTTATTGATCAACCAGTTATAAGTTTAAATTCTATTACCTTTCTTCTGTCAATAAAAACTAAGCATTCGGTAATATAAGAATAGACAAGTTTGAAGCCTAAAAAGTTTATACTTCAAGGAATATATTAAAAAATAATATAATTGTAAGGTTTTAGATAGTTTAATTATTTAATTTATTTGATAAATGGTTATTTAATATAAATCTACAAGACTATCAATTGAAGGTAATTATGGCTGGATGTAGGAAGATATAGATATTTAAAAATCTAGAGATTGTTCTGTTTATTGATCATGATGTTTATACAAGGGAAACCTACTTTTCTCCAAACCCACTCAATCCATTGATTAATTAATACACATAAAACCAACAAAGAATGAGGTGGGAGAGAAAAACGTAATCAATCTTATATGGAAGACTTATTGTTTTCTATATGTATTTTTTTGACCAAAAGTTCATGTTGTTTTTGACCCATCACTTGTTCTCTCTCATTTTTTTTTCCCTCGCTTCACATGAAATTTAACTATTTAAGAAGATGCTATTATTCAAAATATATTTTTAATTTCCGAAGAAGTTATTTTTGCTCTAGATATTAACAGATGAATGTATCGAAATAATTAGATCTTCAGTAGGATATTACTATATATCGTTTTTTATCTTACCTTTATTATATGCCCAATTTTTATTTTTATTTTTTTATCAAACATATGTACAATCAACATGTATAGTTTTTCTTGAATAATTAAAAAAAATATACATTCATTGATTATGGAAATGCATAGTTGAATCAATATATCATACGTGCACAAGAATAAGTAAATCATGATGAAATAAACAATCACCATCCATGTTTTTTTATTATTATTAATTTCCATATTCAAGAATGCTGACCAACAACGCTTATGTCATGGTCTTATCAAGGGTGACTCTTCTAAGTGTGAAATTATTACTATATATATAAAATGCGTCAAGGTTTCACTATACATCGTTTACTTTGAATTTCAACAAAAATATATTATTTTACCCCTAGATTGGACAAAAATTGACCCTGGTACCGAGGATGTTTTGGTCTTTTCATTTTTTATTGCATAATGAAACTGCTTATTTACCCTTAGGAGCTGACAAAAGAATAAGGCTGACGGAGGGTATTTTGGATTTTTCACATATTTTTGCATGGTACAATTACTTACATACCCTCCGAAAAAGACAAAAAGGAAGTTTTGTGGCTAGGGGCATGGTGGTACTTTCAAATCTGATTTTTTTTCATGGTTATCACTGGGTTCAGGGTGTTTAGGTAATTCTAGTTATTTTTTTTTCAATTTACAGTAGGCACGTTGTTCAAACACGCCATCGGTTATGTATGTGAACGAGTGTCTCAAGCGGCGTGTGTCGTGTCTTCAGGTGATGGAAAATGTCTGATCGTCGTGACATACGGTGCGCTGCTATGTCCTTTTCCTTCCGGTACGACGTGTGTCATGTGAAGGTGGTCATGGAATTGCTAGTGAATGATTTTTATTTCCCCTCCTTTTCTCTCTCCGGTTGCGAGACAGTATAGTACAGTCCTTCATATTGTTGGTTTGTTCATTTCGGTCCCTAGGCTTTTGGTTTTGTTTTTTTTAATAATTTCTTCAATGTAAATTTTGATTGTAAATTTTCAATTATTCCCTTCAATTGAAATTGATCATATATGGTACGTTTCATTTCAGTCCTTAATCTTTTGATTTTTGGTTTGTTTTTTGTTCTTTTAATATTTTTTGTCTCCAAGTTTTAATATGTTTTAATTTTGTCCTTTAATAGAAATTGGTCATATATGCTATTTTTCATTTCAATCCTTATTCTTTTAATTTTTTTAAACAATTATACTGCATTTTATTAAAAAATCTCTTTATTGTTTTTCAATCCCAAGGTTTTTATTTGTTGCAGTTTTATCATTCAACTGGAATTAATTATATATTTTAATTTTAGTTTCAACCCTTATTCTTTGAAATTTTTATTTGGTATTAATTCCTTTTGTTTTTTCTGTCTTTTTTAACAATGTTTATTTTTTACCCATATTTATACACCTATGCTTTTAGTTTTTGTTTTTAATTATTGTCGTTTGATTTTTATTGTAGTTTTATATTTTTTTGGTTCAATACTGAAATTTTAGTTTATATTAGTGATCATTTTAAAATAAATATTTCTCCTTTTTTTTCTTTTTGTTCTCTTTTTTTGTGTATTCTGTTATTTTTATTTGCTCTTCAGCTCATATGATTTTATTGTTTTTTTTTATTTGCGTAATAATAATGATAATTTTATTGGGTTTTTTTTTTGTAAAAATGTTTTACTTTTTTTAATTTTTTGAAGCAATTTAATGATTTTCATTGTTTGGGAAAAAAATTGACAATGATTTTAATTGTTATAGACATGATAATGATGATAATGTATGGATAGATTTTCAATGATTTTTCTTTTTTCTTTTTGTAAATAGAAAATTAACTACTTATTTTTATTATTTGATTATTGCAGGTGTTTTCATAATTTATATTTTGTTTGTTGTATTTAATTTAAATTGGATTATAAAATGAACTAATCCTATTACAGTGAATTCAATAATTCAAATATCCAATTTTTTTTTTTGAATATGATAATTTTATGCTATTGATTTCGTTGAAACCTACTAAACAGATAAATTTATATCGATTTAATATTTATATATTTCATAGGAAACTTGCACTTCATAGAAATTCTATACAGATTTATTATTTTACCCAAATTTATATTATAATAAAAAAAATCCATACAATTAATATTCTTTTATATTAAAAAAATATGGTTATGGCCAAACACTGGTAAATGGCTAGTAATTTATAGAAGTTGTTGGGATTAAGGAACAAAGTTGAAAGATTTCAGGGCTGGCAGAATAGCGGGGAATAGTGGCGTTGCGTGAGTTTCTTTTCTTTTCTTTGTCGTGGAAAAAAAATATTCCAATCATTAAAGGCTGGTGACCTTCTTTCCTACCTTCTTATGACGACAGTAACGATCACCCGGCTTGGAAGACAAAGAAAAGAAACATAAAACAACAATAGTTTTACTTTTAATTCCCTTTTCAGATCTAACTTTCTTCTTCTCTGTTAAATCTTTTCTTCTTCGCAAGGTTGCTACTAGGAATGAGGGAGGCATTATAAAGATAGTGAGGAGAATTGTTGTTGTTGTTGTCGGTGAGGGTGGTTGATCTGGTCACAGGTGGTTTGTTTAAAGATGGAGGTTGTTGTGCCAACTGTTGGTTTTGATTTTCTCGACTGTAACGAGATCCATCGATGGTGATAATAAAATCTAAGGGGTGATTGGTGTGGTGTGTCGTAATTGATTGGTACGAGGATTAAGACACTTATTTGAACAAAAAAAAACATGTACTGAGATATGATTTTGAAAGAGAAGAGAAGTAAGACGTACAAACTGATACATTTAATTAATTAAACAAGAAAGAGGGGGACACTCAAGAGTTACAGATTGATTGACATGAGTATTAGAACGTTTATTAATCTACGTGCAAAACATACTATTAGAGGTCTTCACATACAGAAGACAAAACACTTGCACGTTAACATTTTTCTTTATTATATTCTTTTCCCCGGTAAGAACTGCAACTACACTTGGGGCGACATGTAGTATGTTCCTAATATATGAGCCCTTGATGAGTTTTCACTGAGTCTTCAGCGAGTTTTGGGATTGGAAGGTGACCACTTTCCTGCAAGCTCTTAACAGTTTCATACAAGCATTGTTTCACCGGGATGAATTCGATGCCCAGATCCTTTATTTTCTGATTTGTGAACTTGTAGGGTTGTTTTCTTGGGTTTTTCTCATCTGAACATCTGCAAATGCATTGCAACATAAAATTTTAATATAAAAAATATATTAAAAAAAACGCAACATAAATATTTTCTTCTACAAACTTGCAGGTTTATTTGAAGACAAAGGAAAAATAAATAAATTCGTATAGCTTAGCAACCCAACGAGGAACATTCCATCAACTTGTCTACTCTTATGCACTACAATTGAATTGACCTTGGTTAGTAGGTCAGCATATAAGTTTTATTGCGTTAGAAAAAGTCGATGTTGTTCGGAATAATAACAACTTACTTGGTGGGGATGGGATACTCCGGGAAGAACTTTGCAAGGATTTCCACCACTTCGCCACGGTGGAGCATCCTCTCAGAACAAATGTAACGGCCATAGGCCGAAGGTGTCTCGAAGACTACAATGTGGGCTAGTGCCACATCCCTAACATGCACATAACCTTGAACAGCGTTGGCATATGTCTTGACCGCTCCGTTCAGGTATTTGAGGATGTGCATGGTGGTAGCATTGACGGTGGGTTGCAACAATGGTCCAAGCACCACCACGGGGTTCACTACCACGAGGTCAACTCCTTTCTTCTTAGCCAAATCCCATGCACCCTGTTCTGCCACAGTCTTTCCGTAGCAATACAAATTCTGCAATGCCATTTCATTTAATTGACTTAACCCCCAAGTGTATGCGTGCACAATATTTTCATCATATGGTATTAATCAAATACCTTGGTGTTCTTGCAATACTCAAGATCACTCCAGCAAGATTCATCAACGATAACATCAGGGCTCCTCTTAGGGTCCATGTACACAGCACCGATTGAAGACGTCAGAACCACTCGTCGGACTTTGGCCTCCGCTGCTGCCGTCATCACATTCTTGGTTCCAGTCACTGCTGGCTCCATCATTTTTTCCTTCAAGTATTGTAGCCCAAAATCATCTCATCATCGAAACCAGATTTGAAGAAAACATAATTTGCATCATGAAATTACATAAATAAATAATAATATTTTATTATTTTTAAAGTAATATATTAAAACAGTTCCAACACAAAAAATAAAATGAACAAAAGTTGATTTTTTTAAAAGCACGGTAACATACAACTACCAACATTTGTCGGTGGCATTTGTACTTAAATTTGCCGGCAAGTCCAGCATTTGTCCCTAGAAGTCCAAGTGTTGTTTATATTTTATTTTCTTAAAACACTCAGCATCCAAACAAAGTTCTCACCACCAGTTAACCGAAAAGAAAAGAAAAGAAGGAAACATACTGGATCTTCTATGACAGGAGAAGCGGTATGGAAAACTCCATCACACCCTTGAATAGCCTCTTGAAGAGACTCATAATCAAGAAGATCAGCCTTGCATAAAGTTAATCTTTCTTGAGCTCCTTCAAGCTCCATCAAATGGGAATTCTTGGGATCAGCTGTAAATAGCAACACCAATATACAAAGCATTAAATGAGCACAATCTTAAGAACAGAAAAAGAAAAGGGAAAGAAACCAAGTGTGTAATTATTATAAATTTACCTGGGTTCCTCACGGTTCCTTTAACAGAGTAACCTTTCTCTAAAAGAAGTTTAACAATCCATGAAGCAATGAAGCCACCAGCCCCGGTGACACAGACGGTCTGGCCTTGGCCTGAAAGCGACGAAGTGTCGGCAGGCATGTTGTTTTGATATATGTATTATGTGTAAGTAAGTGCTTGGTTGTATTGTGTTTCGCTTGATTTAGAAACTGGATGCTATATGTATTTGAAGTGGCGGGGCGGATGTATTTATAAGGTTCAGAGTTACCACCCTCGCCTGGTACAGCTACTGGTAAATATTTGGCAAAGAGAGATCATCTCTTTGTTTCTCTCTGAAGATTCGTGTACGTGACTGAGTCTTTGTAATATCAATCGTCAACACCATGTCCTGAATTTATTATTATTATTCTTTTGTGTGCTGGTTATGCTGTTTACCGAAGCTTGTTTTTCTTCTACTTCCACCACATGAATAAATAAATGTCCATTGATTAATTAAAACTCCTAAACCATCAAAGAATCTGGGGAAAAAAGTGTAATTATAAAGCTACTAATAAACCTTATATGGAATCCTGCATGTTTTTATATATGTATTTTTTGACCAAACGTGCACGTAGTTTTTCACCCATCTCTCTTATTCTCTTGTTTTAATTCTTTCGCTTTTACATGTGATTAACTTATTGTAACTCTTAATAAATTAAGAAATGAAACTATATTATACACAAATATCCATCGGTTGTCGATCACAAGTAGAGACAGTACCTTTTTCTTGGAAGCTCAAGGATGACAAGTGTTCGTCCTATAAAATACTTGGTTATTATCTTGCAAAATAGGAACGTGTTTGATAATTATATATATATATATATATATATATATATATATATATATATATATATATATATATATATATATATATATAAGATGCTGAATTTTTTTTGTATTCAAGAAATAGTGTGCAGATTATGATTTTCATAAGAGTGTTTGTCTCCACCTTGATCCACCTAATTCCTTGTGGGTTTAATCCATTCTCTTATCACTTGTGTTTTATGTGAGATAATTATTTAATTAACAAGTTTAAATGTTTTTATTTTTATTCAATCGAATAAAAAGTAAGCATGAGGTAATATAAGAATAGGGAAGTTTTAAGCTTAAAACATTTATACTTAAAGGAATATATATATATATATATATATATGAAAAATAATATAAATTATATTTTAAGGTTTTAGATGGTTATTTAATTTTAATATGAATCTACAAAACTACCAAAAGAAGGTAATTACTGGTGGAAGTCGAAAGATCTAGAGATTGTTCTGTTTATTGATTACGATGTTTATAAAAGGTAAGCCTACTCTTCTCCAACGCCATTCAATCCACTGATTAATTGATTACGATGTTTATTATTACTTTTCTCCAACCCCACTCAATCCACTGATTAATTAATACACACATAAAACCATCAAAGAATCTGGTGGGAGAGACAAACGTAGTCAATCTTATTTGGAAGACTTATTGTTTTACTTATATATGTATTTTTTTGACCAAAAGTTCATGTTGTTTTTTACCCCTCTCTTCTTCTCTCTCAATTTGTTTTCTCGCTTCACATGAAATTTAACTATTTAAGAACATGCTATTGTTCAAAACTTATTTTTAATTTCCGAATAAGATATTTTTGTTCTAGATATGAATAGATGAATGTATCGAAATAATTAAATCTCCAAGGATATTACAAAATATCTTTTTTATTATCTTACCTTTATTATATTCCCAATTTTTTTTTTTTTGGATTTGATAAAAAAAATGTTTCATCAAACACATGTACACTCAACATACATAATTTTTCTTGGAAAAGTAAAAAAAAAATAATTGATTACGGAAATGCACAGTTTAATCAATATATCATACATGCACAAGAATAAGTAAATCATGATGAAATAAACAATCACCATCCATGGTTTTTTTTATTAATTTCCATATTCAAGAATGCTGACCAACAAGGCTTACATCATGGTCTTATTAAGGTGACTCTTCTAAGTGTGAAATTATACACACACACACATTGATTGCTTGTGTGTCAGTAGAAAAAAAGGGGGATAATTTTTTTTACCTAGTATTTTAATAACTACAAAATAATGATTGGTCTCACAGTCTAGTTGTGTATAGAAAGTACATATCATCCTCACTATATTATCTAATGTAAAGTGTATTGTTTGTGTTTGTTTAAGATAAAATAAGATATTATTGTGTTGTCTTGTCATTGGTCTATTTTAGATTGTAAAAAAATCATCTTTCATAAGATCTTACCTTATGAAGTTAAAATACTAATTGTTAATTTGCTAAAACATCAAAATAAAGAGAATTGTCTTTTTGTTTAATATCGAGAATACATTTTACATGTAAGTACATAATCTTGGACACTAACAGAAAACTAATTAATAATTTTTAGTATTTTTGAGATATATACCAGGTTATTATGACTCTAATAAATTAGTTATTAAATCTAAAAATACATGCAAAACAAAATGACTATTTTTATGATTTTTTAATATAATCAAATATACAATTATAATTTATTTTTTAGAGACTTTTCTATGTGCAATTAAAATATTAGAAAAAAATTATTAGAAAAAAATTGCGAAAACAGCAAAATCAGTACCAATTCTAAGGGATTCATCCAACCTTAAGGACTAGATAAAGAAAGAATGACTTTAGCTTTATGAAAATTCCTAATTGGTGTAAAAATCTTGATGATTTAGGGAGCAAAGAAGGAGGATAAGAAAAACATAAAGCAAAAAAGACAAGGTTTGAAAGAGCATTTATTCCCTACTTTTGTCAATCATCTAGTAACCAAGAGTTAAACTCTTTTATTTGGTTCCAAAAGGGTGAACATCATTTCCAGCACGTGAGGTCTGAAATATGTAACAACAAGCATGATATTGCTAATTGCTATTTTAAGGATAACCCCTACCTGCAAATTCCTTTTCTTTTCTTTGCAAATTCCTGTTGGTTTCCATGATTCTCTCACTCGATTTTTGAGCTGCAAATCACGTTTTTTTCTGCCTCAGAATCATGATGAGACCCGAGATATGTTATTTCGAAGGATAAGCATTGTGATTTGGTTAAGATTTTAGATTTGTCTTTCACAAAAAGAGTTCATATGATATCCTAACAATTTTGAAACGGAATAGAAGTATTAGAAATTGTCATCCTTAATTAATTATATTAGGTGAGTATTAACACATGATATAATTGTCTTCTAACTACTCTACACGAAGTTATCATTAAACAAGCTTTATTCAATTTTAGACCTTCTTCTGAAAGATAGATAATTACTTTTTAACGAAGAGAAGCCACTGAAATGATATTGAATCCATATTGAAACTGGATTTTATAGAAAGAAAGAAAGAAAAAAAAAACACTCAAGAGTTACATCCGATAATTTATTAATACGAGTATTAAAACATTTATTTGAGCAAAACTAATTTAAGCACGGAAAGACTAGTGGTTTTCATATATAGAAGACAAAACACTTGGACATTAACACTCTTCTTTAGTAGATGTTTTGAAAACAACTACAACTTGGGGTGTGTACCTTTACCCTCTTAATAATGAGCCCTTATTAAGTTTTCACGGCCTTTAGCTCGTTTTGGGATTGGAAGGTGACCATTTTTCTGCAAGCTCTTAACAGTTTCATACAAGCACTGTTGTACTGGGATGAATTTGATACCCAGATCCTTGATCTTCTGATTTGTGAACTTGTAGGGTTGTTTTCTTGGGTTCTTCTCATCTGAACACCTGCAAATGCATTGCAACAGAAAATATTAATATTCAAAATGAATATAAAAACCACAGCATAATTATTATTTTCTACAAACTTGGTAGGTTTATTTGAAGACACCAGAAAAAAATTGTTTTCGTATAACCTGGCAACCCAACTGGAAACATTCCATCAACTTTTCTAATCTTAATCACTACAATTAGACAAACAAGTACTATAGCATTGAATTGCATGAGATCTAGGAGGACCCATTCCTCTTCCTAACTCTCCATGACAAAATTTGAAAATATATAATAAAGCAAAATTTTAACTTGTAATCCAATGATCATAAACGTGGGTTGGTAGAGAACCCAAATCTGACAAAGACAGCGCGGTTGGCCGGTGCGGAGCCTTTAGCTGCACAAGTAAGGTCAGTCATTTGGCTTTCTTTGTTGATGATTCAAAAACTTTGTCATGGGAATCGTTTTTTCATGATTTCTGGTTTAGATTATCATACAAGTCAAGAGTGTGTGTTGAATCACTGCATTGGTTTTCGAAAGTAATCAGATTACACGAAAATGAAACAAGGAATATGATGAGAAGGTGAGGCGATTGAAAGCCATAAATAAGAAATTAAGCTCCACTTAGTGTGGCTAGTAAAACAAATGATATATCTACTAATTTATTTTTGTTTTCCTTTTTTATATATAAACAATTGAATTGATCTTGGTTAGTAGGTCAAAATATAAGTTTTATTACGTTAGAAAAAGTCAATATATTCTAATCTTTCCATCGAAGTAGTTTTTTAGAGGTGTTAATCTCGTGATTATTATAAATTTGTTCAATACAATAACAACTTACTTGGTGGGGATGGGATACTCCGGGAAGAACTTTGCGAGGATTTCCACCACCTCTCCACGGTGGAGCATTCTCTCATAACAAATGTAACGGCCAGAGGCGGAAGGTGTCTCGAAGACTACAATGTGGGCTAATGCCACATCCCTAACATGCACATAACCTTGAACAGCGTTGACATATGTCTTGACTGCGCCGTTCAGGTATTTGAGGATGTGCATGATGCTACCATTGACAGTGGGTTGCAACAATGGTCCAATCACCATCATTGGGTTCACCACCACTAGGTCAACTCCTTTCTTCTTAGCCAAATCCCATGCACCCTGTTCTGCCACAGTCTTTCCGTAGCAATAAAAATTCTGCAATTCCATTTCATTTAATTGACTTAACCCCCAAGTGTATGCGTGCACAGTATTTATGTTAATCAATCATCATCATATGGTATTAATCAAATACCTTGGTGTTCTTGCAATACTCAAGATCACTCCAGCAAGATTCATCAACGACGACATCAGGGCTCCTATTAGGGTCCATGTACACAGCACCAATCGAAGACGTGATAACCACTCGCCGGACTTTGGCCTCGGCTGCTGCCATCATCACATTCTTGGTTCCAGTCACTGCTGGCTCCATCATTTGTTCCTTCAGGTATTGTAACACAAAATCATCTCATCATCAAAACCAGATTTGAAGAAAACATACTTTGCATCATGAAATTAAATATATAAATAATTTTTTTTATTATTTAAAAGTAATATTTAATATTAATATATTTAAACAGTTCAAACACAAAAAAATAAATTGACCAAAAGTATTTTTAGAGCACGGTAACATACAACTACCAACATTTGTCGGTGGCATTTGCACTTAAATTTGCTGGCAAGCCCCCAACATTTGTCCTTAGAAGTCCAAGTGTTGTTTTTATTTTCTTTTCTTAAAACACAAGCATCCAAACCAAGTTCTCACCACCAGTTAACTGAAAAGAAAAGGAAAAAAAAAAAGGAAACATACTGGACCTTCTATGGCAGGAGAAGCGGTATGGAAAACTCCATCACAACCTTGAATGGCCTCTTGAAGAGACTCGTAATCAAGAAGATGAGCCTTGCATAAAGTTAATCTTTCTTGAGCTCCTTCAAGCTCCATCAAATGGGAATTCTTGGGATCAGCTGTAAATAACAACACAAATACAAAGCATTAAATTAACACATCTTAAGAACAGAAAAAGAAAAGGGAAAGAAACCAAGTGCGTAATTATTATAAATTAACCTGGGTTCCTCACAGTTCCTTTAACAGAGTAGCCTTTCTCTAAAAGAAGTTTAACAATCCATGAAGCAATGAAGCCACCAGCCCCGGTGACACAAACAGTCTGGCCTTGGCCTGAAAGCGATGAACTGTTGGCAGGCATGTTGTTTTGATATTATGTGCACGTAAGGGTTTGGTTTGTATTATGTGTACGTTCGTGTTTGGTAGTATTGTGTTTCGCTTGATTTAGAAAGTACTGTCGGGGCGGATGTATTTATAAGGTTCAGAGTTACCACCCTCGCCTGCTACCGCTACTGGTAAATATTTGCCAAAGAGAGATCATCTCTTTCTTTCTCTCTATCCATTTATTTTCTCTTATGTTATTATATATCTATTTTTGACCAAACGTGCATGTTGTTTTTCACCCATCTCTTATTCACTTGTTTTTCTTTCGCTTCTACATGTCATCAACTTATTGTATCTCTTAATAAATTAAGAAATTAAACCATATTATACACAGAGATCCATTGGTTGTAGATCACAAGGAGAGAGCAGTACCCTTTTTATTGCAAGTGGAGAGATAAATCATCTCATGGATGACAAGTGTTCGTGCTATAAATCACTTGGTTATTATCTTGCAAAATAGGAACGTGTTTGATAATTATATATACATAAGATGCTGAAATTTCTTTGTATTCAAGAAATAGTGTGCAAATTATGATTTTATTTCATAAGAGTGTTTTTCTCCACCTTGATCCACCTAATTCCGTGTCGGTTCAATCCATTCTCCTATCACTTCTGCTTTATGTGAAATAATTATTTAATTAATAAGATATTAGAGTTTTATTGAGAAGTAGTTACAAGTCTAAACCACATTGTCTTTGTTCTATCGAATAAAAACTAAATATGAGGTAATATAAAAAAATGCAAATTTTAAACTCAAAAAAAAATATACTTTGATGAATATATTAAAAATAATATAAATTATATTTTAAGATTTCAAGTAGTTTAATTATTTTATTTATTGGGTAAAATAGCTGTTAATATAAATCTACAAGACTCGGGATTGGTTATAGACGACTATCAATAGAAGGTAATTACTTCCGGAAGCAGAAAGATAGAGGATCAATGCCAGGATAGGAACCAAGTGTTCATATTGAAAAATCTAGATATTGTTTTGTTTATTGACTACGATGCTTATGTACGTGATTAAGCTTGCTATTCTCCAGCCCCACTCAATCTTGTCTCGTACAAAAAACTGATAAATCAAAACACAGAAAACCGACAAAGAATGTGGAGGAGGAAAAAAAACGTAATAAATCTTATATGGAAGACTTATTGTTTTAATTATGTGTTTTTTGGACCAAGAGTTCATGTTGTTTTTTACTCATCTCTTCTTCTGTCTTTTTTAAACTTTTCTTTCTTTCGCTTCACATGAAACTTAACTATTTAAGAAGATCCTATTATTACATAATTGTGATTTCCGAAAAAAATATTTTTGTTCTAGATATTAATAGATGAATGTATCGAAATAATTACATAATAGAGGAATGAAAGTTTTAATAGGGTGTTTTGGTCAGTAATAATCCTAATTGATCTCATAGTCTAGATAAAAAAATTGGTTCGTGTATAGAAAAAGATCATTTTCAATATATTTTATCTAAGATAAGCTATATTATTTATATGTTAGATATAAAATAAGGTACTACTATGCTTTCTAATCAATGGTCTATCTAAAATTTAAGAAAATATATACTTGACAAGAGGGTTTTTATCTTATATGTTACAATAATAATTGTTATATTACTAAAACATAAAAGTAAAGGGAACTGTCTTTTTATTTAAAATTGAGAATACATCTCACGTATAAGTTCATAATCTCGAATACTAACAGAAAACTAAATAATGTTTTTGGTGTTTTTGAGATATAGACCAATTAAGTTCTTATAGCTTTAACTAAGTATTACTTATTAAATCTAAAAATACATGCTAAACTAAAGGACTATTTTTTTAATATAATAAAATATAATGGTTTATTTTTTAAAGGCTTGGTCATGTGTTTATATCTTTTTTATCTTTATCATCTATTTAACACCAAGTAAGAAAAACAGTAAAAAGAAGATGAGCACCGACACACTTTGTTTTACTATATTTTACCTACACCTCTAAGAATTACACAGGTTTACAAAACACCAAAAAATTTAATTTTAATGTATATGACTGAGTGAAGAAGAAGGAAAGTTTGAAGGTATGGTGTTAGCAAATGGAAAAAAGCAAATGCGTCGTGAGATGAAGGTTTGCATAGTGGAGGTTGCTTTTGACTGAGTGAAGAAGACGACAACTGCTGGAATGGTGGTTGTGAGCTGGGACTGGGTGGGTTAGCTGTCAATTAAGGATGATAAGAGATTGGTGAGGAAGAAGGAGATCGTGAGGCTAACAGCTAGGTTTAGACTTATTAAGCGCTAGATTTTCTGTGCGTGCATGGGAGATTTGAAGAGAAAGGTGTGGGAATAACTTTTTTCTTCTTTTTTGTGTTTCACCTTAGGGCGAGTGTGTTAGTGGGTGGGAGTGTTTAGGTGTGTTGTGTTGTTTTTTTTTTCTCTGAGAAATTTTCTCCCACCTATGCAAAACAAATTTGTTATTTTCAATTGCTTGGTCTCCGGGCAAACTTGTTGATGAAGTAACTTAAAATACAATTTGGTCCCTCAACTTCTTTCTTTTCACTTTTAGTCTCTTTGTCCATTTTGATTTATCTTTTTTTTTTTTGTATTTTATTTCATTTTATTTATAAAGAAATGTCAACGTCGATTCAATAAATGCGTTAATAACTGAATACGTTGAAAGTAGTTTTTTATTTTAAATTCTTTGAAAAGAAAGCTGCAAATAATATAAATATATCAAGAACATATTTTCAGATTCCAAAGATTCTGCCTGTCCTACACTATTGATTATTGAATTCCAGTTCTATCAACCTTATACGAAGTGATATCTAACTGAAGAGCTTTATCATTGAATTAAATTAGAAAAGTTGATGTGAAGAAGGAGCTGACGCAACTGATATGCAATGCTGCATGCAAGGGTACGTGATGATTCTTTTCTTTCTTCTCTGGAGAAGAGTTTCTCAAGATTAGTAGGGTTGACAAGAGATTAATAAATCTTGTAGAATAGTGAAAATTGGGGTATGAAATCCTGGCCATGTAATGAAAGCATTTTACGCCAAAACATCCTTTTCATAAATGCATTTGTGATAATATCTAGAGTCTTTTAAGATTGCAATCAAATTGAGGTCAAAACACTTGATGCGCTACGGGCGAAATCCATTACAATACAAGCCCAGTCAATACCATCGTTCCTGTCTGAGCCTAAGGAATGCTTGCATGGAGTCCACTATGGTTGCAAAATATAACCTTTCAATGGCCTACAGCAGAGAAGCTAAAACTGACACTAGTTCTATACGAAACCAAACTCACAACGTTTCCCTATCGCTCTCCGTCCGCTGTGTCTGTACACGAGATTTACCAGTTTCTACTCAGTTTCAGGTGAAGAGGAAGAGCTCACTCCCCCCTGTTGTTCCCTATTAGATCCATCAGAGCCTTGAGATTCATCATCCCCTTTGGAACTTTCATCTTTGGATAGTGTCACACCAACTGAAGTTGTATGCTCAGAGTTGAAGCTACAATACTCGGTACCAGCTTTGGGACCTCCATTGTCAGATGGATTTACAGTCTCTAGCACTGCTTGCTTGGAGTTGATATCAGTCAATGGATCGTCGATATTCAACTTGACAGTAGAATTCTCACCATCATCTTTTGAACCGCTACCTGGACCAGATGTGCTTTTACCATCATCTTCTGAACCACTATCTGGCCCAGGTGTGTTTTTCCCATCATCTTCTGAACCACTGTCTGGCCCGGATGTGTTGTGATCCGCAGGTTTTTCGACAACAGTTGGTTTGTTAGGCACAGCACCATATGCAGATCTTCTAGCTCTTGTTTTGGAAATGTTTTCAGCTCTGCACCTTGCAAACCATCATACATTTCAGTCAGTAGCTGACCATGTGAAAAACACGACTCAAAAGAAAGAATGTAAGCCAACCTTTTCAAGGATGAAACAGCCTTTGATCTCTTTAGTGAATTTGACTTGGTCTCGCTTTTTGCCTTTTGCAGTCTGGTAACACATTGTAAAAGCAAAACCCAGATAAGACCTATACTTAAGGAATCAGAAAAGAACCTATCTACAAACCATGGGAAAACCATGTTATTGTAGTCTTCATTATAAAACACTGGGAAGAAAAATGATAACATCTAAACTTACACGCCAGATGAAGTAGCAGTTTTTGGAACATCAATCTCCTGCTCCTGCAAACATTATCAGCACAATTGCGAGCCAGATAAATTACTTCTTTGAAAGAGTTCTAGAACATACAAGAAGAGGAAAATATGAACAGGATGGGGCAAAAGACCCACTTGAACTGCAAAAATATCGTCTTTAATTAGTTCCCACCGCTGCCTATTGAGATTAAGCTTCTCTTCATCCCCATCACCATACAAGACCTGAACAAGTCATCAACACCAGTATTTCTGAGCTATGATAGGAAGAACAGAAGATATATAGCTCCATTGATGATGGAAGTTGGGTGAGAAGGTTTGGACTCTATCATCCACAATGAACCAATTAATCCATCAAATGAGTAATTTGATTCCATTGATCTTACAAGAAAAGCTATAGAGACAAACAAAAGGGGTCATTGCTGTAGACACAATTTCTCATGATTTATCATAAACTTTGAACCCAGGTACAGTCACAATTGCTATAAAAAGACTGAAATAGTAGAAGACAGTTCAAAAAGCTAATTCCCCTTCCTTTTTTTCCAGATAAGCAGGGATCACTCAGAATCATCTCACCTTGTGCTTCTTTTTGATGGGGTCATAAGAATCAACAACTCCTTCATAAAACCTGCAGACCAAGGAATCACGCATAGAAACTTCATGATCGATGTCCTTCAGGAAAGATCAACAAATAGAGGTGTTTATAAGCTGAGCATTAATTAAAATTTCTGAGGCCAGATTCTCAGCCAAAGATGTCTAGTCCATCTCACAAAATCCATGATCTGCGTTCACTAAAAAAAAACCAAGTGACAAGTGGAATTCTTTTACAAATTGATGTTTCTTCTTTCTTTCTGTGCTGAGCTGACATCAGGCAATAGCTCAACACTCACAAAAAGCATTTTCAGAAGCTCAAAATACAGTAAACAAAAACACCAGCTTTCTCCATCAAAGGAAAACATAGATACACCATATACGGTCAATAAAGAAAATTACAGCATGTCATACATAAAGACATACAAAAGAAAGATCCTCTCTAGTAGAATATGACTACAGTCAAACCCTTTGAATCACCCTCAGTAAGATTTTATAAAGTTCAAGGATCAACATAAAACAAACCAAAAGAACCACCTTGTCCATGTTATGACTGTAAATCGTTAAGACTTGGTATAAGACAATGGTGTCCAATTGACAACATGATCTCTCTTCAGCCAATTTGTTAACAGCAATTTCCCGGATTAGTATACATGCAGTCAACAACGATTGCATTATCATTTCAAGTCTGCACTTTTGGGAGAATCACAAACAAGATAATAATGAATAAACTGCTCTCATCCCACTTTCAAAAGCCTATTCAGTGACCTTATACTTAGCATATATAACTTCAGTCTCCAATATGAGCATAGAACATGTAGAATAAGTCCATCTAACAGATCATAGTACAAAAGGTTATCAAGTCCTGCAAGCATTGGTGATTGAAGTTACAACACAGCAACAAGCATGACAGGAAAAACAAGATAAATTATGACCATCTAACATCTTTTTCAGAAAATTGAAACTAGAAATCAGATGTTCAAGTCTCACCTCTTATCCTTTGGCCACCAAACCTTTATTTTGCTACCAACCAATTGCTCAGTGAGATCAGGAGTTTCAGAAGACTGAGTTTATGAAAATAGTCATGTCAATAAATTTAAAACGAACAAAGATTGCAGTGCATAAAAACAGGCAAAAAATATACATATAGAAGCACGACATAAGCGTGCTTAAAAGAAATACAAGTGAATCAAAAAACACAAAACATAAGCATGTGACAGATCCCCAAGATGTGTTGTTACAGTCCAAGAGCTCCATAACAAGCTTCAACAGAGCTTTTTCATGACAAACCAATGAGAAAAGACTAGGTCTCAATGATAGTTTTCAATGAGCATGAAATGAATTTATTTGAAGAATTTGATATTCCAATTACATTGTGAACTGAAAATTACAAGGTAAGTTCAAAGTATTTGTATGGTTTATACCCAGATAGAGGCACATCATCACTGTAAACAACAAGTATCTACCACCCCTGTTAGACTTAAAAAGACTACTGGCATTTTTTCATATTCAAGGCACAAAATTGGAGCACCAATGCAACAACCTCCTTCTGCCCAAATAGCAAATACATTAGAATCAAAAAATTTGACTAAATAGTCCTTAATTTTCATGATCATCAACAAAACGAAGAAAGCAAAATTATATCTTGCCCACTGCACAAAACTATTCTGGCTGCCAAAGTACATATGACTAAATTGTGCCTTTGTGTAACTACACTTTTTCCTTTTCAGTTCTGTTGGTTATAGCCTTATTTTCAATCAGTTAAGTCAATATGGCAAACAAATTGGAGGTTTATCTCCCTTCACGATGGTTAAGAATAAACTCACCTCCCAGTCCCAAAGCAGTTCTGAGATTGGGACATAAAGCATCTCATTGGGCTTTTGAGTTGCAAATCATTGGGTAGAACAGCTAGATATTGCAGCACAGCTTTTCAAACTCAAGACATGTATAAAGGGCAGGCAATTGAGCTAATGAAAAAATATATATTCAACTGCTGTACCCAATCTCTGAGGAAAGAGGTATACCAGCAGAAATAAAGAGCATGTTGTCAACCTGATATACTCCTCTCTCTAGACACTTCAAAATTAGGCAATTTGGCAAAGACCACTATGATTCATCTTGTCAGCCTTTTTTATGGAGCATTGTTCAGCAATTTTATAGCATATCCAAAGTTCAAACAGAGATAAACTAATTTATAGGAATACCAGTTGAGCTAGATGTTACAAAGTGGAAAACTAGAAATGAAAATAAAGGACAAGAAAAGAGGAAAGTTCCATTGACTAGATACAAGTTACTCAGTGATAAGGAATCCTTACCACTTCCTTCCTTGGAGTACGCTTCCTCTTGAGTTTTGTTTTTGGGGTTTCTTCCAGGTAACTTCCATCCCTGTGCAATGATTTAGCCTTCTGTACAATTGGCAACCATCAAGATAATAGAAAAGCTTATACATAATAAACATAAATATTAGTCAGATTCTTATTCATTTAATACCTTATCTCTAAATGCTTCCGTAACATCCTCATCTGAAGTACCATCCAACAACCTTCTCTTTTTAGTCCCTGTTGGAACTGACAAGCCGTGCTTGTTAAATCTCCTCCCCGCAATCACAATTGACTGATGGAGAGGCATTTCTTCAGGTTCAAATAGGAGATCTGATTTCTTTGCAGATACTACATGTCCAGAAGACAGAGAAATCTTCTTAGTAGTCTTTGAGCAAAGTCCAACTTTTCTTGAGTGCTTTTGTTTCTTTGCTTCTGAGTCACTTGTTTCTTTAGAGCGCTTTCTCCAATTAGTATCATAAGATTTTGGAGCTTTCTCTTCAACCTGAGCACTCAAGCTTTCACCCTTTGACAATGATAAAGGACTTGGATCAGCATGTCCATTCATGCTGATCCCCTTTTTCTTTGGTTGGCTGCTTTTAGGATGACTTCCAGAAGATACCTGTTGCTGAGGGGATATGGAAGAAGACCCAGAGATTTGACCAGTTTTGGGGGTAAATCCTGTTGGTTTTGTCACACTCGAATGTTTTAATGACAAAGCTACCTTCTTGGAAACTGGAGTTTCTGAGTGTAAAACATCAGTGCCTTTATCATGATGTTTTTCACGGGGAAGTTTGGTAGTTTTTCTTCCTGTATTAAACCAAGGATCATAGCCTTCTTCTGGATTCATCAAAGAATTAGGTTTCCAGCCCCTTTTACTCGGAACGGTCTTTGGCTCCTTTTCTAACCTGACTTCAGTTTCAGCTTTGTCCCATGCATCAGTGCTTTTAGAATGCTCGGTAAGAGAGCAAGGCTCTAGCATTTTTGAAGCATTGTCCTTTTTGAAGGTCCCGGCATTTCTAGTTGAAGCAGTTCCTTTGCTTGCTTTTGACTTCAGAATCACATCCTTGCCTTCAAAAACCTCTCCCTGACAAGCAGCATTTGGTGATAATCCCTTAAGACATTTGGCCAACAGAAAAAATTATTTTTACAGGAGCATGAAATTATATCAAAATGGACAGCCTAGTTTAAACACATGAAATAATCCAAAATGACGGCAAAAGAGCTTTAGCCACATGTGCTACCAACCTTTCACCTTACAAGTCACAACCATTTCTATGAAGAATAATAAAAAGACCATCTCATCCTAGACTTTGAGGTGTGCCTCAAATACATGAGGTAAATATACACTCCCACTCAACAGTCATGAGTTTTTTTACTCTTTGTTTTGTTTTGCATTAAGATATTAGTCATGGATAGATAATTGATAATTGAAATGTCACTAGCAGGGCTACAATATCTCATGTGGTCCCTCTACTTTGCACATTCGGTCAAATCAACCATGTCCCTTGAGATGAGCCAAATCAACTACACTTCCAATTTGAGATTCTTCATTCAATTACATCATAACATGACATTTAGCTGGCCATTTAATTGGTAATGAAATTAGAGGAAGGGGCTGAAATAACTTTTACTTAGCAGCAAAGGGGTTGATTTGTTCTAATTTGAAATGAAAGGTTTCATTTAACTAAATGAAGCGAATAGAAAGCCATGCGCGATTTTTTTAGAATCACTAGCAGTATAATACGGTAAAATGACCTCATCTTGCATCAGAAAATTAAAGGGTTTTAGAATAAGAGAGAAACTGAAACTTGTCCTTGACAATGATGTCAGGATTTATATTTAGCAAAAGACAAGTGCACTAGAACAGTTTTCCATCTGAGGAAACAATTTTACAATTGCAAGACAGCATCACAAAAAACTCCACTCGAATTTCATGCAGTTATAGACAGGGAGAAGAAGCATACCAAATGTTCCCCGGAACGATTGCTATAATCACCTTCGAGTGTGCGAGTGTCATCTAGGAATATAGAAGCAACTATTGGAGCATATTCATCCAAAAGTATGCCTGTAGACTGCACTGCTTCCTTGAGATAGGGCTTAAGCTTAGCAGCACTATTAGTGATAACTCTTTCCCCTAGCTCCTGTGCTATATGAGAAATACTCTGGAACCATAGTGTAAGATATTGTGTAGTAAATCTCACTGAACCTATCAAGATCATGATGCAAAAGAGAAACATTTGACAAAAGACACACCTGGTTTTGCTTTTTCACACTCGATAAAAGTAGAGTGAGAAGCTCTTCTGAGATTTCTTCGCTTTCATCAATGACCAGGGTCATAATTGTTTCCATGGCTAAGATTACATTTTGTGGATGATTGGACCTAAAAGTTGAGCAAGAGAACCCATAAACTGTTGAAGAGAGACAAAATAAATATAGGCATTTAAATGAAAGTAAACAGGAGAAAAAAAGAAAAGAAAGGAAAACAACAAGTCCCAAGCTACCACTGCTTCTTCTACAACAAGACAACAAACAAGCTTCAGTGCCAAACTAGTTCAGATCAACTATATGGATCCTTTTGCGCCTTTCTGGCAATAATATACTACCAATGCTTCTTCTGATAACAAAACAAAATGCTGCCACAGCTTCATTATGAGAACTGAAGCAACAGCAACTATAAATACTGTATCCTTAGCATAATGGATCTGTGATGTTATCAATAAACTAGTTTCAAAAAAATCCTGGACCTTGCCACCCTAGCACAAGAATGTGTCTCGTACATTTTACAGACTATTGCAGTGTCAATTTTTAGTAATAAGGTTACCATTCCACGAGACGCTCACATCAAGTGGGCTGTCTTAATCACACCATATTAAGGATGCCAAATGATGATATGTCCAATCTTTAGGTGGTTAAGGTGCATTGCCACATGCAAACAACTCTTGGGTTGCTTCGCATTTGTAATAATCCCCATCCTCTTTTCCATAATCATAGACAGTAGACCTCTGCGGTCCAATCTAGACTAACAATCAATTTTCCAAAGGAAAATAGAAATGCATTTTAAGTGCAAGAAAACTCCTTCTGGTGCATAAAAAAAACCTACAACTGCACACAGAACTTCTGAGAATTTCTAAAAGATTTCTGAATCAAGAATACAATTGGAAAAAAAAAGTCTACTCCTGTCATGCTCTTAACGTAAACTTCTGAAATTGAAATTCCAATATAAGTAACAAAATGATTATTCAAGTCCTGATTCTCCTTAGTTTTAGCAGCTTCAAAACTTAGTTTTTGGAAGTATGACTGTGGCACTCTAATGAAAAGTCAAGTTATGGAATCTAATGAGCTGAGATTACTCACCGACCTTGAATGAACACAAATCAGTTATGGAACTATACTATTGAAGATGGTAGTACAGTCTGTTGGATTGTCAATGGGAGATAGAACAATACATGGAATCAGCAGTGGCTCCTATATCTTTCAGAAAATGACATAAACATGAGAAGTTTGTGAAGCAAAAGTCAATGCCATTGACAAGGCTCTTAACTCTTACCTGATGAATTTCAGAAAGTGTTGGAACATCTCTATAATTAGTTCATCCAACTCCAGGTCCAGCATCACTAAGCATGACCTCACCCTGGCTACATTCTCAAGAATTGAAATTGCCTTTGTATAACAATGACCGGATGCATGGGATAATTTTTTAAAAGATGCTACAGTCAATTGAAAAATTTCCTGTTCATCATTGGAAAAGCAGACAGCATAAGATCCCGGAAAAAATGTAGGAATATGTAATGAAGAATCTTATTCCGATCACCAACACATGTGAAAATTGATTTTATCTGCTATAAGTACCTTCATTTGGTCATCATTGTAAGGAGCATCTGGTGCTGTTATTCTTGTAATCTCACTCATGCAAGATGCAACTGCAAACCTTACATCTTCATCTGAGTGCCTTAAAAGGACACTAGAGATTAATGCCTTCATTGTAGGCAAAAGAGCATCTTGCATTGATCTTGGTGGTGCTTGATCCACATTTGAGAGGAACCGCTCAAGTTTCTAAGAGAAAAAATGAAACTCAGCAACAGATCAATCCAAATTCTGTCAAGGATCAAATCAATTAAAAAATATAAAGAAACAATATGATGGCTCTAAAAGTGTGAAAGAAGCAGTACAGAAGTTACCCAAGGGTCAAATAACCAAGAAAAATGACAAAACAGACATAAACACTGTTATGGGCAATAAAGCTCAAACAACATGAAAGCCAAGAAAATGTCACAGCAAAGACCCATTGAAAAAATTCCATTCATAAATAGCACCCTAGAAGACAGTTTAAAGTGCATCATCCAAAACATGCAACTGAAAAGACATCTATATCTCAAAATCCATTAAGGCAAGCTGGAGTCTTTGTATAACTCATCACCAGACACGCATCATGCGAGAATCCTCATCAACCAGATGGCAATGTCTTTGTAGGATAACCATTTTGATTTGAATAACTCGAGTAAGATCATGCCACCATTAACACATACACATCGAGCAGACCTTACTGACTTTAATTTATTAGTAACAACACATCAAGCAAGACCAAGAGCTCAATTCCAATGGTTATTTTCCAATCATACCAATAGAAGATGCCAACACCAAAAGCTGCAAAATTATATAAACTAAGCATGTCAGTTGCATTCTGAGGTAATGCCTCAGAGATTATTAAAAAGTTTCACATGTAGCAAAATATCTGAGAGCAAAAATAAGAATGTCTAGGTGCAGGGTCTAGGAGAGATATAAGCATCCAAAACCCAAATGTATATCAAGGGTTTTGGATCGTGCCAGGAGTAGTTGCCTGCAAGTCTATTTGCTCCTAACTCATCCTAAAAGGTATCAGTCATGCCTTTAGGCAAGAATATTAATGTACATCCTCTCTACAATACGCACCCCAGTCATAACACTACACATTAACACAATACACCCTTGTAATTTTTTATGACGGAATGGAATTGAAAATGCAAGATTCATATAGCCCATTGCTCAGGAAATGATTATCAACCGTAAATTCATCCCTCCCTGGTGAACAATCCTAGCAATAGAATACATAAACAACAAAGCCAAAAGATAAATTAATCTCTATAGAGATCATATAAGGCTAATTAAAAATCAGAAATGAAATCGAAAAAAATTCAAAATTCAACAATCATTAACCCTACATTGATTGATTTCAAATTCAACACTCCAATTCACAGGCATGCAAACTATAAAATCTCTGGAGAAAAGCTTGCACAAACATCAATACCTAGTGAGTTTTTATACAAGACTATAAAGGAATTAAAAAATGAAGCCCATATGCTATAGCAAAAACATTTTTTTTTGGCAAATTTGCCGAACAAACAATCAATTCATGCCAGTCGTCACCAAAAATACCAAAACGTTTAAATCCATGCACCAACTAATTAAGCCCAAAAAACAATATTCAACAAACAATCAGTTCAACATTCTAATACAATGTCGACGACGATTAAAAAAAAGGCAAGCACACAAAGCAAATAAAAATATATATGTATATTTAAAGAGATGAAGAGGGTGACGAGACATTACATCAAGCAAGTCAAGAAGGTCATCAACAGATGATGGAGGGTTTAAGAGACCATTTCCAGCCTCTTTGAGCCGCTCTTGAAGCTCAATCTCACTGTCAGGCATTTTAACACTCTTTCAACCACGGAAACCAAAACCCCAGAAACCAAAACACAAAAGACTCTCACTTTCTCTGTAAATTCAGAGACTTTTCACTCAAACCCACACCAGAAACAAAAGAGTAACATGGTATTGATTAAACCCACGATGGTTTGTTTTGACAACTCCACCACAGCTAAGTTTTAGCAAAGGGTTGTGCATGCAAACAGAGTTTACCAAAGAAGCAGTTTTTTTTCCTTGGATTCGACCCATTAATTCACTTGAGTTAAAAGAACGGGGTTTTGGACATTTTCTTGGTTTTGGCTATTGAGAAATCTCGATTTCTCTCCCTTTTTTACTTATTTATTGTCTTTTTTTCCACTCCTATGTGCATTACAGCAAATAGTGTTGGACAACGCTGAGGATTTTCATATGATTTTTTCAAGGATAGTGCAAGCAAAGGCTGTGTGCATTCTCGCTAGTTCTACACCAAATCATAGGTTGTATGTTATAGGAGATTTGCTTTCTTTCTTTACTTTTTCAAATTTAATATTAATATTCAAAAAATATTTTCCCTTTGAAATCAAGGATAATATTAAAAAAAAAAAAGATTTTAGTTTAATTGACAGACAAGTTAGATTTCAGATTTTTCATTTTTAGTGTTTAGAACATAAGAAAATAGTCACTCTTGTTCGAGCACAGTTATAGTTTAAATTTTCAATCTTTGAGTAAGTTTTATGCTCTCCTTAATATCCCTTTGAACTGAGTAATACGTGTCTTCGTGCTTTATTTATTTTTTGTATTTGTTTTTGTTATTTCATCTGAATATGTTTTTTCTATACCTGTCATTTTTTACATGGTACATTAACCAAGCACAGAATAAGGTATTGTTGTCTCAATTCTTATAAATTAAGCTCATAAGCTTTTAAAAAATTGTTAAATCAAATATTCCTTTTATTTTTACCATCAACATATTAAAAATATTTAAAAAAAACTTGAAAAAACACTATTGTGATGTTTTATCAAGTAAAAAACAATTTGAAAAATAAGCTATAAAAGAAAAACAAACGAGCACTACATGGTTTTGTATACATTCACTTAAAGAAAAAAGGTTTTTTTCTCAGACTTGTATTTGGTTTTATATATATAAAAAAAAAAAAAAAAAAAAAGCAAAGAGATTTACATTTAATCCCTTGTAATCTTGTTTAGTACCTTAACAATAATAATAATAATAATAAAAGCCGAGATAGGATAAGAAATCAGTAATTTAATCTCTATTTTTTTACCGTAAACCATACATAATTTTTACTTTTTCCTAGATTAGAACAACTCAAATTGATGGTAACTTGAGAAACAAGTTTAGCATTATTGATTAGGAGTATTTGTCAATGTGTTTTTAAAAGTATTTTTGAAAAAAAAAATGATTTTTTTTTTAATTTTTATTCTAAATTAAAAAAATGGTGTTTGTAGATCATTTTCATATGTTAATATCAAAAATATTTTTTTATAAATAAAAAAATATCATTTTGATATATTTTTGAACGAAAAAATATTTTCAAAAATAATTTCAAACACATTTTCAAACTGGATAGAGTATGTCAAATTTTTTCATTAAATTATACAAAAAGTTATCTCATGAATTTGAGATGTCATATATTTTAAAAGGATAATGTCTAACAGAGATACTTATTTTTATATATAAATAATAGTGATGTAGCATTTATCATAAGGAAAGTTTTTCGAAAGTGCTCGAGATCAATGAACGAATACGAGAAATGAAAAGAATTTGTTAGTGTATGAATTGAGATATTTATAATGAATTCAAATTGAATTGATTATTTCTACAGCTATTAAAAAATATATGAACAACTTAAAAATTAGCTGAGTCAATCTATGCAAAAGCTATAACAATGTCAAATACATACTAAGGCCCTGTTTGGCATTGTGATCCCACTGGTTTTTGACCGAAATTTGAATTTTTTTTTTTTTAGTTTAAATGAATATATTTTTGTGTGTTTTAGATCATTTTGATGTGCTGATTTCAAAAATAATTTTTTTTTAAAAAAAAACATCATTTTAATGTATTTCGGCACAATAAACACTTTGAAAAGCTACCGCAACCACACTCTGAGTGTGATGTGGTAATAAATAATTATAGGATAGCACGTACTCCATATTTCCTTGTTTCTACAAATGAATTTTTAACATTATTTCTATCATTGCTATTCTAAATGAAAATAAAAAAAAATAGTAGAAATACCAAATTGTTTTCTCAACTACTGTTTTTGGAATTGAATTATTTCATGAAATTGCATTTCATTATTTTTTTAATTTAACGAAACATCTTTCGTTAGTATTTATGATAAAGATTTGAGAACAAAAAGAAGAAAATCATCATGTCACATGATATTATATGCAATAATGTTCTAAAATCCAAGATGCTCAAGAATAAAAATTTATAATAGTTGGATAATGGGTTTAATCAAGTGCTATTGTTATTTATAGATAAGAAAGATGTGGATGTGATGTATGAAACCTAGTACCTGCAAAACAATCTTCTTTAGTGGGTTTGGGGACTCTCTAAGTGGTTTAATGAATATATTATACCTCATAAACCTTGCCTTTTTTACTTAAATGAAGGAGTTGAATAGTCATAAAGGTGTCGGGCTTTGTGCCAAGCACATGGGCTTCATGCCTTGCACTAGGTCGTGTCTCGGCCCAAGCTTGTGTCATGAACTTGAACTTATTTTTAAACCTGGCATCATTGAAATAAGTTTGGATTAACAAAGAGTTGGAAAAATACTCAAAAATCCTCATAATTAATATGTAATAATAATATTTCATTCGTGTGTTCTCATGTATTTATGTTTTTTAGTGAAGGTAAGAAAGATAATGCATCATACACTTAATTAAAAAATGATATAAAAAATAAAGAAATTTACAAAAATAATTGTGTAAAGTAGAAAAATAATTTTATCCTCACATTTATCTATGTTTTTAAAACTTGATATGGATGTTGATAATATCATTTGGCTTTTGATAATACCACTCAACCAAAACTTAGCAACATAATTTAAATTTGCATGTTGTATATCCACTAAAATGCTCTTATCAGTTAGAAAATAATACAAATCATATTATGGGGCCTCACTTACAAGCTTAAGTTTTTAGGTGAAATGGTTTCTTAACATGATATCAGAGCCTTGTTGACCCAGCGGTCACGAGTTGAAATCCCCCCCCCCCCCCCCCCTATAAATCAATTCAATTAAAATCAGTTTGATTTCTTTAACCATATAAATCAATTCAATTAAAATCAGTTTGATTTCTTTAAGAAAAATAATTTTTAAAACAATATCATTTTTAAAACAATATCAGGTTTAATATCTTGGGGAATAACAGCGTCCCATGACCCGAGCTCTGAATCGGATTATGGATCTTCAATAGCAAAAGATGCACACACTTGTAACCTTCCCCTCACAGCCTACCAGCCTTTATTTCTTTTTTTATTGCTTCTAATTTATCAATCTATCTTTCTAATAAGTATTTTCATGCAAACTGATAAAAATATTAATTTAACCTAATTTAACAACCATGAAAAAGAATAGATTTTAACTACCTACAGCAATTAGTTTTGATTTAAATAAATTTGATGAGGGTTTGAATTTCTCAAGTGAAGGTATTTTCATAAGTTCGCATGAAAATACCGAATAAAATGATAGATAAGAGCATAGAGATAAATTGAAAGCAATTAACAAGAACAGATTAGGCTAAATCTAAAAATAGTAAGAGTATATTAAGCTGATCCCCCCCGATAGTTTTATGCTTTTAGCCTATTCTATTTCACATCGGTGGTAGCTTGCCTGTTTAGCTGCTAAAAGGGGCTAAAATTGACACTAAGGTAATGTTCAATGATATATTTAGCATTGTTTTTCAAAAACAATTAAAAAAAAAACTATTTTTTTTACTATAAATTAAAAAAAAAAAACATTTTTAGATCATTTTTATATATTAATATAAAAATATTTTTTTTAAATAATACTATTTTAATACATTTTTAAATAAAAGACATTTAAAAAAAAAAACCAATGTCAACCCAAATATCAAATATCAAACAGTCACTTATCTGGCACTAAAGGCAACTTCAATCAATTCACAGATTCGCACTATCCAATGCCTCGTGTTCCAAGTTCTAACAGAGCTGTCTGCACCAATGGCAGATCATGGCCTGCTTGCACGACAAACAAACTGCTTTAGGGTTTATCTGTGAATACAGGATGTCCATCACAGGGATTTAATTAAATCCAATGCTGAAATCTCAAAAACTTAATTCTAAAGATCAATTTCAAATCAATAACTTCTTGAAGGACTCTGGGATACTCGAAACAAAAAAGAAGAAAAGCTTGCAAAATCATGTGATTTCAGCAGCAATATTAAGCTAGTCACTGGCATGTTGAGGAGTAAGTTCAGCCTAAGGAGCTAATTCTGCACGTCATTATTAATCAAGGCCTTGAAGAATTCTGCATTTCATATATCAAGAACATGATGTTTCACCACAACAGGAACCAACTTGATTAAAAGTCACAGGATGCGAAGACTCAAAATTCCCAGAGCAGTAAAACAGAGACTAAAAAACACTATAAAAATCCCATAGAATTGTGGGTCCATGAAAACATGGAGTAAAGGTCTCTACATATGAAATTCAAATCGTTAGATCCATCGTAGCTCAGTGAGCTTTGACGTGTTCTTGAACAACATTATAGCCTTCACTTGTCTCACCATAATCCTGCAAACAAGTAAGACAAAAGAAAAATGTTAACCCTAGATGACAAGTCAGTATAAACATGCTATACCTGAAAGGACTAGTACCTTCACAACAACACAGGAGCAGCCAACAACCTTCCTTGCATTCCCCTCGGAATCAATCTTGCATAACTGCATGCAGGGACACAAAAAGCAACAATATCATTACATAAATGTCACGGTTAAGCAAACAATTAAAGCTCTTAATGGGTAGAAACATGCAAGTTTAGCGGAGAAAAAAAGAAATGAACATGATCTTATAATAACCATTACTCCTGCAATGAGAACGTAACTTTTTCTAGTTCAAACTAGAACAATAACTCATTGGAAAGAATAACATGATGTGGATTCCTAAAAATTAGATGAAAAAAGAAGCACAAAGCAATTTACAACTAAGCTATAAATAGACTAAAAAGTTTAATGGTTAAAATGATAAGGCTAGTGGAAAAACTAAAATTACCCCAGCCCACTCGCCAAGAGTCTTAGCACTGGGAACTGTCAATAAGCCCACACCATGGTCAGCACAGAGTGCTTTGACGAGTTTGATATAGTCTGGCTGGTTGCAGTCCTCTGCCAATACACAGAGCTGGGCGGCATGCTTCTCAATCACTTTGGCACCTTCATGGAGGCCCCGGGCAAGTCCACCATGAGCAAGGGACTTTTTCAGAACAAGCTGCAATGCTGTCATCAAGTCCATGGCCTCAAGAGGCTGAGCAGGAGTATCAGCAGGAGCCGGAGCAGGAGTAGGAACCTCTTCACTGCACAAGCAAGAAAATCAAGATACATTAAAATAAATAAAATACAAACTCTCATTTCCAATTCACGAATCAAGCAACAAAACCCCAGCTTTAGATAAGCATGATAAGACACTTTCTGCTTTTGAATTTTCAGAAGGCGAAAACACAATGCACCACCATCATGTTGGCTATAAGAAAATAACCAATACATTTACAGTGATGGAGGGCCTCTGGCTAAAGCAAAATAATTCCAAGAAACACTAAAAGAACTTGAAATATTTACTGGAAGCTAAGAAATTGAAAGAAATCAAGATCCACTTGTAAGATGATCAATTGAAAAGTGACTAATCACTACAGCATAAAAAACACCCGGAGCTCTTACGAATAAATTAATTCACCATTTTGACAATTACCACAGGTAATAGCTAAAAACAAAAAAAGCATCTAGCATATCAAATGTGCAACAGCATTATCACCGCTAAGAAGAACCTAAAAATAAAGAATTACAAGCTAACCGCTAACAAATACTATAGCTATAAGAGCTGCTAAACCAGGAAAACACAAACAAACTTGAGTTGAAATTATAATTTACTCAAACAGTTGCATACCCTGACATTTTTCGGGTTTTGTTGATGATTTTAGAATCTCCTTACTGCAAAACAACAAAAATCCAAACAAAAAAAATCAGATTTCAAACAAGATAAAACAAGTTCAAAAATTGAACATAATTTGATTTAGAGGAGGGGACTGTGACCTTTGCAAGTGAAGACGGACTTGCTGCTTGTGTGTCTGCGAAGCAAGGAGAAGGGTGGTGACGGGAGACGATAATATAACTAGGGCAGAAACCTATAAAACCCTAATTCTTAAATGACCTTCTTGTCCTTCAATTCTTTACTTGGGTTTTTACATGATACTGGCCAGGGCCTTAAAACTGGCCCAATATCGAGCCGAGAGGAGCCGGAATAAATTGGAAATCAAGATAGAGTTTGGTCCAATAAAATATGTGTAGGGTGTTTGTGAGAGTGATAGGAAATAATTTTTTATTTAAAATTATATTAAAATAATATATTTAAAAAAAAATATTTTTAACATTAATATACTAAAATGATAAAAAATATTCAAAACTCGTTATTTTTATTTATTTTTTAATGAAAAAAAAGAGTCCCATATTAATCAACTATCACATGGAATTTATCCCGGATCAACCGGCATCTGTTATAACTATGATTTCTTATTCCTTGGGAGACTGATCACTTTGTGGCTTGTCGTTGGTTGTTTCCTTACCTTTGTAAGAGGTTGCTGCTGGAAAATGTGGCCATTTTTCAAGAAAACATTATAGAGGTTAAAACCTGTTCCTTCAACAAAACCATATCCACCGAACATACAGGCACTTTTTTTGCTAACTAGCTGATGGAAAACAAAAGGATGCTCCCGGAAGTTGTCCAAACAGAACCCTGCACAGCTGTTAAATACCCACAACACACATTTTGTTATCTTCATTTAACAAAATGTTTTATGTTCACCATACTTCAGAAACTAAAGCAAGTAGATTGAGATCATATTCATAGATTAAATAGTTTGTTGAACATGTGTGTGTACAAGAAATTCTGGCGTCAGGCACCCACAACAAGCTGAAAGGATTTTTCTAAGCTTCTTTTTTTTGGATTTTTTTTCATGATCATTGGGTATTTTGTCCATTCTCAACACCTAAACCATACAGCACACCAGCGTACTTTTCCAAGGAGCCGCTAAAGAAATTCTCTTTCAATTTCCTGAATGTACAAGCGGTAAGCAAGCTATCTGAACCTGCTTGATGGCTTATCCCAACTCTTTCCACCTCTAACAACTCTGCAAGCTTGTTCAACCCTCCATGAAGACTATTGCAAAACTTCATCAAATGCTTGATATCATAAAGAGTTGGAAAGTACATGTTGATCAAATTAAAGAACCCTGCTTGTGTATCCGGTAAATTCTGGCAAGTCAACAGCTTAAGGACGTACCCAAAATCATAACCACTATGAAAAGTCACCCAGTACACGTTATCATTCAACACAATCCCAGACGACATCAAGAGCTCACCAAATCTAACAGCATCAATACCGTTTTCATTGTTCTTCTTAAAGTCAATCCCGCTCTGGCGCAAAAGTTCAATCGAATCATTTGCAAAAACATCCTTGTTTACATTGAACTCACGGAAATTAAACTGCCAAATGCAAAACTTATCCGTGCCACAAGTTGGTAAATTCCCCTGTTCATCTGAAAAGGTAAGGCCCAATTGAATCAACTTCAACATATCCACATTATCCTTCAAAGTTTGGTAATGATAGTCATTACTATTCTTAAAATTACCCACCGGACGCAACACAATGCCCGGAAATTCCGTGTCCATGGCAATATAAGGGAAATCATCAACTATTTCACGGATACGCGCAAATTCTTCTTCGAGATTGTCATTCCAGACCTCACGAATTAGAATAGAATCACCTTTTAGCAACAACGACATCACAAAATCAAACCCACAACAAAACTGCTTAATCCCTAATGTCTAATCAAACTAAACATTCAAGAGCAGCACCGAACCCTAACAAAACCTATCAATCACCCAACACACAAAACCAAATCTGCAGCAAAGTTTCAAAAAAAAAAAACCATATGAGCTTTGAACCCTAGAAGCCCATAAACAACAAAATAATCACAGATAAAGAAAGCAGGTACAGATATCTAAGCAAGTCAATGAATAGTATTAAAAATGTAGAGAGAGAACCAGCGAGATGTATTCTGACCTGGAATAAAAGAGGCTCGAAGAATCTGATAGGATATCTTCTAGCGAGAGAGAGACAAACATTGAGAGAGAGAGGGGGGGGAGCGAGAGCAATCAAATAAAAAGTTGTTGATTATAAAGACGGAGAAGACACGGAAAGAGATATTTTTCAATACAGTAAATTTGTATTTTGTCTGTTTGTTTTTTCTTATTTTCTTTTCATTTATTTTATTTTTATTTTCTGGTTTTAGACAGATTCGAGGGAAAAGAGGCTTCCTTTTCCTCTTCACCTCGGCATCAACAGCATGGTGATTATATAAAGTAATTATATTTTTAGAATATTTTGAAAGTGGTTTTTTGGATTTTATCAGTACCATACATCTATAGATCAAGCAACTGGGTAAAGTCTGCTCCAATAAATTGGATTTTATTTTTCTCAAATTAACACAATTATATATAAAAAAAGGTTGAAGAAAATAATACCGATAGAAAAAGTTTCAAAAAATAACACCTAAGACATTAATTAATACATGGGGTATAGGCTGATTTTTCATATAACCAAGCCTGCTTATGAGTACAGCTTGAGTGACCTCGTTCTCTCCAAACACATCAAGAGTAAAGTGACAAACTTTTGAACCAATAAAATATCATAACCTCGAATCGGTCTGATTTTACCGAGTCAAAACTGATTTTAACGGGTTCGGTTTTTTTATCAAATTTTTATATTTAACTCATAAAATCATATGATTTTATGAATCAAAACACTATTTTAACAACAATGATCATGATCAACAGCGTCATGAATAGTTGCAATGAGTTGTTTACCCTCTCATAATAATATCCCAGCCTAAAAATTGCATGACATGATCAATACATACATAGAACCACAAATCTATCCAGTTGTTGTCTATCTAGCTCACTACAATAAAAAAGAAAAATGAATGTGGGTTGATTATCCATAAATACCTTAGTCACTCACTATCTAAATTACAAAAACCACAAATTTACTAACAAGTTTGATATAATGTAATTATAATTAACACTATATTATATAGTAGCATTATAATGGTAGTTGTACTCTGAAAGTCTGATCGCACATACATGGATCATTCTCAAAACGAGGGCTCGATGCTCTTAGAACCATATAACTACGTGAAAAAGCATGCAAGCGATCAGTAAACTACTCGTATATATTGTTATAAAAAAATAAACTTATAATATATTATTATACTCAAAAGTTTAAGGGTTTTCTTTTAAAACCTATAAACAATAAGATCAAACAGATCAAGGGTTGGTTTGGTTAGCAGAGTTACTCTCGATGGACTCGAAAAGAAGAGGACAAAATAAGTTGACCTGGTGATTTATTTGTAGTGGATACACATACATGGTGTAGGGCAAAATGATACACAAATTTGACTTTATATTTGATCCCACCAATATATATATAGCAATTATTTGATAGTAGAAACCAGAAGAAAAGGATAGGCGTGCACTCTTTTCACCCCAGAAACATTTCTGGTTGATGCATTCATTTAGCCAAGAACTTTGAGAAATCCTTGCACCAACCTAGTCTACTGGTCTACAAAAGCTTCAAATGTAAAAGTAAATGGGACCTGTTCATCTAGGAAATGATAGAAATTTGAACCATTTGGGTTGAAATATTATTTCCTAGCTAGCTAGTACAGAAGGCACTATAAAACGCATCTGTCCCTTCTGCACTTATGTATGGGTCAAGAATCATCAATAGAAGATGAAGCAGTAAATCAGTATTAATTTCGGAAAATTGTATAATTATTCAAAAACATCATAGAAACTGTGGGAAATTTCTATGACTCACATTAAAAAAGGCATTCTGAGAGTAAGTCTTGCCAGTAATCATCTATATCACCTTAGAATTAAAAGCTTAAGTTCATATCCATCTTTCACAAATAGTTGTTTACGGAACCATCTCAATTAAAAGCTTAAGTTATTAGATGAGACTCTAGAATATGATTTATATTATTCATCAACACATCCTTTCAAGTGAAAACCTTTTGGGATTAAAACTTGCAAATACCCACACTATCTTGTGCTTGATTTTTATCAAATAAAATGAAAATAATGAGATTCGAACCCGTGACCGCTGGTTTAACAACACCCCACCACTGGTTCACAGTCTCCTTGTAAATTCCTTGCTTCATATCCCTCTTTCAGTGCTAGTCACTAGCATGGTACTGTATGTGGAACCATTGCTGTATATAATGTGCATTAGTGCATTGCAGAAGTTGTGGCACATGCCTTTCATGATCTGCTTCATCCACTCTGGGAAAATAGGTTTTCTAGCTACAAGAACCGAAGCTGAATGTTTACCATGAAGAACAAATTCGGTGCTAGCAGAGTTCTTTTAATGCCTAATAAAATTAAGATCGCATATCTTGGTTCAAATCCAGCAAAAAGAAATAATCCTTTACTGGTACAAGTGATATATTAGTGACTCAGAGAATTTTTAGTTGTTCCTTGATTGTCACATCAAAGATTCCAGAGCATCACTTGATCCACTTCTTAATTAATTAGTAGGATTGCCATAATTTATTTTCCGTCAACAACTAGCTGTTCTTTCATTAACACAGCCAACCAATTAAGCATTATTCTGCCTTGTTTTACTCACCAGCACTGCTAGCAGCAGCATTGCTTAAATTTATTCGTCAGAGAAAATTACTGCTGCGTAGAAAATTCAGAATATTAAACAAAGCTACTAGAGGGAAACATTTTTTTGTCTTCTAGAAGCTACTTAACTGGTAGATTCGGAAGAGATTAAGATATTGGGGTCGTGCCAACTATTGTTGACGAATGTTAGCATGGTTGGCTAATTAATATATAGATCCGATCTGCAACAATTTCAAGGCAGACTCAGAGTACTCTAACAAGAAGCTCACAGAGTGGCCTAATCTTGTCTGTAATTGAGTGAAGACATTGTGTATAAAAATCCAAGTGGAAAAGACAGGAAATCAGTGGTTCATGTCTCATGTTAAAGGCCTCTCTCTCTAAGTTTTTCCACATACAGGACTGCCGTCCACTTCCAAAGGCTACCAGCCTCCCATCTCCAGCAGTTCCAGCCACTCTCTCTCTCTCTCTCTCTCTCTAGGGATTCTCCGAGTCAACTCTTTTTCTCTCTTTTTGTACTACCAGTTATCGCACTCCCTTCAAAACATAGAGAAGCAATTGCAGATTCCGAGTATTTAGACTCTAATTAGTTTGCACTTACTATATAGTATAGTATTTATACAGCCTTTTGACTGTTTTTGCTAATTTAGCAAGAGTTATGGACAATGAAGAGGTTCCATCAGCTCCTTCAACTCCGGCAACACCAGGGACTCCCGGTGCTCCTCTCTTTGGTGGGTTTAAGGGGGAGAGAGGCGTTCATGGTAGAAAATCTCTACTGAGAAGTTGCAAGTGTTTCGGTGTCGAAGAATGGGCCATGGAAGAAGGAAGATTACCTCCTGTCTCTTGCTCATTGCCCCCTCCTCCCGTCTCACTTGCTAGAAAGGTGAGAATGTGTTTGTGGATAAGTTTTTATTATAAACTTCTTATGAAAGTTCCAATATCAATTAAGAAAAATGTGATTGAATCGATGTTCCATTTAGTGTTAGTTATTCGTATGATACTGATGCAAGAACATGCAGTTGGGAGCTGAGTTCACGGGAACTCTTATACTGATCTTCGCCGGGACAGCCACGGCCATTGTTAACCAGAAAACGCAAGGTTCAGAAACTCTCATCGGCCTTGCCGCCTCTACTGGACTAGCTGCGATGATCGTTATATTATCGACCGGCCACATCTCTGGAGCTCATCTCAACCCTTCCATCACCATCGCCTTTGCTGCCTTGAAACACTTCCCATGGAAACATGTACAGGAAAACACACTCTTGAATTAATGATTTACGTCCTTAATTAAGCAATTTCTGGATTAGTATTAACGTGGCTTTCTTTTGAACAGGTGCCACTCTATATTGGGGCACAAGTACTGGCATCAGTATGCGCTGCATTTGCATTGAAGGGGATATTTCACCCTATGATGGGAGGGGGAGTCACAGTTCCTTCAGGGGGACATGGTCAAGCTTTTGCTTTGGAGTTCATTATTAGCTTCATTCTCATGTTTGTTGTCACTGCTGTGGCCACCGACACAAGAGCTGTAAGAACTTGCTAGCTTATCTCCACTTTGCAAACCCTTTTCCACCAAACATTTCAAATGACACAGCAGATAGCTGTTTTCAGATTCATGAATTCCTTTACATTGAAAGACTATCTAATTATAGATTCTTTTAAGCATAGTTATTAAATCCAGTTTAGGGTTGACCCATCCAAGGAGCAGGTACCGAGCCACTTGGGTTAACCCGGGTAAACCTAGAAAAAACAGAAAACAATTGTTTCATGTTTTAGTATCTTACATGAAAAAATTAAGAAAAAATGAGTATAGACTATAAAAAAATATTTTGGTAAATATTCGTAAACTAATTATATATTTTTGATTTAATACATAAATACATGATGACCCGTTGCAATCTGGGTGTACCCAGGTTACATCGGGTCACACGTGTTCCGGGTTGGCCTGACAGATCACCCGAGTTTGAGAAGCCAATTGCATGCCCAAGTTTTACATATTGAAACTCGGACAAGGCCCGGTCAACCCCTCAGGCAGGTTCATAACAATGGTTTCCAGGCAGTTTATCAAAAGCATTAAAGTATCCTCCCTCTCTAAACTATTTCCCCCCTTCAAAATCACTTCACAGAGGACAGGCAGACCTTGTAAATTTTTCCAAGAAGTCAATAAAAACATGTCCTTCGCAAATAGAAAGACAAGAGTCAAACAAGATGGTTGGCTCCCTGCAACCCCCCCATCTTCCCATGAATAAATAATACCCGTAGTAACATTGATTGATAGAACCAATAGCCCTAGAATGGATCAAGATCAATTTTATATTTATGTACAGAAATAAAATATGCACAGATTTATCACTTTCCTTCTCTCCTTGTCTCCCACATAAATGTGTATCTTAAATTGTGTTCTTTTTCTTGTCCAATATTTTATATTATACAAAAAGCACAGCACTAATACAACGGTAATGCGTGATGGATCAAGCATACATAAAATATCCTATCCATAGTAGTTCACAAGAAGAAAAGCAACCTCCCTTCCCCAATGTTTTATATAATCACAAATGCACACAGCACATTGAAATAGATACATAAATTGTTAAACTTGGCAGGGGTGACAATATTTATGGCCATGTGCAGGTGGGGGAGCTGGCGGGAATAGCGGTAGGGGCTACTGTCATGCTAAACATACTCATAGCCGGGTATGTCTCTACTAAACTCTTCAATAATTTTTGTACTGTTAATATGATTTGGGAATTGGGAGAGTCCAAAAATTATCATGAGAAAAAAGCAGTGAGGTCAAAACACTGTAAAGATGAATGTTTAAGCACTGTAGTTAGCAACAGCTTGAAGATTTACGAAATAGAACAAATCCAAGAAAGCTATTGAGTCAAAAACTATTCCAGTTCAGGTATTGACAAACCCTTCCATGGAAGCTGATGCAAGAGACATGACAATTAGCATAACTTTTTGTGGTTCAGAACCTATAAAGATCGTCCCATTTGTCAACATTGAAAATATTCTATGATTCAGGCCATTCTTCTCCATGTTTATGACAGTTTGCGTCAAGTAAAATATTAACAATATCAAGATAGCAAAAGAAAAAAGATTCTCTGTTTTCTTGTGCATAAAGTAGTTAACAGTAAACGGAGCTCTTCTTTTATACATTTAAGTTTAATGCCAAAGGAAAAAAATACTACATAAATCAAAATATCTAAACATCATTAGCATATTGGACTGTCTTCTTTCATCCGTGCAGGGAAACAACAGGGGCATCAATGAACCCAGTCAGAACATTAGGACCAGCTATTGCTGCTAATAACTATACAGCAATATGGGTTTACCTCACTGCCCCAATCCTCGGGGCATTGTGTGGAGCAGGAACTTACTCTGCTGTCAAGCTGCCTGAGGAAGATGGTGATGCTAATGAAAAAACATCAGCTACGAGAAGCTTCAGGAGGTGATTATTCAACATGATCAACGAGCCTACACAAATAAGCCCAAAATGCTGTTAGATGAAGTGCAGATGAAGAAAACAAGATGAAGCTACTGCACATTGCATTCTAGTGGGCTATACATAAAATTAAGATGAAATGTGAATATGCTGGCTTTTACCAACGTATATGACGAAATTAATTCGTGGTGCTAACTATCTCAGTTGGAAGTGATATAAAGTTATCTTGAAAGACATACTAGATTATGCACACACTTGAGATGGAGAGGTTAAATGAAAAGGGAAGGTTATTTCCATTATTTAACCTACACAAAAAGAAAGAGTCTGCCCTTTGCCTTCAAGTATGACAGCAAATTCTGTAATAAAATGGGCTAAGAAACACAACTTGAGGGCTTCAAAACGAAGTCATTCCATTCTCTTCTTTCTGATATTCCTTTTCCATACTAGTTATCCAGTGCCCATATCATATAGCTGCCCAGCCACTCTTCTTTGTATACTCCCTCCCTTAGAAGTAGATATACACAGAGTTGAAAAAACAATTTAACTCACGTTTTGAAGCCAGGAGATTCTAAAGGACAGCACTACTTGATTCAAGAGAGCCACCTTTTCTCCTCACAACTTTCCAATAATCACAATCAAATGGAGTTCACCAAGATAGCAGTAAACCCAATACAAAAGCATTAAAGAAAGGTGCTAGTGCTGAACAATGCAGAACTTCTATTTATATCAACGTGGAATGTAGCAGTACATTCCTGAATCATAATGTCATAAAAAACTAAAAGATCTAAACTTTTGGGGCACAGGACAGGATAGGAAAACTGACCTCAAGCAATCCTCTTTTCTTCCCACTAAGACAGATAATAATTCAAAACCCAAGTCTTTGCTTTCTTTTTCTTCACTTTCTCAGCAACCAAACAAAACCAGTTTTGTTTCCAAATAAAAATCCCCATAAGCAACTCAGCCGCAACTGGCCATCAAAGAGGCAAAACCCTCCGGGTCTGACCAGATCCCGAATCGGATCCATTGGAGTTTTTACTTTTAAACATGGAGAGAGCTGCAACAGCAATCAATACGCCGATGATATCGGCTACAGCGTCCTTCGAAGAGGCGCCAGCAGAGGGAAAGAGGCCAATTTGGTCGGCTGCCTCCTTGGTGGCGCCGGCGAAGAGGGAGAGAATAGCTCCGACCCGAATAGAGTGGCGCTTGAGAAATGGGTAGCGGGCGAGGGAGGCTAGCTTGGAGAAAAGGAGGGTTAGAGAGAGACAAAAGAGGACATGGTATAGCTTATCGGGGGCTAGCCATGGGTCTTCATTGTTGTCCCCCATTTGTAAGGTTTCGGGTTGGCTTTGAAAGAATAGGAAAGAAATGGTGATATATGTTTGAAGTTTGAACCTCTTCTCCTTTTATAGCCATGGAAGATTTTAATTTTCTCATCATCATCATTTTCTCTAACCAATCAGTACTTAGCAATTTCACAAAATTGGCTGGTTGTAATTATTTTGAATCCTCATATGTATCATGAAATACTAAGACTATGTTTTACCTTATTCATAATGTTTTATATTGTCATTGTCTTACAATATATCATTTTACGTGTACATTGAGTTCTTAAATAGATATTTAAAATATTTTTACATGTCAATTTAATAATTTATAAATCTAAAACTTGATTTAGATGGGGTTATAAGTCGATGAAGATTTTTTTTTCTTTTCAAAACTGCATAGTTTTAATTTATGACCGAATTTTACAGCCGTTGACTCAGTTTTTTCTATCCTTTTTGCTGCTAGATTATTACACCATGAGAATGTTCTCATCTCTCGTTAAAATATGGGGATAGGGAACTCCGTAGAGTGCAGATGAGTTTTGGATACCTTGATGGTTTATATTTCGTGAGGAAATGACATAAAAGACATCCACTTCACCACCACCACCACCACCACCACCAAGAAGATGATCATCAAACTCAATTGGGGTTTTAAAAGCACAGTTATTGGAAAAGGAAACAAGATGATGATTGCGCTAATGGCAGCAACAAGTAGAAGTTGTTAAGATTACAACCGAATATTGGCCTCATGGCTACAGAAAACTCGCAGCACCAAAGCTCGAGGCCTACATGTAAAACACAACTAAATTAGTGCACTCCATCTAACACAGTTTGCATGCTTAAAATTCACTCTTTTCGCCCACAAACACAATAGTACACGCACTATTAATGCTCTGACCTCGACTAGATCAAGCTATTGAGTTTCTTTTCTGAGTTGGATGCTCAAATGCAGATTCAATTGATGAATAGTAGTAGACAAGATGAACTACAGCTTATCTGGTAACCCTGGCTGATCCAAGGTTGTGTACCAGGTCTATGAAAGTAAATGACAATATAATTTCCCGGTTTCAGACAGATCATACTCGTCATTTTCGTCTACACAAACTTTCTATCGACCTTTACAAGGCATATCATTAATGCTACGGGGTGATATTACAAAGCATTAACCACTACGGATGTCAATATAGACTTGGACAAAAAACACAACCCTCCTTGATCCAATTTAGAGCAAAAAAAATTAAAAAATAGGGTTGTCTCCCCACAAGCAGCTTCCAAGAACACACACGATGAAATTCTTACTTGGTTACCCAGTAAATAAAAATAAGAAAAGTGCATACGGAAGCAACCAGGGAAAGTATGATGGTATCCATGGACTTTCTCCTCTTTATTGCTGACAGAATTTGATTTACCTGCAAAGTTAAGTTGAAGTTTAGCAATTATTGCAAGTACATACATGAAAGTTTTTATGTAAGTTTAAGTCATGGAAAATAGATCGTTTAATTGGGCAGGGGGAGGGGAAACAACAGCAAACAGAAATCATAGCAGAACAATGGCTAAGAAACTAGAAGGGAGTTGAAGCTAAAACAAGATAATTAGGTTCAGAGTTCATAAGAAACCACTAAAACCTGAACAGATTGAAAAAAGAAGAAGAAAAGTCCTTTATAATAAACCTAGTAGCCTATTGGTTAATATCATAACCTCTACCTATATGTCACATGCTAATCACATGACAGCTAAGACTCTCTTAAATTAAATGAGAACCAAAACTATAAGGAAATTACTAAAAAACTCCTGCGTCAGTTAAGAAACCACCTTAAAGTGATGTCATCTTGTTTATTCTAGCATGCTAATGGAGCCCTTTCCATTACAAAAGATGCTATCAAAAGACATTGTTTTAACAATTGCTTATTTGACAGCTTTATTCAGCAACCAACCTTCTATCAAGCGTCTCAACTTGTTTTACACCATTTATGGGCTATAGAATGCAAAAAGTAACAAGCCTGTTTAAGGTTTCTTTTATGAGATTCAAGACATTGCTTCACTCAGCAATCAAGAAATATTTAAAAAAGATCATAAGTCACGTGAGCTAAATTTTGCATACCGTTGGGAGGCGGCTGCTAACATTACTGAGCTTTGAATTAATTCCTCCAAAAGCTGAACGTTGAAGAACAAGCGAACCAAGAGTTGCCTGAGCTTGTGAAATCACATTATCCATCTACAGCACCAGAGCATCAGAAAAAAAGGAACTTCAACAAAAAGCACAAGCACAAGTTGCAAATACCAGTCATGGTTGAAATTTCCTTCTTCAGATTATTATCATTATCACAGTTATTGTTATTATTGTTTTGCATAAAAACACACTGTAGATCGTGTATGCATGTTGACATGAAACATGACAATTAGAGAAAAAGTGTAGGAAGCACTTAAAGTGCTTGGGACAGCATGAGAGGGAAACCACACAACAGTTCCAAACATAGACTGAATGTTTCAAAGTTTCTATGATTTTAAATGTATCATGCCAAGTGTTTCATTGCAATAGAAAAGGAGATGTATAATAGATTGAGGATGTGGAAGTCCATACACCCATATAAATTTGTGATAACACACACATTACCGCAAAAAGAAACGCCCAATGGCATGTACCTGACCAGTATTTCGGCTAATGGATACATGCTCTCTGAGAAGAGCTTGGTCTGCTGAATCAACACCATCTTCCAAATCTAATCTTGTTCGATCCAACTCTCTAAAATCCTCCAGAAGCAAAGCATGTTCTTGCTTAGCTCTCATGCCAGAACGGAGACGGTGAAACTCCTGCACTTAATCATGAATAATTCCAAGTTAGTTAAAATCAAAATAATCCACTGCTATGCAAAAGATTACACATTTCCTTGTGGTGGGTCTTTTTATTTTTTGTGAAGGGGGGCATTTGGTTGAACGTGTAGAAGCCAGAGAAGAAGTTAAGTGGGAATTAAGAAAGAAGATTGCCATAATCACCTCCATTTTTTAGTTTTTTGTCCATCAATTTCAACTCCAAAGCAAGAAAAGCATAATAAAAAAGGCGTTATGTTTCTGTTTATTCCAGCAAAGGTGAAATGGACTACAATTGTTCAATTGGAAGCCAAATAATTCATCAGCTTATTAACAGGTGTGTGCATGTGAGCATGAGCTGAAACAATAAATTCATCATTATTTCCCAAATTCAAAACTATTTGTCAAACATTTCAGCTTATTAACATTTCCATGTGATACCTGAAAAATTCCAAGTTATCTCCATCAGTAACAAACTAACATAATACCTACTTTTGTAGGTATTCTTGGTTTCCAATGATAACGAGCTATAAAGCCTGATTGTTTAATTTCATTTGTAGTGAAATTAAACAATAGAGAGAAAATCCATCAGAAAAAAGAAAAAAATAAGCAAAAGAATTAGTCTTGGCTTCAAGAGATGTTTGCCGCATGCAGGGTCAATTTCAATTAAGAAACTCAAGATATTTGAGGACCATGAGCAATAGCTCACAGATTGACTGCAAGGCTGTTGTACCTGAGTAAGATCTTGAAGAATTTCCTGATGCCGAGTCAAGGTGTGAGAAACCATTTCTGATCCTCCAGATAACACCCATGCTTGCATCTGTGAATCTACTTGTTGGAGCTGTTTTAATAGTCGGTCTATCCCAGATTCAAGATCATTCTCTGCAGAATCAACTTTAGTAGAACCCTTTGAGGATGCCAGTTTACGATATAAGTTCATCTGCTCATCTAATTGAGCTTCGAGTTTCCTTGCCTACAATAATATCTCAGAATATCATTTACAAAGAGATCCAAAACTTAGCCAGCAAGAATTAATATCAAGCAGAAAGTATAAGAAAAAAGCATGGATTAATAACAAATGAACTTGTCAAGCAATCATGATAACTCCCTGTGTGATGACATGAAAGGATATTAGGAAAGATAACTAGGACTCCTTAAGTTTTAATTCAGTTGGACTTTGAACTCTCTAACAACTTTGTTCCCGAGGTTTAAGTATGGTTGTGGTTTAACCATCAGGAATGTATATTTAAAACTACAATTATGAAGAAGTCGTAATATATGTCATGCAGCACTGGATCTGAAAGGTTTAGCTGATATATTTTTATCCCTGAATAAAAATAATTTGAATAAAACAAATCCCATTACCAAACCATCTCTTGACATTAAATAGATACATTCATTGATTTCTTGATGGTCTCAACTATCCAAACAGAAAGAAACTCAATTCTCCAAAACCCATGGCATAATATGAGCATCACCAATGTCAAGGTTAAAGCTATCCATGGCAGGGTTTTCAAGACTTCAGGAAACTCAGGGCAAACAGCCTCAAGGCATCATCACCCAAAAGCAATATCCCTAGTTCCCTAGAAATAATCCCCTTCATCATTCAAGAAGGTGAGCATCCATGAATTTTCAGTACATGAATCTTTCTTAGCATCATTTGAAGACGTCTAAATATAATTGAAACCAACCAAGCCTCTCGATAACAAATTAACGTGTTCCAGAACCTGTCCAGTTGGCCTTATTCATTCACATATATTCCAGCCCCGCATTACCCTTCTCCCAAAACAAAATCAACTCCACCGTATAAATTCTCATTCAAAATCAGTTGGTTTCAGTCAGCTCGAAAAATCTTTCATTCCATTCAATTGTAGATCCAAACTAGACGATTTCTTAGAAAATCAATGTGAAACCAAAAAATTTCCTCTTCATCTACGCAATTATATTAGATCACATGGTACTCCTCTAGCATTTTAGCATATGCATCCTGACAAAATTCTCTCATTTTCATTTTTTTCGGGCCTTTCTATAGCAAGACCATAATGACCTTGCTGAATTTCTTCTGGCGTCTAGTATAACTTTTCAAGCAAACCGATTCTACACATACATAATAATTCTCAAGCGAAAGTATGAAGATAGCGAAATTAAAACAAATAAAAATCGAAACTTTCGATTCAAATCTCTAACATAATAATAAAAAATAGAAATCAGGAACCCAAACAGAAGAAGTAATCAGAGAGAAAGAATGATGAAGCAACCTGTTTGCGTAGAGCGTCCCATGAAGAAGTAGTAGTCACTTCCATTGCAGATCTCTCTCAAATTCGTTTCAATTTCCTTCTCTGTAATTTAATGACGATCGTAAATGAGGATTTTGAGAATGGAATTCGTGAAATCAATGATTGATAGTAAGATTTCGGTTCGATCGATCGATCGATTACAAATAATAAGAAGAAAAAGAAGATAAGATTTGAGGTTTGTTTGGAGACAAAGACAGGTCGTCTACCGCTCGCTCCTCCGTTCAACGGCAATTTCGTGTGAGACGGTGATTACTTCTCTTTGCTTAACTCCCAATTCTGCTGTTGTTGATGCTACTCTATTCCTGTTCTCATTTTAACTTTTTTTTTTAAATATAAATATAAATATTATTTTAAATTAACCCCTTTTCTATCCATTTTGTTTGACTTTTCCATAAAAAAAACAGCCCCCCCCCCCCCCCCCCCCGGGTATTTAAACACAAGAACATCAAAAAACCCACCTCTCCAAAGGAAACAGGACAAATCAATCTAGTTAAGGAAAGATTATGTCTTCTTCGACTACATTATATGTAAAAAAATATTGTATATTACAGTGGTTGTACCTATCTAGATGGAGCAAAACATACATTTAAATTTGAACCAAGACGAAGGGGTGCTTGGTTGTAGAGGTCAACCGCTGTCAGAGAAAAATAGGCTGCTATCAATGAAAAGAACTCGTGGAGAACAGTGATATATGCTCAACAAAAGGCTTTTATTCCTTTTTTTAGCCCTGCAATGAATCAATTTTTTTTGTGACCAGATCAGATTTTATTGCCGGGGCTGTACAAAATCAACATATCAACTTATTATATTCTGAACTAGTTGGCAAAATTCGGAACACAACTGCTATGCAGAACCTGTCGGATGTTACAACAATGGCCACGAAGGTGGTGGTAAACCCAACTGGCCCTCTATCTAACAGCTCTCTATCAAGAATTCTCAACTGCACGATGTCAGTTGCTGTTAAGATGGCATAGCTTTAGCTGCGGGACAAAATTGCGGCCTAAATTTGGTGTGAATGAATAATTATCCAATCTCAAACGCATCTGCGGTTGCAAGTGTCAGTTGTCTTTCTTTCTGCTATCATAGTTAGCTGACAGTCTTCTTGCCCATGAGCTCTTATTTGGTGACCAAGAAAGTGGAAACCCAAGAATGGCACAGTTTCTTAAATTCAGAAGGGCGATAGCAATATCCTCCTCAAAATCTTTAAAATGCTCAAGTATTCGTGACTCAGCTTCCTTGTCTTCAGAAAGGATCAAATCCTCAAGTTCTGCCTTCTTTTCTTCCAGAACACAATCTTCTAGACTAATCATCCGCATGCTCAAAACTTGCAATGCTTCCATGGCCATATTATGAAAACCACAATACACATAGGCGGAGAACACATTGTGGCAGGTTGTAGTATCAGGCTGGATTTTCTCCCGGTACATCTGCTCAACAATAAGCTCTATAATATCGATCCTTCCCTAAATGTTCAAGGAATAAACAATACTTAGTTGCTTGGCATAAGGATTTTTTTTGCGATAAAAAGAAGGCAAGGCAAGGCACGGGCATCATGCCAGTGTCATAGTACATTCTAGTTGTCAATTTTTTTATGTCTGAGTTTGGTGTGTGGGGCGCGCGATAATATACCTTATCTTTTGCTATATGAAGAACAGGATTATATAGCAGTACATCAAGTTTAATCTCTTCCGAGTGCCCTTGATCCAAGAGATTCAATGCTTCATCAAAATTTTCATCTTGCAACAAAATCTGAAAGAAAATAAGATAACAGTCATTATATAGACTAGCACGAAGCCAGTTATAGGTTAGCACTTGGCAGCACTATACTCTCAAAAAAACATAAGAAAAAATCAGCATTGCCAAAACCAAACTTTCATAATTCATAGCCCAGGATAACCCATGGCACATGCAATCATGCACTAGTAAATACCAAGTATCATCTCTTACTTTTTCATGTTCTCAAATCCTTGGACCAAATATGATATAGGGCAGGAAATCAAGATATGTACCATTTTTATGGATAATCATTGTCTATCTTGTTCTATAACTTTTGGAGACTTAGCCCTGGTGGTAAGTGGGTTTACTCCCCATGTTATCATCATGGATTCAAATTCTAAGGGATACTGCAAGAAAGTAATTCCATGTGGGTGCACCAGTCCTGGTATGGATTGTTTGTTTAGTACCCAACCAGAGACTGGGAGTGACCTGGTCCTGCTCCATGGATTCATGGAAGCTGTCTCAAGAATATCCTTGCTATTAAAACCCAAAAAATAGTGAGCTGTAAAGGCATGACAAGAGCTAGAGGAAGGACCTCTTGGAAGGAACACTTGATAAAAGAAACATAGCCATATCTCATAAGCCTGGCATAATTAATACATGATTGTAGCCATGAAGGTACGACAAGCAAGAGCATAAAGGTGCAGCACCTTTCATTTATGTGCAAAATTTCTGCATTATATTTCAGCATAAATGATGTATTGATGTTAACAAGCAATTAAGTGCAGGGAGAGTTGGTAGGCCAACTACTTGCACGTAGAAATTTGGAACTTTTGTAAAACATGTTTATGGATAAGTTTCAGGCATATTAGAAGCAGAAACTTGGTACTACGCACATTTCTGTGTTTATTAAATCTTTAAGGCAGCAGCATTTTGTGGAATATTAATTAAGATGGCACATGAGCAGAGAGCAAGTGTATATACCTTTATGAGAACAGTGTACCCCACTGTCTGTAGATAAAACCCAGAACGCAACATCATGGAAACCAATGCACAGGCAGATTTATAGCATCTTATAGTGCGACAACAATCAATCATTATACAGTAAGTTGCAGCATTTGGCTCGAGACCACTTGCTTTCATAAGTTTGAATAGTGCAATTGCCATTCGACACTGCATGTTAACAAGAAACATAACTTGTAGCATAAGGCAAGAGAATGGACCCACAGGTCATCAATTAGCAGTGGAAATTCATAACACACAAGCAGAACCACTTACTTCCTCAGCCTCAACTAGTGAGTGCAGCACTGAATTATAAAGAGGTATTCCCAGATGCCTGTTACTATGATAGAAGAGATCTTCTGCCACACATAAATATTGCATTAGCTCTCTCACCATCCCTTCTTTTCCAAGAGCTTCCAACTGGAGACGTCCAAAGAAGATTCAATGTTATAGACTATATTTTATGCCACAAAACTTAAACTTTTAACCAGGACAGTTTTAGTTCAAAATGCAAGGGCAAACAGAGGTGCACCACATGGAAAAATGGAAGTTAATACAAGAACAATTCAAGAGCCAGAGATCAGCATTTTCCATTGCCAGGAAAAATGTGCTTCAATAAGATCATGTTAATTTTGTCAAATGGCTAGTTGGATGATCCAGATATAATAAAACCAGAAGCGGTTGAAAGAGGAATCCTATAGCACAGAACAAGAATTCCAAGCAGCATTACCCCATCCACCAGATTGATGTGCTACTTCATTAGAAAGTCTGTGTATACAACTAAAGCCTTAAAGCATTCAAATCTTGCTGCCATACCATGCCATGGAATCAGAGAACATGGAATTGCAACAGTCAATTTTTTATCATCAATTGCACGACCGCACTCAAAGCAGCATCAATGGAATTCACCGCAGTAAGAAGGTAGCAAGCAGGGAACCACATTTTCTAATAAAAAACAATCTTCCAAAATGTATGCCAATAAACTAAAATAAAAATGCAGCATTAGTTATTCTGCTTTCCTACTATACCATTCATTTCAATTGAATTGAACTTTTACAAACAATCATTTATAGAAAGGTATCTTCTGAGAAGTTAAAAAACAGATAGGGATGCACACCATTTATTAAACATTCTCAATTTTTTAGCATGGTTTAAGACACCCTTTGTGGAACTAAGGCCAAAGCTAGTGATCAACTAGAAAAAATGTTATATTCCAAGCAATTATTTCTTGACATCTAAATGCCCATGTAAAAGGTTAAAAAAACAAGTGTGCAGCACAGAATTACCAAGTTCTTCATTGATTCTTGACTGTGCTGGACACCATTTTTCGCCATATCCTTCTCTATAGCCTTTATTCGTTTTGCAGAGTCTACACGTGACAGCATATCACCATCCTCATATGGAGCATTTGTATTACCAACTAATGAAAACAGTTGCTGATATGTCCTGATATCTGGCTGAATCTTTAATTTTTTCATTTTAGCCAACATCCTCAAAGCACGCTCAGGTTGATCCTGCAGAATTAACAGATTGAATTTTTCTACTGAAATGAGATCATTCAAGTGGAGTGCTTGAATGCATCAATTAGGTGATTTGACAAGACAAGTTCTGTCAAGAAAAATACAAGTTTCCAAAAACCACTAACAATAGCACGGTACTGTCACTCGCTAATACAAAGTCTTACTTGATATTCTCTGGAACATAACAAGTAAAGATGATTTGTAATCACCAATCAGTACTAAAATTCAACATTCACAATTCCAATTTATCAAAGAGGACAGTGAGGGCACTCTCTATCTTCGTTATAAAAAGAAATATATTTCAACATATTCATGCAAAATTTCTCACTAAACAGAGAGAGAGAGAGCACAAGTCCAGTGTGAAGTATCAGATTGGAGCAGGTGTTTAGCTCACCATTGCATCGCATGCTTGAAGAAATGAATTATAAGGATACGGATATGGACAGTTGGTAATTTGATCCAACAGAACCTCTGCCAAATCCAGTTCCAATGCTTTGCTGCATGCCACTGAAATGGTTGCGAGGGTTGGATCATGTGGCTTCAAATTCTTCTGTTGCATTGTTTTTAACTGTGGGGAACAAAACTAGTTTATCGATTCAAGAAAAGAAAGTCCATGGATCATGAGAGAGAAGTGTTCGGAATTTAGTTAAATAAATCACCAAAGAGTAAGAGTATTACCACTTCCATGCCTTGCCTAAAATGTCTCTTGGAAACAGCTCTAGCAAACCTATTATATGTATGGCTTGAAGGTAGCAAGCCAATATTTTCCATCTACACAGGAATGGGAAAAATAATTTGAGCACAAGAAAACAATGCTATCAGTAATAAAGTACTAAAGTGCGGTCAAAACTACACAAGCAATCTTAACAAGAAAATAAAATACAATATATATATATATATATATATATATATATAACAGAAACAAGTAACAAAAACATATAATATCAATATTGATGAACAGAGAAGATAACAGCCTCCTTGTAAAGAGATGCCTAAACCACATTGCAGTTTTCAGGTATTATGATAAATTATTTTTGAAGTGCATCGATAGATGATTTCCAGCAGAATTTGAGCTAACTGTACCCAAACCCATGATAATTATAGTATTCAACTGCAGTTGCTGTGATGAAGGTTGCATGAGAATATTCCAGAGTAAGAGAATCATTATTCAGCGGCCATATTCTTCCCATTTTAATGAATACAGAATAACTAGAAGTAAGCACAGGGAATGCTAAACAACAAAGGAGATCATATGACAACCACATTCAACAATCAGAAGCTTAACAAAAAATGCAAGACCTGTAACATTAACTGCTTTGCCAATCCAGGTTTTTTAGCTTGCCCACATGCATGAATCACATCATTGAAAGACCACCTTAGGACCCTTAAAACAGGCATGATTTTACGTTTATCCAGTCCAGTTTGTCCAGCGCTTTTAACTTCTTTATTTCCCATGTCCAAAGTACCACACCCTTGTATTTTACAAGCAGGAGCATTTGCTGTCAAAGGAACAGACTGTTCATTATTGCACTCTTGTACGTTACAAGCAGAAGCATTTGCTGTTGAAGGAACAAACTGTTCATTGTCGCATTCTTGTATGTTACAAGCAGAAGCATATGCTGTTACAGGAATAGACTGTTCATTATCCTTTAACTCAAATTTCTGCAAGCCTAATTCACTTTTTGAATGTATAGGAATGTTCACTCTTGAAGGATAGAGCTGTCCTCTAGACAAGGTCTGTACAAAATTATTTCCTTGGATGGCTAAAACCACCATATGTTGCAATTTTTCATATGCAGACTTTAAATCTCTTAACCTTGTAAAGGACCAAACAAAATTTCGCAAGGTAAGAATACTTGGACTGAAGTGTTTGATGTAGTCTTCCCAGATTTCATAGACTGCAGAGAGGTTCCATTGAGACACTGCGAGCTGAAAGCAAAAGGAAAAAAAAAGCACAATAAACTTCTAATGTAAGAATAAAATAAATTCAGTTTCCAGCTTTAAAACCTCATGGAACTTGAGCCAGATATGAAAAAAATGGAAAACCAGTCACTCAACTGAATTTTTTCTTTGTTTAGCGGGATTGTGAACCAAACTGCTTTAACCACTAATGCCTTTCACAGGAAAGACCATCAAATGAGACTGAAACTCTTTACGCACCTTGAGAAGCATTGTGTAAGTAACTTCATCCTTCCCCACCATTCTTTGCTCCATCAATTGCAAACATTGATCAGCATAATCTGCTCTGCTCATTTCTGAGCAGGCTTCCAAGAAAGTGTTATACACAGGCAGGGTAGGATAGATACCATGGCTTTCTCCAATAAAATCAATCATATTAGATGCCTGCATGAAGCATAAGTGGTTGGCATGGGAATGCTTAGAACCAACATCCCAAAAAAATAATGAACTAGTTTCTTACACAATTTTTAACGGTAAGTCTGGCAATTAAAGCATTTGACATTTTGAACAATATCCATATTCATCCTATTAGGAACAGTAACTTGCTAAAGAAATGTAATCATCTTACTAAAAATGATCAGTCAACAACCCAAGACATGTAGATATAGTCACATGTTGAACATTTATTACTAATGCTGAAAGTTAATAACTAAGACACAAAAGGAAGAAAATGAAACTACTTCCAACACATCATCACAATAACGATATGAAAAACAGTCTCAATGAACACAACAATATGCATATACCTCCTCCAAGTAACCTCCTTTGCAAAGTGCTCGGATCATAAGCAGGTAACATTTGCTATCCAGGCCAACCTCTTTTTCCTCCATTATTTTCCAAGTCTCCAAGACAAGCTGCATCCAAAAGGTAACAATTTTCTGTAATCTTGCAGCCAGGATCACCGATATTTGGAACAAGACTAAATAACAACTACACTAACAGAGTTCAAGCACTAGGAGCATCTTTGACTTCCCAATATTGCACAATCAGTTTACACAATAAAATACTGCTGCTGAGTGTGTTTTATAGCACTATACACAAGTGGATTACAGACCAAGCTGCAAGTCCAGAAGAGTTAAATGATATATTTGGTGTGCGAGCTTTTTGAATTTTTCTATTTGAGTGTACCAGCTTTTCTTTTTGAGTGTACCAATCAGTGAACACAATAAAATACTGCTGCTGAGTGTGTTTAATAGTATTATACATAAGTTGAATACAGACCAAGCTGTAAGTCCCGATGAGTTAATGATATTTTTTGGTGTGAGAACTTTATGAATTTTTCTATTTGAGTGTACCGACTTTCATTTTTGTTAAAATTTTCTTGTAATTAAGTAATTTGTTAGATTCCGTCATGTGCATGATGGCATGTATGCCAAATGTGCACTAACATGTCACTTTATTTCTAATCAAGTGTCAGTATTTTTATTTATTTTCTGTTTGAGTCTATGTACTTTTATTTTTTCTATTTGAGTGTTATTTTCAAATATTTATCAATTGTGGGCTTCTAATTTTAAGTTAACAAATGTCCACTTCAGAATCTTATGTCAGGCATATTTGATCAACATAAATAAAAATTAAATTGAGAAATTTTTAAAAGAACAATCAAAATAAAAAAAAAAAAATAAAAGTAGTTACACTCAAATAAAAAACAAAAAAAATTGCACACTTAATTAGAAATTAAGTGCCCTGTTCCTGCACACTTGGCATATACATCAGAATGCTGACGTGCAAATTTAATGGCCACTTCAGTATGCATTTGATGGAATTTAATAAAAACACTCGATTAGAAAAAAAATAGCTAAAATAAAAGTTGGTACACACAAGTAGAAAAAAAATATAAAAGTTCACACACACAAAAATATCATTAATTCAATCCAGAAAATAGTTAAAATGCACAAACATGCATATGCAAGTAGATATCAAATTCTCTCATCAATTAGCTTACCAATGGATCAGGTGATCTAGCACAATAATGAAGTATAGGAACAAAATTATGGGGCTTTAATAACTTTTTTTCTTGTCCAAGTTCTAAAAGCAGAATAGATGCTCTGCTTCTCTCGCCCATGTGAAGTGCACTAACAATTTGCTTCAGAATTGAATTTGTAGTTGATTCTGGACACTGCTTTGAAACATTATTACCTGCATTGAAGATTTTCACTCTTAAATTTGATTCACAAGCCACTTGATATAATTTGAATTCAAAGATGGCATAAATATACCAAATAAACCGGTGATATTTGGAGATGACCCAAATTCGTCAATGACATTTCTTTGTCCCTGTCAAATAAAATTAAACATTATACTTAATAATAAATATTCACTTACAAGGAGACATCTATTAAACAGTAATAATAATCACCAATACATAATTGTTTGTGAGACAGGAGACATCTATTAAATAGTAATAAGAATCACCAATACATACTTGTTTGTGAGATTTCAATTTTTCTGCTATTGAGCAAAAAGGAACTCTCCCTCTGTTAAAGGTGAAAAAATACACATGAAGGAAAGCTTATATTAGAGCTCAGTAAATGGTGACTTTCAATTTACTCACTCATTCATGTATATACTTACAGTGGTCTCTGCATTCTTTGGCAAACAAGCATAATAAATCTTTGAAACAGCACTGTATAGATGATACCGTCTTTATCAACCACATGTCATCTGATAGATGAAGAGCAAAACCCATTTGTTCTCTTAGGCAAATAATCAAACACTTTGCACAAGACTGAATAGCAACAGGAATTTATAAATAAAATTGGATCCATGATTCTCATTTCCAATACGAAAGCAAAATGAACAAGAAATTAAGAAGAAAAGGTAAATAAAAAATATTCCTTTGCTCAGTCAAAATGAACAAACGCTTGTTAAGGTACTCCAATAGTATTTTTTTTTCTACAGATCAAATACCTTCATGTGCCCGTTTCCGGCGAATTAACAACGGGCCACCGACGATGTTGTAGCCGGAGAGTGGCGAAGTAGAACTAATGCTGACTTTGAGGGAAATGCAGAAAACGAGGAAAAGTTGTTATGATGCTGTAAACAGGCAGCCTTGAAAGTACGAAAGAATGGTAAACAATTGGACAAGAAAAAAAAATCTCTTCCTTTTTCTGTTGAAAATATCTATGTCGACAATGAAGGTCGGGTGTGGGAGAGGGAGGCGGCTAGTTTGCTAGCTCTGGAGATTGAAGATTGAAGAAAGAAGATTGAAAGGTTGGGCGTGGGAGCCTGGGAGGGAGGGGGACGGCTCTGAGAAAGTAAATATTTTTATTTACAGTACCACCGATTTTTTTATTATTATTGAACCGATTCAGGTTAAGTCTTATAAAATCAAATTAAACCGGAGTTTTTATAACATATTCTAATAATTTAATTGCTTTCTTATTAGATTTTTTTAGTTCACTGAGTTTTTTTAAAAAATATATTTTTATTATCTATATATTATAAGTTTATAACAAAAACAATAAAACATTAAGTTTTCTTAAGACTATTAAAATTTGGAGAAAAGCGGGTTGAACCGCAACCCAATGTTCAACCCAAACACAGCGTGCTTTTCCTTTTATATATATAAATATTTTGTTGTGCTATATGTAGCAGTAGGGGGTTTTCATTGGGAAGCCATCATCCTAAACCCTAAAACTCGCCGCCAGAACTCCGTGTTCTCCAACTCACCTCTCTCTCAGTTCTCAGGTAATAATTCATTAATCTCCATGACCCTTCTCACTGTTAGTTTACCCGTTGGTTTCGTTGACGCCTAGACGATTACATATTTCCGGTTATTCATGTTTTTTTTTCTCCGAGACCAAACAGAGACTAAGTAACAGTGTTGTCAAGACTGGTGTAGATTTGCTTTGATTTTACCTTTTTGAAACATTGAAGTGTTGATTTTCTATCTGGGTTTCTGCTTGCTCGCTGAGAAATACAGTTCAAGTAATGAAAAAAAAAACTCAGAATCCACATGTGTATTAGTTGTCAGAGTTTCACTTGGTTGAATTTCAATTTGTCTTCCCGATATCTCAGCAAAAAAGTAGATGCTAACTTTGTTATATTATGTGATTTTAGGTGGAGCGGAGGTTTTTTGTTGGATAAGGAGGGTAGCGTAATAGTATATCATAATAATAGTAATGGCGGAAGGGGAGCCGCTGGCATTGACTTATATACCAGAGGTGATATTGAAGAAAAGGAAGCATAAGGAAGAATCAATTGCTCTTACGAGGAAAAACCAGTTGGAGTTGGGGCAACATGGAGGGAAGAAGAAGAAAGTGGACGATATCAAAAGGCCCGAACAGCTTGTCAGGGAGTTTAGGGACAAGGTAAAATAGTTTACTTGCTGTGCGTGTGTTTTTAAAGGTTTTTTCTTTAATGTTCGCTGGCTGCATGTTCTAGTACCTAATACAAGCGAGATTTGAAACGTAGACACATTTTGATAATTTTGATCCTATCATCCTGTACAAGCCTAATGGTTCGACTTTAGGTCAATTGTTGTATGCTCTAGTTAATTTCAAATGAGATTTTTGCTTTTCGCTGGACTCCATTCATTTAGTGCATTTGCAACCTGTCGATCCATTTTTTTATTTGTTATAGAATTTCCATCTTCAAATCAGTAGAATCATTAGGGTACCTATTAAATGACAAAAACTTCAGTCTCTCATGTTCTGGATGGTGATCTTCTTGTTTTTCATTGAGTCTTAAAATAAACCCTAACACCAGTAATTCTTGCATAATTAGAAGTGAAGTTTGTCTTGACAGCTTGTCCAAGTGTGGTCCTTGTCTAGATTTTGTATTTTGTATGTGCAATTTTCTGGTAACATAGAAGTTAGGACCAAGACTTTTTGCATCTACTTTTTAACTATTTGACCAGAGCACCTGAGGGGCATGTTTATTGTGGTTCGTTTTTCATTGAGTCCATGTAAAACCTGACAGTATTATTTTGTAATAAATTTAAACTCGGTGCTTTCCATGCAGGAATTGGATCTCATCCGTATGAAACAGAGGACAAAGAGAGCAAAATCAGGATTATCAATACCAAATTCAAAGCTTCTATTTGTCATTCGCATACATGGGTAGGTTACTTGTGCTCTGCAATGATTCCATTCATTTTTTCTGCAATTTATTCATCCAGTTCTGACATGTTCCTGTGCTTACAGCAAAAATGACATGCATCCAAAAACAAGGAACATCTTATACAAACTGAGATTGACAAGAATCTTTCATGGTGTCTTCTTGAAGGCCACCCCAGGGGTATTAGAATTGCTGCAAAAGGTGGAGCCATATGTTACATACGGGTAGGATGCTTAAATCCTCATTAATTTATTGTGCCAAGTATAGCCTTAAATATTGGCAGAGGAATGGTTTGATATTTATTTAATTATAGCAATCTTGAGTGATTTATTATGAGAGCTGGTAAAGTTAACGTGAGTTTGCCAAATAGATATGTCCAGTATGTATGATCTAGTGCCAAGGAAATTCCAATTGTTTCTCTTCCCCTGAAATGAGCTGACCACTAGCACTGGGTCATATGTGGTTCATTCCAATTTCCTTATTGCCTTGTTGCAATTGAGTTATTAACAAATGTGCTTGTTCTTCATTGTCAGTAGATATATATAGATATTTCTATGCTAGTTATCACTAAATAGATATTTCCCACACCTACCTGTTTGAACCAGTGACCTACTGAATACTTTAGATATTTCTATACTAGTTATCTCTTCGTTTTGATTTCAATTCGGCATCATTAATTCCACGTAATCTTTATTTTGAGTACTCTTACAAGATATAGAGCTATGCTCTTTAAGACATCCTTTCTATATTTTACTTGGAGCCCAAATTACTTTTGACAGGATGTGAGGTCAAGTTGGAGATTGTCGATGAACATATTTTGGCATTGATTTCTGACTTAAATGAATACCTGAATGCAAATATGTCTCTCTCAAGCAACTCCTTAATAAACATAAAGTGAGCAGTTGAATTCTAATAGCCTGATTTCTTTTAGGGGCAAGGAATTGCCTGGCTGGCTGTTTTATACACCATGAACTTTTTTCTAGTCTTTAGGCTGAATTGTTTTTGGCAATAGGTGGCCGTAGTTTGGAGATGATTATACTGATTATGTTTACGTCATTGGTTGCTGTGTTATTTTAACCATTTCAGATTAATTAGTCCTAACAAGCTTTTGTTGTTCTTGAAGATATCCAAATGTTAAGAATGTGAGAGATCTGATTTACAAGAAGGGCTATGGAAAGATAGACAACAAAAGAGTTCCTCTAGTTGATAATAATATTATTGAACAGGTATTGAATGAATCTTGTTACAGCTGTGTTAGATTTTGTAGTGCCTATGGCATTTCCTCTCATTTTATTTTATTTTCATTATGGCAGGCGTTAGGGAAGCATGGCATTGTATGTCTAGAAGATGTTGTACATGAAGTTGCCAATGCTGGTCCACATTTCAAGGAGATCGTTAGTTTTTTGGGGTCATTTTCACTCAACAGGCCAAAAGAAGGATTGCTTGGGAAGAAGGCATTATATAAAGATGGGGGGGACACTGGGAATCGTGAGAATCAGATTAATGACTTGATCAATAAGATGAACTAGATCAAGAATTCAGGTCTTATGATGAAATGTAACTCACCTAACTTCCTTTTAAGATTATTCTGAGCCACAGTTATTATTTCTCTCTAGTTGAATTTTGAAACTGTCATAATTTATTTCACGGCTGATTTTTATTTTTTCTTCTCTTTGTCAGCAATACCTCTTGTAACATTGTCTTCAATTTTTTGCTGCTGCCCTCACATTATGTTTGTTTGCGAAAGAGGGATAGACGGACAGGAGAGATGGGAGGGGTTGGAATAGGTGCTTGCATCGTTTTATAGCATATGTACTTGCATATATACAAGCAAGTAATGGATCGATCCTCTTTTAATGTAGTCATTTTGATCAGGATCTTGCAGGAAAAATATGAATTGATGCATTTCAAAACTGTCACCATCTATCTAAATTGTCTGTCACCATGTCTGCTTTTGCTGAATTTTCAGTCATCTTTGTTTTTTTGTGATTGCAAACCGGATTATCGATTTCATTGAATAGAGAAGCAGAAACAAATTTGATATGGCTCTCAACAGTTTTTTTATCCCATCCTACTGTGGTAGTTTCTCTTGTGAATTTCTCGGGGATTTTGATTTTTAACTCCTATTCTTTCCATCTACTTTATATTTATGATGCGTATGATTTCTACTTTTGCTTTAACCCATTGATATTAATCTTTTATAATTTGATTTCATCTGATTTGCATGCCCTGTGCATCTGTATCATGGACAGAATCTTTAGACTAATAAATGGTTTAATTAGATCTAAACTTATATTTTGATGGGAGAGCTGCAATTAAAAATGAAAGAACCTGGAGGTGCAAATCCAACTACAGTCAAAAGCGACTTATGAGAACCTTTTTACAACCGTTGCTTTGAATTCTACTCTTTAAAAGAGCTTCCTTTTGCTCGTTGAGATGTTGGTTTAGGTTGGTAACCGAGTTTATTTTCCATGTCATTATTTTGGGTGTGAATTAAAGAGGTGATTGTTTGCGATTAATTATATAGATAGAAGTCCATTGGAAATTTTGAAGCCGGCAACTCATAACTACAAAATTTTAGCTTTATTGCGGGATATGATCATGACAATATAAATCCTTCTTCGCTCAACTTGTGCACTTGGACTTGAGCAGTAATGCATGCAATTTACTTATTTTCTTCAAGGCCCAACTGGTTACCAAACTCAACTCGGGTGTGGAGCCAGAATCTTGAGATATGGGAAGGGGAGAGGAGGGGAAATTTGAGAAAAACAAGGTATGGATGGATTAACAAAGGAAAAGCTACAAAGACAATGAGTGGTTTTTAAGGATACTTAAAATCTATTTCCAATAAAAATAAACCTTAATTTAAAAGGTATCATTAACAAATGTCATGATAGTAAGATTAAGGTGTGTGTTTTTTCAAAGATTGCGGTGCTATAAAACCAAGCATCTGAATGAAGGCAGTTCCACCCATGATTAGTTCAATTAATCTTATTGCATGAGTTTACTTGCGAATAACTCCTTATGGAAACATAATTTATATCAAAGTTGACCAGAAAATTTAAAGGGATGGATTACCAGTAAATTTTGAAAAGTTTTGCTAGCCTAAGAATCTTTATTACACTTGAAGATATCGAAATTATCAGGGAAACAAATGAGTGAACAGATAATTTTGGTAAATTAATAATCTTAATTTAATAATATTTTTTTGGATTCCAGATTTAAATAATATCTAGATTAAAAAAAAAAAAAACCCTTTGAAATCCATATAATTTAGAGAGGTTTAATGATATTGTTTTGAATTATGACCCCCCAAGTGAGAAAGAGGGAGATGACATGGGGAGTGTTTGTTTATGCGATTATTCTATTTTAAAAAAATAAAATTGTTTTGCATTATTTTATTATTTAATAGTGATAGTGACAAAAATAAATATATTATTTTGATATAAAAAATATTTTAAAATAGAATCGTTATCCAATAAAACTACATTAGACTTTTCGAAGTGGAGAAGTCATCTTCGAGCAGGAATCAAATTCATATCCTCTCCAAATGGGATGCGTAGACGCCCGCCCCATGACACTCTTCAAACGACTTCCAAAAGACTAATTTAATACAAAGATAGACAGAAATCTACAAGAAGATTTGGGGTCCCAATTTTGATTAGACAAAGCAAGTCAAGCCCAACACAGGAATCATATTTGTTTTCCCATCTGCCATGGACAATCAAATGAATTCAAAAGCTAAAAATGCACTCATTATCAATTCCATCTTTTCTTCTCCATCCATCAAATCCTTTCTTCTTCTTTTCTCTCTCTCTCTCTCTCGTTTCATTAACTAATATATATATATGTGTGTGTGTGTGTATGTATATATGTGTACGTGCGAAACTTATCTAAAAGGGTTTTCTTTAGAGACGTGATCATGGTATTCATGATAATAATTCATAAAGTTATTCAGCATAGGACACCACTACGAAAGCACAGGAGGGGCTCTCCACATCAACTCCTCCATCTATTTGTCGGCCACTTGTCGCCTTCACCACCCATTTCACCACCAGATGACGTGTACAAGCTGCATCTTCTGTGGACACGTGGGAATGTCCCATTGGGTTTCATGTGGAGTCTCCTCGGACTCCCCTCCAGCATGAACGAAAGGTCTTCTGGGGAAACAGGTGATCACTGTACTTCAGTTTTTCCCCTTCTCTTCCCTCCATGGAAGAAACATGAGCTTGGAATTTCTATACAAAATCAAATGCTAGTTAATCTGTGGGGTCGAGACCAGACAAGGCTGCTGAACTTGAATGATTTCCATCTTTCATTTTTACTTTCACTTTCTCTCGTTGGAATTCAGGAAGTGAAGCAGAAACTGAAACGTTGCTTCGAGCTGATATATACATATATACACTTTAACAGTGTCCAGAATAACTATTTACAAGGATATGGAATGCATATTTACTATTTTTCTTCACCGCAGTAGATTAAGCGCTGCCAATCTATTCAAAATGACGTTAGATTGAAGCTTTCAGTAAAGTAGAAGAAGACAAGGAGATGTACTTTTGATGGATTCTCCTTATTGAACCAAAATCTACTCAAGCCCGTGTGGTCTCAGCAATGCCATAAAGAAGACAACAATGGTAGTGCAGCTTGTTTTGTGCTGTCATGGCTGGTTATTAAACAGGTGAGACAGCCAGGTGCTGTAGCGTAATTTTCACAACAAAAGTATAGCCACGAATACCATTATTATGTTATCTCTATGCCTCTTCATAATTTTCAACAATTCGGTGGTGTTTATGAGTGGAATATAATGTTGATGGGTCAGATTCTTCCTTGCTTTCTCTCTCTCTCTCTTTTGTAAACCTCTTGAGCAAATTTCTCTTGCTTAATGATAAGGTGATCCTCAAATGGCGCAAATTGATAGACAAGGCACGAAAAGTTCGGTTGGTTTCCTAGCTTTGGCTGGTTAATATAATTTAACTCTAGCAAACTAGCTAGCTAGTAGTACGAACTGAAACCCTAAACTTCAAATTGACGAGGTTCAATTATTAGCTAGCCAGCCAGCCAGTCAGGTAGCTTGTCTTTGGTTTTTCCCACTAATTAATATTCACCGCACCAATTTGCGTCCTGATTTTGAAAATCATAATGTAAACCCCACCATGCCCTGACAAAACTGCTCAATCTCCTCTCCTTTAAAAGAAAAGGGTCGCCATCAATTTCCAGTGCTGTTATTGCATCATCCCCAAGCAAAATGCACATGAACTTATACAGCGACAACTCAAAAACAACTATTTTTAGTTCCTCTATATGCTTTCCTCTTAATTACCCACGTACGTATTTTCTGCGCACTTCTGCTGCCATTTCTCTTCCTTCACTGCAAACCCCGCCCGATCGAGCCGCCCTTTCCATTAAAACCTCGGACGACATCCATGCTGCTGCTTGCTCTGAGTGATCTTAACGTTGGCCGGGCCTACATCTCTCTCTCTCTCTCTATATATATATATATATAGAGAGAGAGAGAGAGAGTCTTTCTATTGTAATAAATAAAGCATATGTATTTAATGAAGTTTGGTGTTATCATGCACTCCACCAGCTTCCAAAAAACATTCCCTAAATGTTTCTCCTATTGATTGCCTTTTTTATAGTGTTAATTTGATTATTATTTGTTATTTTCTAGTAGTGATAGGCTTATGGGTCGAGAAATAAATCAACTAATTAAACCTGAATTTTTCAAAACTTGTTGCGGCAGCGACATGCGCTATTTCTTGTGGTCATATATATATATATATATATATATATATATATATATATATATATATATGCACAAACACACACCACCTGTATTCACGTTAACTTAGGTCTCCTTTCTTTGTCCTTCTGCCGATGACAACTCAACACTTCTCCTAACTAGGACCTGCAGTATCCTCTTTTGGACATAGTGATAGTTTGGGAGTTATTGAAATTATTTTTGAAAGTGTTTTTTATTTAAAAATAATATTTTGTATTTTTTAAAAATTATTTTTAATATTAGCACCGAACATAATTTAATTTAAAGTAAAAAAAATAAGAATTCAAAAGTATTTGTGAAACGCAATGCTAAACAGGATCATAGTCTATTTGGTTCGATAAATTGATATTGATAAACGCAATGTTAATAAAATTACTAATGAGATCTTGAAACCTCAAATATAAACTCTATTATTAATAAGCATTGTTGGTGCAACTGTAAATAGTAATCAAATACGATGAACCAACTTGGAACATGGTTCATCCAATTAAACCAAATCTAAGACTTAGTTATAATTCAAAAAAAATTCTATTCAAATTAAAGTTGTTTTGGCACTTGTTGATCAGCAAATTAACTCGATCAACCCACCGTCTAGGCTTTTGATCAAGTTAAATCTAAAGTTATATTATTATTATTATGGGGGTGACACGTGTAGATAAATTAGCATTTCTTTATATCATAATAAAAAAATAATTTTTTTTTTTTGCCAGTACATGAACATTTTCACAGAAAACGATTCCCTTTTCTTATTTAGGTAATAAAAGGGGGAAATCTCATTTTCTTCTCTTAAGCCTACTTTTCCTCGAATAGGAAAATAGTGGACTAAACAAGTTCACACGACCAAATTCTTGTCATGAAAATTGCCCTCAAATAGAAATAACCAATGACCTTAGTCGCACCAAATTAAAGCTATGAAAACCCTAAATTTAGAAAACAGTCGTACTCTTTTCTTTTTCTTTTTTTCTCTCATGAAAGCCATATGTCATCCACCCGAGAAATGTGACCTCAAACCGAAAAATAGCTCTACACCTCCCCCCTCGAAGCAGAGTTCATTGCTATTCACTCACCAAATTAATTCTCCGAGGCATCATAGACTACTCTACATGATCTTGATCGTGCTCATAGCTAGTGTCCTATAAGTTGTTTTTCTAAGATAACATGCCTTCTGTTTTAGAAAATAGGCTTGTTACCAAAAAAAAATGAAGCAAAGATTTCTAAACTTATATTCTTGACATCTCTTTCTTTCATGTTTTCCTCGTAACTCTGGTTGTGTTGGCCTTGTACTCCTTTCAAAAAAAAATATATTTTTCATTTTAAATTAAGCTTTTTTTAGAGTTTACTTGCCACTTTCCTATCCCATGAAGCCAGGGAGGGAAAAGAAGGAAAAGAGAGTGGTGGAATCTTTAAAAGATAGTTCTCACTTGTCTATCAAACGTCAAAGAATTATTTTCTAAGGAAATGTGCGCTTAAAAAGGGGGGATTAACCCTAAGAAGAATTATGTTTTGTGCTAGTAGTGTTGATGATTACAAATTAGTGTATGGTCTAATATATGAGATTAGATTCCTAGGCGTCCGAAGATTTGATTGCATGAGAGACGCCATTGGCTGTTTCTTTGAAGCGTGTGAGCTTACCTAACGTCTAAAATGACAGGACCTGAATCAACTACAGCAATCACACGGCCCGCACTGCTGGCCACCTTGAGAGCTACGCTGCCTTGGTAATTCTAGTCTTCCATGGACACAATAATAGAACTGGAATTGAAAGCACTTTGGCATAAGAAAAATCATAGATCAGGGCATTTTCTAAATTCATTCCCTTCATCTATAGAAAGAATTGTTGTAGAATTAATGGTTTATTTGAGAATGAAAAGGAGGGACTTTGGCTACATTATGCTATAAAAAAAAATAAACATCGTACTGAACTTCCAATGGTTACTGCATCAATTTCAGTTGGCCCTCTTTTGAAATAGAAAGCAAATCAGTTTACGGGCAAAATATATATAGCAGGTGTTAAGTGTTAACCCCTCAAAAATCTCATCAAACGGCACAGTATTGAATGCAATATTAGTTGATTTTGTTTTAAAAAAAAATCACCTTCCTGGTGTCTATATATATCCCAAGTGATCACAATAATAAATAAATAAATAAATAAAAAGGTTGGAAGTCATACCTGTTTACATCATTGTCAAGCTAGGGTGACGCGCACAAATCAAAATCGCCCCTTTTTATAGAAATTTCTAGCACGTATATTCTTAAAATTATTAATAGTTCAAAAATTAGATGAGTAGTTAATACATAATCACTTTAATCAAGCTATATCACATCAAAAATAATAAAAATAAATTGTCTTGTTTATTTTTATATATTATATAGAACTGACAAGTTATTAAAAATCCGATATTATATATATATATATATATATATATATATATATATATATATATATAAAATCTTGTAATTAATTACTATATTTTGTTTCAAAATTCAAAAAGCAAATTGGTGCTGAGATCAAGCACGTTGAAATGTGAATTATATCTTTGATTTTAAGTGTTGAACATTTGTCATGGATATACTAGAAATAACTATATAGGTAATTAAGTTATAATTGTTTGGAGGATTGATTTGAGTTTGAAAATGTTTTTTTTTTTTTTTCTTTGCTGATAGTCTTAACCAGTTGCCTAATAAATAATGAGACTTACAACGTCATTATAAGATACAACATAGTTTAAAACCAACATGATTATTATTAATTTGCAAGGAGTTGTAATTCATGTGGTCAAATTGATTTTGCAATATATATATATATATATATAAAAATATGATAGGACTGTTTAATGAATCGGAACCATGAAAATGACATTTGCATGTCACTCAAATGGGCCTTAATGCATGATTGCGTGCACATGAATATATTGCAGATTAACTTGACTAAGATGCTTGGATGCAATTCAAAAGTCAACAAAAATAATGATTAATGCCGAATAAGTTTGTCAACACACAGAATTAGATGACCATCCTGTTAAATGATCCCACCAGATGATCATAATCTTTCAGTCAACATCATGACCTTCTAATTTATCACTGTCCTCATTGTGCATGCCATGAAATCTCAGCATCTGATGAACACACTAATATTCTCGATTAAAATACATGGTGGAAAACACCTAAGAACAGCACATGATGGCGAATATACCATGTGGGTGTGATTACTCCTCCTTTTTTAGTCCAGAAAACTTTGCTCTTCAAAGAATCTGCAGGTGCATGGAGCTGCGACGGGGGGGGTCATTTTGACAGGGGCCCGAGGTTTCTTACGATGGACAAAGCAAGCAGTGTGCAAAGACAAGGACAGGAGTCTTTCCGTGGAGATTTTGCAAATCCTCCGCAAGTTTTCGTACACTTCACACGATTTCTAGGATAGATATATATCCGTTCTGCAAGTTCAAGCTTGAATCATACAGGAAAAGTAATAATACATTTGTAGGATTCTAATTGTCAGAAGTTCCCAGTTGACACACTCGTACGCTCACGTAGCCATGAACACATACACACGCACCAACCAAGGACAGGCAGAAAACATCGAATGCAGTAAAATCTTTTGTATTATTTTTTAATATATATTTTTTTAAGTAAAATCAATTTAAACTTCAAATTTATACATAGATCTTTAATTTTTATTCAATAAAATAAAAATAAAGAGATTTATATTATTCGCTAATATTACTATTACTATTTATAGTAAAGAAGAGGGTACATAACATGGTGTTCCTGATGAGCTCTAATCAAAACGTTGGTGACACATATGAATCTCTCTCTCCAAAAAGTCTTCTTCTCTAAGTCTTACTATATTAAGACCTTGTAACTGTAAAATAGTAGGAGAACATCCTTCCAAACAAAGGGCAGAGCGTTTAAGACTATATATCAATTAACATTTTACCTTGCTTGCTATCAAACCCGCTCTGCCTGCCTTCAGAAAAAGGAAATTCTCTCTTCTCAATTCATAACATTTCACATGGAGCCTCCTGCTAGATCAGAGGCCTGTCTCTCTGAAACTTCGAGCATGATTTCAGTTTCAAATGCTCCCCTGTGTCTGAATCCCCCGGTGATAATGGAGAGCCAGAAGGAGGGAAGGCAGCTTGAAGAAGATCAAGAAGAAGAAGAAGAAGAAGAAGAGCACCATGACGGGGGAGACACCAGCTATGATCTTGTGTTGGATCTAAGCCTCTCTAGCAAGGATTCCAATCAAGATTCGTCAAAACGACGAGCCAGTCTCGTCGATTCTTTCGATACGGACCCAACAAGTAAGTCTAGGGATACTCCTCAAGGTAATGAAACCGAGCCTCGAGTGTTTTCATGCAACTATTGTCAGAGAAAATTCTATAGCTCGCAAGCACTTGGGGGTCACCAAAATGCACATAAGAGAGAAAGAACACTTTCCAAACGTGGACAAAGAATTAGTGCAGCTTCTTTTGCTCTTCTTCAACCTAATTACTCTCAACAAAATCGATACACTAGCATGGCTTCTCTTCCCTTGCATGGCTCCTTCAATAGATCACTTGGAATTCAGGTGCATTCTATGATCCACAAGCCATTCAGCACTAGTTCGTCTTCAAGTATTTACGGGAAAAATGGCGGGTCTAGAAAACCTATTGATCAACAGCCTGCAATTGGGAGGCTTGCATCAGACAAGTTTCAGATGGCAACAAATATCAACGGATCATCATCCAGTAATGGGGTTGCAAGGTTTGAAATTACTCGAAAATTTTCTCCGGCTAGTACTGAAGGGATTGGTGGGTTTTGGTGGGATGGTTCCGGTGTTAACCATTTGAAGACCAAACATGATGATTTGCAAAAGCTTGACTTGTCACTCAAGCTCTAAGCAGTTCTTAATTTCTTTTTGTTCTTTTAGTTCAATCTTTTATGTTCTTTTTATTTTTACTTTCGTTTTATTCTTGTTTACTAAATACTTTTCATCTGTTCTTAGTTGGATCTCTTGTAAATTCTTCTTCTTCTTCTTCTTCTTTTGCTACAGAGAACCGGGAGAGATTTTGTTTTCTTTCGCAATTCTTGTATTGGAAGCTTGCCAAATTCCATGGGCATGATGTCAAAAAAGAAAATTGAACACTGAAGCTGCTTTGTGCTAAACCGATTAATCATCTTTATTCACTTAAAAGAAAGTTCTTAGTTGACAAGTTAGTGCTCTTTTTCATTAATATTGTAGAGACAAGTTGATCTACTCCTTACAAGTTTTAGAAAAGTAGCTCGTGATCTTCCATGATTTTGGTGGGGATTTCTCAATGTAAACTTTTAGCTGTTGGGATTATTACTTCCACATCGATGAAAAAAAGTGTTAGAACGCTTTCAGATTGAATCCCATCTTCATAACTCTCTCTTATAAACCAATTCAAACCATGACAGCAAGATAGTAACATATTTCTGAGAGTAAATGCACACCAAAAATATGGTGTTTTGGGTACATTGATGAGTCTCGTACGTGCAGCAGAAGATGCTGATAAGACTAAAACATTTTGGATGTTTCTGATTGTCATTTCATAGCACTGCTGCTGCTGTTGTTTACAGCATGGTCCACTACATATGTATTAGCTTGGATACACATCATGTTCCACGCCATATTTGTACAAAATTTGATGGCCGGATTGTGTGGATGATTCCATATTTGACCCACTAGCAGTTGAAGAAATAGACCATCTCTATTCGAAAGTTAGATCAGAGAGGTAGGTGAAAATAGCTAGCCATGTGAAAATAAGCACATGATAGTGCCCCTCAGCTATGCTATCTCCATCATTTTCCTATATTATAATGTGTTTAATCTCAGGTTACCTTGATTTCTTGCCAAAGAGATCTCGCAAATGGGGTCTACGGATTTGTGGGCCAAATCAAACTGATGTGTACAATTAAGTCTTAAAGACCATGCTAATCATATTCACAACTTAATTTTCCTAGAATCAAGATGTAAAGTAACGGAAACTCGATGCTTTGACAGTTAATTACCACAGAAATCTCGGATTACTACCAAAGGATGAGGATGAGATAGCTGGGATGGCATTTTGTGTCACACGGTCCTTGACTACAGAATATGACATTTGGTGGGGTTTTGCCACGTGTTGCAGTTCAGTTCTGCTGTCCATTTTCTTGTGTTAGCCTGCCTTTATCCCCCTCCCTATTATTTTTGCCATTAGAATAGTTGGGAGCCTATGATTTTGCTTCTTATTTAAGAAACACTTAAAAACATGGCTAGAAAGGGATTCATGAAAAATCGGGTAGCTATCATTTTTTATGATTCAGCTCGAGTGAAAAGAAATGGAGCGAGAAGTGGCCATCACTCTTAAGATCTTATAATAGTAAAAGTAGGGCTGTTTTGTACACATTTATGTTTTAAAATTAAGGTTAGATCTTTTGCGATCTTAGACAATTGTCTTTTTTGTTCATGGACAAAGATTCAAATCCACTATCGATCATTTCTCTTGCTTAGTGCATTGTAATGATAAGACACTAAAAAATGTTGAGCTATCATTCTATGCGGTGCTGAAGAGAGAAGGTAAGGAAATAATCAAATAAAGCAACTGATCTTCTATCATAGGTTTCTTATAATAATCAGCTGCTGCTCTTCTACCTTGTTCCCATCTGTCATCATTAGTTTTGATCTCAGTAATCTAAAACAGGTGGGACAGAAAGGAAAATGGCAATAAATATTTAAGTTTTTTTGTTTTTTAAATGTGTTAAAATCATGCTCATTTATTTTAATTTTAACAATTTAGAGAGCATAAACATTAGTAGACATGAGCGCGAGGATTTGAATCTGTCGAGTACAGGTTCTATAATTCTTTGTTGTCAAATAAGCAATCTACCACTTGATTCTTATGGATAAAGCATGTCTCTAGTAGTTCCATAAAGAAGCTTGAATGAAAACAATGATTTGGTATAATAAAAACAAGTCTGATATTGTAATCTAATTCATATACTTTCAATCAGAACCTCCACTTCATTGCCCCTGATTTTCTGCATTTTACAAGTTACAGAGCTCTTTCATCCATCACTAAAAATTACGGTTTTAAAATAAGAAAATTGTTCTTCTTCAAGTTAAATTAAACTACAGCAGGTAAAACGAGACCCCAGGAAAAAAAAATCCGACCAAATCCAGTTATAGTCTTCCAAATTTGTTTGTTTAATTTCCTTTGGGAACTTTAAAATCAGATACATTACCTCTGCCATTCAATAAAAGCCTGCTGGCCACCGACCAGACAAAATCTAGAAAATCCAGAATGTTTAATTTGGAATTTACAAACTCAGGCCATTAACATGTTGCTAGATGAAGTGATTGTTACTTCACCCTGTCAACCCAAAAGATGAAGATGGATGAATCTTCCCACCGTAAGAATGTAACTTCATTCACCATAAAGTAGCCTGTTTCTGTTTCCCTCTGAATACATAATTTATCAGGATCGAAAGATAGGCAACATACAACGGTTCGGTTCTTATTTGCACAGAAAACTGCAGGTTACGGTTTAAGGGTTCTTGCAACTCCAACAGCATACAACAAACAAGATGCTCCCACAACACAGCTTTGTGCCAGTTCAATCAAATACTATTAGAAAATTCTCTTTCAATTCTCAAAGCTATCTAAATGTTGCATGCTTGGCCAGGACCCATAAATTACATACTCCATTGCAGGCCCTCTAACCAATACTCGTAAGAATAGACAATCGATATCGGCAAGATCATTTTCAAAAAACTATCCCTACTTACTCTCAATGTAAGATTTGACATTACCCATCCACCTAACGAACTCAGTTTTACCTTTGTTTCTTATGTATTCATGCAAGAAAATTGCCATTTCATCATTGATACCTCTTGCCTCCAAGAAATCATAAAGTGTATCTTGCAACTCGTCATCCAATTCCCTGTAAACAATAAACCACAACCCTCTATCAAAGGACCAAACATCTGAATCAAATCATTGGCAAGGAAAAGAGAAGGAAAGAAAATATAGAAAAAGAAAAGGCAGGTAAACTCAACAAACCAAGAAAATCATATTAGGTTCATTAAAGTATTTTCTTTATCAACTTCAAGCGTCTTAAAATCATATTAGGTTCATTAAAGTATTTTCTTTATCAACTTCAAGTGTCTTAACATTTTGATGTTCTTTCTTTTCCTCTAAGTTCTAAGTAACCAAATGGGCATGAAAAAGGAGGTTAATGAATCATCATACTTGAATTCAGGACCATCATAAGCTTTGAGTGAGGTCTTGTTACTCCTGCGTATGAAAAGCTTTGTAATTTCTATGCTATCTGGCCAAGCTGAACACAAAATCTCTAAGACATCACCATCACCCTTTGAGATATTAATAATCAAAGTAATATGAAGTAGCATGTCTTCCTTTATGCCAGGCACACCAGATTTTGGAATTGGAACAGCTCCATCAAACATGGTTGCTTCGACCTTGATCTCTTCGTTCTCCCTGAACTTTCTTTTCAATCTAATCCATTGCTCCCCTGGTCGGTCATCAATTGTGAAAGACTCGTATTTGGTAGGAGACTGTAATTGAAGTCAGATTAAAAATCAGATACTAAGCTAGTGTTTGAATTCATTTTGCAAACTTATATATACTCAAGACTTACTAAACAGTAAAGAACACGTTATGGACATGTTTGGTTAAAATGAGGATTGGAAATGGAAAGCGAATAGGATCATCACTGCGATTCCAAATGGGATTCACATTTTACTTTCGTTTGAAACAGAATCAAATTGTTTAGATTCCATGTACTAACAAAAAAAGAGTGATTATTTCATTGAAAATTAGCATTTGGCAACAATTATTTAAATACATTGATAGGATAGTAAATTAATTATTAAGTGCAATATAATAGAGCACAAGCTTAATTGAAAGGATTCCAAAAACTGATTTTTATTGTCATGTAAGAACTCAATAAAAATTGACTGGCCTTTATCTTCTCCACTGCGCATATTTTTTACATCATTCCATCAATAGATTCAAGAAAAAGCTTCCTTGTTAAATTCTCAAGCAATTTTCTAAACAAAACCGAATTTGTATCATGCCAGTGAATTATTATTAAGACTTCAGCTAAGCCAGTCATCAATACCCCGATTAGCTAATAATTTTCCTGTAAACCCATTTTCCAATTCGTAACCCTAAATCACACCTTTTTTTTCCTCCGACGAGTGCCAAAAACTCAAAACAAAATAAATAAATAAATAAATAAATATAGCTTTCAATCTCATATAAGCTCAAAAGGAGAGACGCATATAAAAACACAGAGAGAGATAGTGAAGAAGCATTGAAATGAAATAGAAGCAAATAAGAAAGAACAGTACCTGTTTAGGAGGGGAACGATCGAGCTCGTACTGGATCTCATTACGAATGAGCCTGAGAATGTTATCTTTGAAAGCAGATTTTCGCATTTCTGACATGTAATATCTTCTTATGGGGTTTTTGGTTTGAGAGAGAAGAAAAGGGTTTATTTCTTCTCCCATTTTGTTGTTGTAAAGAAGATGAGAGATGGGGTTTTGTAGAGGGATTAGGGTTTGGGGAGGATTAATTAGGGCTTTTCTCAGAGGTCGAATTAGGCGTGCCACTGCCATGTTTGCTGGCAGAGAAGCTTGAACAAGTTTTTTGTAGGGTTTAAGGAACAAGAAGAGGAATCAATGCTTCATGGGTTTAAGGGTAATAAAAATTGGTGGGTGTGGTTTTTGACGTTTGTGTGTAGTGGGTTTGGGCCTAGTTTTGACATGGAATAGAACTTGGGTTTGATCTTCCTTCGTTTGGTCTTAGCTAAATAGAAAATGGGATGAGAATAATTTGATGTCGAATTATAAAGTTCAGTTTAGTAGCAGATTTCCTGCCATGCTAATCTCAATTCTTGAAGATAGAAAATGAAGACTGAGAGCTCTCAGGAGATTCTTTAACTTCATATGGATATTGAAGGGATCTGAAAGGTTTTTCTGGTGTGGTGAACCCTGTACAAAGTGTTTCTAGTAGAAGAAAAAAATGGCAAATTACGAAATCATTTCGGTGAGTATGTTTGTCTGTGAGATTAAAGAGAGAAGGAATAAAAAGTAAGAACTTCAACTGGTCCGCGGAGTGACAATTTGAAACCATCCAGTTTTCTTCTTCAAAACTTGATACTTGTGGCAAGCCTTGAAATCCAACATGAACAAAAAAAAGATTCTGCTGTGCATAAACTTCTTCCATTCAAACATTTGAATAAATACTTCCAACTGTACTGTTAGATAGTGCACCTTTCTAACCAAAACTAGATTTTAAAGGTCAAACACCTGATAAATAGTTGGGCAAAGCGGGCTAAGTGTGTCCGGAGAATACTTTGTGAAAAAATGAACTCTTTTACTTTCTACAGAATTCAGAGAGAAGGCTTCTATCTCTTGGCATCTGGAGAAGTTTTTTCATTTTGGATCTTACCCTTCTGATCTTGCTGAGAAGAATCAGGAACTGGTGCTGGTTCCAGAGACTTTTGTTTGCTAAGGTCTTTTCCAGCTGATTTGCTCGATTTTAATATGCTGTTGCTAGCTTCAGTTGATGCAGGTTTTAATGTCTCGCTACTGTCTTCCTGGACCTGGGTTTTTGTTACACTGCCACCAGATCGTTTCCTTGATTCAACTGCAATTTCCTCAACAGCCTCCTCTAGTTTACCTAGTCTCTCTTTCACTTCTACGAGCTCTGATTCAGACTGAGCCTTCTCTTCAATAGCTTTTAGTTCCTCCTCTTTTGCTTTCTCCTCCTCTTCTTTCTTTTTCTTCTCTAGTTCCTGGGATGGACAAAGAATCATCAAATTAGGACCCTGGGAGAAAAAAGGGTATTGCTAAACTTCAGACCAGTGCAAAAGAAAATGTGGGTAATGTTGGTGATGTTATTGGATAACTAAAGCGACTGTATCCATAGAAATAAACTGTTTTAAAGCTATTCCTGTTGCATTTAAGGCACCAATTTTCCCTCAAAGTGGCTAATGAAACCACTAACAGGAGCTATCACAAGAAAGTTGGTGTCGTAGAGCAGCAAGCTTGTTGAGAAACTATAAATAAAGAAACATTTTAAGAACTTCAAAGAACCCTAATTATCACTATTGACAAGACAAGAACATTACCGCATCCATTTTTTTCATTTCATGTCGAGCGTATAGAGCCACCAAATATACAGCTGTTGCAACAAAAAAAAACAGGAAAAAGAAAAGAATATGCATTCTTTTAGATAGCAACAACAAAACAAGGAGTAAGTAGGACACGTTTAAATATGTATATGGCAATATGAAAAACATGTGAGCTGAGATATACCCAATGAAGGCAAGCAGGTGAAGAAGAGTTGTACCAGATGGAAATCAAGCCTGAACATAAAAGACATGAATGTAAGTACAGATCACCGAAAAAAATAAAATGAAGATTTCAGCAGGTTCAACAAGAGAAATATCATTGATCAGTGTATACGTTACATCACACAAATAACTTCAAGAATTTCACTCAATTTATCATAACCAACCCTTCAAAATGCATTTCAGAAAAAAAGTCCTTTGAAATGCAATTCTCCCTGATGGGTCTCCCAGGACCCAAAATTACCAGAAATTGATCTTATTCTGATGTCTTCTAGTGCATAGCACTAATGTTCAAAATGACCACTCACTATTCTACTTGTCATCCTATGAGCTAAATTTAATTATCATCTTAGAGTTTCAAGTTTCGCACCCCATAAGAAAAGCACAAGCCGATCACGTGTTCGACAAAACACCTAAAAGAAACCCAATAAGCAATAGCCATCACACTCCTTGACCCGATTCACATAAATAAATAAAAGGCATGAGAAAGAAAGAAAACTAGCAATACCCAAATTTCTTTTTCTTCTGAGGGTCGGTGAAGAGGATTCTAGCAGCTTTCGTGAAGTCAAGATTGTCTAGTTGCCTATACGCATCATCGGATTTGCTCCCATTTGATTCTGTTTTTTCACTGATGTTTTTGTTGTTGTTGTTGTTGTTGGGTTTGGTGGAGCTTTTGCAAAATTGCTTGCTTCGAGGAGTGAGTTTGATTCGAGCCAAAGTTTGTTTGGCGCGAAACATTGTTTTAATTTTTTGTTCTTGTCTAAAACATCATGAGATTCTGCGATGGGGGGTGGCATAAGTTTTCCCTTTCAAGTTCATCCCTGACAATGTTTTGTTGGGCAATCACAGATCTTGGAGTTTTAGGCCCGCATTGAGTTTTAAAAGTACTATTAAAAAAAATAACGATTTTTATTTTTATTTGTATTTTAAATTAAATTAAATATTTTTAAATCATTTTCAATTTCAAAAATAACTTTTGAAAAATAAATAAAAAATTATTTTAATACATTTTTAAATAAAAACATTTAAAAAAAAAAAAAACATAAACAACACTTCAAATAGACTAGCAGGTTTCTTTTGGGCCTGGCAGATTAGTGTGGCCGGCAAAATTAGATGTGTTTTTTAATAGTATTCGTTGAAACAACATTTATTTAAAAAAAAAAACTTGAAATAATATTATTTTCAAAAATCAAGATTATAAAATGACTTGTCAAATTGATCAAATCAAATCATAATGAATCTATATTAATTTTATAATTTTATATTGTCTTTATATAACCAAGTTTAAAGATATCTTATAATTAAAATCAAAATAAGTTGTAGAACTCATAGAAGTATAGAACTGCCTTGCCAACTTTCTTGTAGAAGTATACCAGATATCCCCCTCATCGCCCTGTGGTATGATAAAAAAAAATTGTGATAGTGTTATTGAACGCAGCTCACTGAGTTAAAATCTAAAACCTATTGCCATGTTTATTGTTTAGCTTAATTTTAAAATTAAATTATATAGGAGTTGTTTTGATATAACTTGATTAAGTTAACGAGATAGAAAAAACTTTGGATGACTAATTAAAAATATAATCTGATTTTAAAAATATTTTCAAGATAATATCTTTAAAAAAAAATAAGATGATAACACATTAAAAATCTATCAAGTCTAACCTAAATTAACTTATCAGAGTATGTTTTTCAGGTATGAGGTGATGACAAAGTTTTTGTGATCTATATAACAGATGTTGAGTTCAAGTCAAGGTATACATCTCTTGTAAGAATATAGGATAATCAGGATTTTACTCGATTACTTCGACCCACAGAGTATGTTTTTCAGGTATGAGGTTTTCTTGCATTAAATAAATTATGTATAAGAGGATATGATTAAAGACTTGTTAGATTAAGATTGTTTTTTAAAATAATTTTTGTTCATAAATATATCAAAATAATATTTTTATTTTATTTTTAAAAATATATTTTTGATCTCAGCATATCAAAATAATATAAAAATACCAAAAAATAACTTTAAGTGAAAACATAAAAATATATTTTTTTAAAAAAAAATAAAAATATTTTCCAAACACATTCTCATTATATAATAAGCTTGGTACTTGATAGAATTTTCACTGAATTTAACAAATAAAAAAGGTACATCCTCTTAGAGATGCATGGATGAACTTAACATCGATGTATATCAATAAGTTCGTCACTTAATTTGATTTTGTAATTTTTTGGTATTAAAATTATATACATTTGCCTTTATTATATAGTTTTGCCGTACTACTCATCATTGCCAAGAATACCACCACTATTCCCCTCGCAACAGTACAATAGTATTAGATGCCGCCTACAACATTCATAAGATTTATGATTTAAAATCTAATTCTCATTAGATTTTGAATTCAACCATATAATATATTATTTAATAAAATATAATTTAGTTTTTAACAACCCAGTTGACTCGATTCCATTCAAACCTAATTAATTCAACATAAATGATTTTTTCTTAATAAAAAACAAGACCGTTTTAATAAAATGAAGTTGATATAGTGATTATACTTTATTTCGAGTTAATGTAAAATATTTTCCTTGGAAATGTGAATGTAAAATATTTTTATTTTTAACTTTTTACCCGGAAAATCAACTTTCAATATTTGAAATTTTTTGAAGATGCGAGGAAATTTTGTGTCTCTAGAAAACATATTTTGTGGGTCTAAGTAAACGAGTAAAATCTCGATCATCTCAGATTCCTACAAAAAATGCACGCTCTAACTCCAATTTGAGACATGCTATGTAGATTATAAATTTTTTACCATCAGCCCACACCTTTAGAAGACTTTCTAGGTTATAAGTGTTTAGCTAGAATTCATAATATTTTTTTCTATCTATCCATTTATATATTTTCAAATTCATTACATTAAACACACACACACACACACACACACACACACACATCAATATCTTTCTATTTATTAATTAACAATTTTTTATAGTATAAAAAAGGGGATCTATAATGCGGATTCCTTCTTCTATTACATTCAAAAATAGCTTAAAATTTGTTATGTGGATACATTGGTTAGTGTAAACCTGGACCAGGTCAAGCATCTCGGGTCCCAAGTTAGTTCACCAACCCAGAATGGTGGTGTTAGTGCCTGAACCATTTCAAGCCCTCGGCCTCCTCGATCTATAACAATTTTGCCTCTCTCAAGAACCAGTGCTGCAAGAGACAGAGTTTCTTTAATCATGGACAGAATCATCGACTACCACATGTCTAAACATCACTCCTCTGCAAAACAAGAAGATTAAATTGCCATTTTTTATTTTATTAAAATAGTTTTTAATTCAGCTTGCGTGTATCTGATTAATTTTATAGATCTTGAAATTAATGACCGTGAGAATTTCAAATAATCATAATAACAACAACCATATAATTCGAACAAGAAATTATAGGAAAAACAAACCTTTTGATTCAAATTTTTAACACCAGTCACCTAATATATGGTTGTCAAATTGACATTCTTGATCCAGCCAGACCTGGAAACCCTAGCTACTTTATCATGGTTGGTGTGCCACAACATGCTGCCTCCATCGAAAACTGATCATTTCCCTAATCCCTGGCACACCTAACCTAGTGGATTGTCAACTGCTGTTCCTATTTTACCATACAGAAGGGTTTTCTTTTTTAAAAAAATAATTATCAGAAATTCAAGGACAGTGATTTTTTTCATGGCTAGTTTTAGAGAATCAAGTGGAACTCTGAGCTTATTTGTTTTTTAAATCTAGGAGAATAGATTAAAATGCCACAGATTCTGATTCTTGACTACCTCTTTAGATCTTCAATAGAGATGACACTGGGTGCTTTGCAGCGGGTTATAGCATTTTTATTTTTATTTTCCATCCACAAATATATTTTTATTACGAACTTGAGATTTAATATATAATCTCTTGGAATGTGGAGATAGCATTATCTTTAAATAACATGAATTAACTTGTCGGATTTATAATTAGTGATGTATTAACTAGACTTAATAATATTTTTTTTATAAAAAAAATTAATTAATTAAAAATAAAAATACATGCTACCAGGAAAATAATAGGGTGAACTTTAAAAATGTTAATGATGGACTATAAAAGTTTTTTTTTTTTGCTAAGATCATGAAAAATAGAAATACACGCTACCAGCACACTTCTGTTAAAAAAAAGTAAAAATTGAATGGTATTTAATAAAGTAATACCTAAGTTATATTCTTAATTAATCATATATATTGCATTAATTATTTTAAAATAATAACAATATAAATTAAAAAATAAAATAAAAAATAAGTCAAGTGTACGAATCTGACATGAACTAATATATCATTATGTTTTTTTTTTTCATTGCCTAATGGAATGCTGCCTAGAATTTGACCAACGTCGTGGTGATTGATAAATCATGGAGTTTTGATCCAAAAACTTATTTTTTTTTAACTATTTTAACTTAAAAATAGATTAAAATCACTATAAAAACCTCTACTAGTATCTTAGCAACTGAAAACACTCCAAAATCACTAGAAAAACAAAAACAAAAATAAATAAATAAAAACATCAAATCCAATCTTAATTTATCCCCCCCACCATGTGCATAATAAAGACAAAACAACTCATTGGATTCTATTAGTCAAATCAGAAGATGTTTGTCATTGCATTTAAAAATATTTTTTAAAATTTTTATTTAATTTTTTTTTATGTTTTTAAATTATTTTGACGTATTGATATCAAAAATAATTTTTTTAAATAAAAAATATCATTTCAATATATTTTTGAATAAAAACACTTTAAAAAATAATTTCAACTACACTACCAGCACCCCCGAAGCTTACTAACATAACTTTTTTTATGATTGGATTAAAGCAGAAGACAATTTTTTTATCACTTTTAAACTTTGTCTTTTTACTGTAATTGAAAACTTTATCCAGGCCAAAAAATGATTAATATAAAAAAAATGAAAAAAATAGAAGACCCCCAGGAATTAACTGCCACTTGATTTTGGGATAGAAAGTATGATTCTTTGCACCCTAACCCAGCCCATGTTGACTCAATCAAAACCGTACAAATTGGAAGCTTATTCTATGATCATTTACCATCTCTCTCTCTCTCTCTCTCTCTCTCTCCCGCCCTTGATCATCCGGGCGGCAATCTAGTTATTAATCATGATTATGCTAACTTGATCACCATCTAATTGGGTCCCACTTTCATTCTGTTCACCTACTAATAATACCATGATATTCTTCCCCCCCCTTAAAAACACTAATCCCGGATCATAATATATAATATAATAATAACCCTCCACTAAGCACCATAATGATTAAACGTTACTTTCCCTCAATTTAATTATTTTCTCTCCCAAATCCATAAACACAGCTCACAATTATGCAACCACCACCACGGATTTCTTTTAATTTCTCATACAATCATTGTGTTTTAAATAAGTGATTTACATTTATAATTTTTTTTTTTTGAATTTAGACCTCGTAAGTTTTTTTATTAAGTTTCAACGTATGTTTATTTACGAGGTGTGTTGCATATCTCATAAAAAAAAACATATATTACATGTTTTTATATGTCACATCTTATAAACAAATACACCTTGTTTCATTTTATTTGATTATTTTGAAAATTAAAGATTTTCAAATAATAAATTTGTCACTTTGTCCTTTAACATGCTGTGAATTTACAGCTCAAGAATATATATAAAAAAGTCGTTGCAACCTAGAGGTGTCAAAAACAAAACACTCAAGTGAATATTAATTAATAAATTGCTGCTTTTTCTTTAAATTTTAATTTATTTTTCAGAAGAATATCCCGGAGGGAATTGTATAATTTTTTTTTTTTATAATTTAAGTGCATGTTTGGGAATCTGATTGCAGTTGTTTTTTAAAGTGTTTTTCCTTTAGAAATGCATCAAAACAATATTTTTTTTATTTTTTAAAAATTATTTTTGACATTAGTACATCAAAATGATCTAAAAACACCAAATTTTTTTAATTTAATTTTTTCAAAAGCACTTTGAAAAATACCCTCGAATCAGTTTCTACGTTAAACAATATAACACATTTTACATGTAGTTTAAAGAATAAAGAGAGCCTAATTATCAACCCATAAATATTCATATAGTTAACAACTATAGTTTAAAAAATTAAAATTTAATACAGAGCGGCACTACATGCCGCCTGTAGGTGCCCATAAAATAGAAGATTCGCATTCTTTTCTTTACCGGCTTTCAAAACCCAAAAAGAGAAAAAATAATCATATTTTTAAACTTTCATCAACCTCTCCTAAGATTTGTTGGACAATGAGGGAGTGGGGGAGTTCAATTTTATTGAAACAGATAACTTGTTGTTGAAAAAGACATGATTAAACATCATGTCACATCCATATAGTGTTGTTGTCATGGTTTAGTTTTTACCTTGTACCATGTGGTAATGAGAGCAGTGCGCCTAATGAGAAGAGAGGGAAAAGAAGAAGAAGAAAATGTGGTGTAGAAAGAATTTGAGCTGTACTGACACAGGATCTGTGCCGGTGTACCTTAATGTTTATGATCTGACACCAATCAATGGATATGCTTATTGGCTTGGGCTTGGAGTTTATCATTCTGGGGTTCAAGGTTTGTACTGTTTAGAAGAGTGCTGGTTTTAGCATATATTTTTTTTTCAATCTTTGTCCAGTTGCATACTTTTCAAGCTTTTTTTTTATTCTTGAATATGTTGCATTGGTAGTTAGATCTGCTGGTGTGTTTTGTTTTGCTGTTCAGATTGTTTACTGCGTATTGGTGCATTGAATCTTCAACGAAAAGCACTGTTCTTTGAAGTTCAATCTTTGAATGTTTGATGTGTGGCTTTTTAGGAGCTGATTGTTTGGTTGATGAGAATCTGCAAGAAATTTTGAATTCAGAAATTTGGGTTTTCCTATCTGGAATCATACAAACAAGAAACTTTCTTTTGGAAATGTTCAAAGATTCCTTCCTTCATTACACTTTTCTCAATGTCTGAATAGCTTTTTCATGGCTTTTACTTTCTTTTTTTGATTTTTTTCCCTTTTAATGTTCTCAATCTGTTTATATGAAAATAACAATCTATTGAGATAGAAATTGGGATCATGTTATGCAGTTCATGGTGTTGAGTATGCTTTTGGGGCTCATGAGTTTCCAACAACAGGAATTTTCGAAGGAGAACCAAAACAGTGTGATGGGTTTACATATAGAAAGACAATTTTGATTGGAAAAACAGATTTGGGTCCTGAAGAAGTGAGGGGAGTGATGGAGGAGTTAGCAGAGGTATACAGAGGGAATGCTTATAATTTGATAACCAAGAACTGCAACCATTTCTGCAATGATGCATGCGTGAGGCTTACTGGGAATCCCATCCCAAGCTGGGTTAATCGGCTCGCTCGAATTGGTAAGAATTTCAACTTGTTTAATTCTGTTTTCGAGCTGTTCAATTTATTTTTACTGTTAAATTAATTTTCTTGGATGATTTGGTGTTTGGATGAATACAAGAAATGGTTTCCTTGATATGAAACTGTAATGGTCATGTAGTGGGTGAAATGAAGATGATAAAATGTGTCTCCCTTCTCCACCATTCAACTCAGTTTGTGATCAATATTCAGTTCCTTTTTTCATAGATGAGAATTCTGATAATCTTCCACAACTCGAGCCATATTGAATAGTTTAGATGTGTAAACCTAGTCAAAATATCAATCCAGGATGAAACTATCAAGAAACCATCTCATCTAAAAGCTTAAGCTTTTAGGTATGATTTATAATACTCTCTAGTACACCCCCTCAAGTGAAAACCTTTTGAGTTTGAAACTTGCATAGGCTCACACTACCCTGTGCTTGATTTTTATCAAATAAAATGGGGGTGGTGAGATTCGGATTCGTGACCGCATGTATTCTTGTATATGCCAAGCTGTATTACACTCGACTTAGTGCTGCTGTCCATAGTTTTATCTGCTATGGTTCTCATCCCTAATATGCTGCAGGCTTTCTATGCATTTGTGTTCTCCCTGCAAATTTAAATTCAACCAGAGTTCTGCATCATAAAACTGAAGATAAGGCTAGTGAAGGAGAGAAGCAAAAATTGAAAAGCGAGTCAAACAGATTCGCATCTTCTAATTCCTCGTCATCTTCATCAGCATCACCTGTAGTTCGTGGTAGAAGTAGAAGCAGGCGTGCCCTCCAACCATCTCCACCCTTTAAGAACTGAGTTTTTTATTTCTTGAAATTGTTCGTGAGGGGAAGCAGAATCATTAATCACAGCACCCCCCCCTCTTTTCCTCATTCTTTTCTTGGGTTTTTGTGGTGCTAACAATTTGCTGAAGGGATTATGCAGGCATGCAGCACATAGATGTAAATGTGTATGCTTTCAGTTTTTTTTCTGGCAAGTGATGTTATGTCTCTGCACTATTGTCCAAATCAACCTCGTTTTGTCCAAATTGGTAGCATTGCCTGAGATACCAAATTAATCAAGAGACATTGCTTGGTGCAGATTTTTATGAAGGCCACTCTTGTGTTTCACCTGGAATCCTCTTTTTGTATATACAAATAGTAGATTATCGAACTTGCAAATTTCATACAAGGGCTAATGTTAAAACATAACTGAGCAACAGGTGATCTCTGGAAAGCATCTGAGCAGACACATGATATCATTCGGTGAAAAGACTAAAAGATGTCTAAAGTGAGAGAAAGTAAAAGCTGATGTTAAAGTTTCTCATGAATTTTTGCAGTGCAGTCCTTGATTGGTCTTGAGATGAGGGCACTTTTTATATATATAAAAATGTGAGGAAACTACCTGGAAATGTCTCCAGTTCTTATAAATAATGTACACACTGACTCGAATTCGAAACCTGTTATGTAAATTGTAAACTCTATAACGTCATTTCTACTGGAAACACACACACACACATATATATTAATAACGATCTATTTACATTGTCAAAGTGAAGTTCCAACAAGCAAGAGTAGGGAAATGTTTGGTGAGAGAATGTTATCTGTTGTTTTTGGTTTTTAAAGTGAGTTTTATCCGGAAATATATGGAAATAATTTTTTTTAAAAGATATTTTTAATACTAGTATATTAAAATAATATAAAAATACAAAAAATCCTTGAAATCTTGGACTTTCAAGCCTTAAAAATGGAGAAAAGCTGGAACTTAATTTGCTTTAGTTTTTTTCCTCTTGTTTCCCATGGGATACACAGAGTGGGGTGCCATCAAGCCACTATTCAGTTTGCTTTTGGCCCCATGGCATAAAGAAGGGAATCCCAAGTCATTTTCTATTCGAGCACTCGTGTACCTACCTCACTCTCTTTCCGCAAAGACTTTTTTGTTTTTCATATTTCAAAGCATCAACTACTTCCCACATTGAAAAATAATATCCTCTTACACTTGTTTTTAATATATTTTCCAGGATTAGATTTGCCATTTCAATGCTTCTGACACAATTATTGTCTTAGCCTTTGAATAGAACATACTTATGTCTTTGTCTTGTCTTAAGGGTATTTTCGTGTTTTCGTTTTATTAGAAATAGTGCAATTACTTTACTAAACTTGGAGGCAAAAAAATACTACTTTATCATCAGTATTTTTTTGTCACTATCCAGTGGTTTTTGGTGTAATTTTGGAGATTACTAAGAGGTGCTATTGTAATTATCATTTGTTAATTATTATTTTGAAAAAAACTTGTTGACGCGCTGTATGCGCCAGCATGTGGGCGGTTTCCATGTCGTTCAAGCAATGTATATGGGATGATTGTACGACAGCCAAATGCCATCTTTCGGGGCAACGTTTGAAAGATATTGATGCCCTCTAAAGTCTAAAGTCTAAACAGAGTGTGATTTCAAGATTCACGTTGGTTTGTCCGCGACATTTTTTTATTTTTCTTATCCTCTCTTTTTTGTTTCTCGAGTTTCATGTTGGCTACTGCAAAATTTCTATTAAAAAAAAATACATGTATAGACCTTTTTTATTTATAATTAGGTTTTTTTTAAAAAAAAAAAATACATTAAAAGCTTGTATATTTATTATCTTTTTTTTTATAAAAAAAAGTAATCCTACAGGCAATGAAATACCAGTTCAACCTAACCGAGTGCACTCACATGGAGACTCGGGGATGAGGAGTCAGGGCTGCGGATTTCTTTATCACAAACGAAACTGAGAAAGTTTCTTGGCCAGCTTCCCAACAACTACTCCACGTACTCCGCAGGGCAGCAAGGTCTTAAGCAATATGATATTGTTCCAAACTTTCTCTTCTTATTAAGCAATAGGATATTGTTTGACCAGCTCATAAGTTTTCTTTAATCTGCCTGCTGGATTGACAAATACTTAAATTCCATAGTGCAGGAATAAAATAAGGTTCTTCAAAGTCACGTGAGGAGGAATTGCAATGAAGCAGCACGATAAAACTAAGAAAGAAGCCTGCTTTGGATACCATCCATCATCACAAGAAATACCCACCTCAACCACCAGAAAATCCACTCAATGGAGAATTTTCTTGGACGATATCTATCCCCATGACGGGTAGAATTTGCTTGGACAGTAAAGTTCACTTTCTAAGATGTTTGAGCATGAGTTGCAGGTTTGGAGGATTACAGAAAAGTAACAAGTTTTTTACGACTCTTGGGGGAGTTTAATGTGTGTAGTTTCAATAATCCTGCAAACATATCAATCACATATTTACTCAACAGCCAAGCGAGAGCGAGAGGGGGGAAAAAGGAGAGAAGTGGCATGGAATTAAAATAATACATTTCCCGAATGGGGCGGTAAAGGGATTTCACCATTGCCTACTTAAATAATAGCAATGGTTTACAGCAGGCAGGTAACCAAAAGCATCGAGTTTTAAGTCGTTTTTGCTCGCATCCATTCTACAAAATTGTCCAGGATCAGGGGCCATGCAAGTTCCGGATCGTAATTACTGAAGTCTGGAAAACTTATCTGTTAAAAGATTTGAAACTGTTAATCAAATTGGAATAAGCCAAAACAATTCCTGACAGAATCAAGACATTTTGAGTTGTCGAGTGAAGAACAGAAGGTACCTGGTTGCAAAATCGGTAAAAGCCCATCCACTGATCCATGTTTATGACCTTATAATCACTCTGAATCTGCACTCACAGTGAAAGCATAGTTAATACGGAGCTGTAAAATAAAATAAAATGGACATTTTCTCTCAAATTCAGCCGATCAAGCAGACTAGATCACCAAGCAAATCAAAGAGCAAGATTTCTTCTATTTTCCACTTAACAAAGGAAAACGCTCAAGTTGCAAGATTGACGACAAAAAGTAAAACAGATCCAGAGCCAAATAGCCCATCACATTTCTAATGTTTACTCATACGGTAATAGACCAGAAGAGAAAAGCATAAACTGTTTATCACATAAAAAAACATAAATAGCAAGTGAACCTTGACGTTTTATAAACATTGTCAATCAACTAGAATACAAACAGCAGTAGATTTCAGAAAGAAACATGAAAAATGTGTCCACTGACCTTTAGATACTCAACGAAATAGTCAACCTGGGCTCGAAAATGGGGTCCTAAAACAAGATCCAACAATTGGCAGATGCTCTCTATGTCTATACTCTTTTGTTTTTCCTCTGAAGCAGAAAACAAAGGGTGAAGGCAGCATTAATAAATGGGGAAGCTGGGAAAGATAACGTTTCAGCATGTGACAGCACGCCGCTGTAAACTCATAATACCTGTTAGGCAATACCGAAATGCATAGGTATAGAAATCCACAAAGTTTGACGGCCTCTTAACCTTTTAGAGAAAGGGATATAATATCAGTAGCTTTTCAACCTTCTTTAGATGAGTTCCACTCGTTGAGTAAGTAAAAAACATCAAAAAGTACACGCAAGTTCCCTAAACCACAAAGGGTCATACCTCCTTTTCTAGATCCAGAAGCACCTTTTTTAATTTATTTACAGTATCAGCCCTCGGTGATTTGAGCCCCCTTCGCCACTCCTCCTGTGAACATTAAGACATTCTAGTGAGAGAGAAGAAATGGATGAACCAGTAAAATCCCTAGTTATGGAATATAATGTTGACAGTTTTGGGTATAAGATAATCAACATGAAGAAAGAGAGAAGATATTTAAGAGTTAGGATATATCCCAACACTTATCAGTATGTATAATCTACTAGACTGCACAACAAATCATGCACCAATAGAAAACCACAAACCACAAACCACAAACCACAAAGCAAGATAAGCATCCACAGAGATGGACAGTACGGAAATCCCAGGAAATTGTAAAGAGCGACTGCATTGGCAACTATTTATATATGTGTGTGTAATGTCTAGGTACTGGCTATCAACAATTTGCAATCCCAGTATTTTTGAGTTAACACAGCTGTAAAAAAAATCATTTTTTTGTAGAAACTCTTAAATCATAGAACAATAAGTCAGAAAACTATCTATGTATCTCCTTGAATCCTAAAATCAATTTAAAAGGTTGCTAATACATGACATTATTGGATACTGATAAAAAATGGTGAGCCAAAATTGAAAATCAAAGATAAAAAGTGGACAACAAATTCATTGAATGACATCAGAAATAGAAACAATAATCAAAGTGTCTGAATAAGTAGAGATTGATGGGTATAGAAGACATGTTCCTTACCAGGGTAAAGTATCCTTGTTTTTCAGCTCTCATTTTCCTGGTATGTACAGTCCATCAGTTTCAATACATAAATTTTAAGGCCAAAAGTTGAGCAATCTTTAATACCTCCCGGTCAAACTTACCAAGCTAGCATCAAGATTCTGACATCAGTATGATCCACCTCCATATCTGAACATAGAGTTTCAATTCCTTCAGGGCTGTTCAAGTGATATATTTTAAACATTAGAAATGAAGTGAAAAATCTTAAAATGATACATCTTAAATCATTTTTTGATATAACAGCTTAAGCATAAACTAAGAGTTCTGGTATTTTTCCCATCCTAATAAGATTGCTCAGGGAGAAAGAAAGTTGAACTTCAAAATACAAAGGCACAGGTGTCGCATGCAAAAAGTATCATCAGAGAAAGTTCATCCACATGTGATCAAGTAACTGACAAGCACATTATCTCCTTAACTTGAAAATCAACGGTCAATAAACACATTATCTCCTTAACTTGAAAATCAACAGTCAGTACTTCTCAACAATAAAAAGCTAATATCAAACACAGTATTTTGATGGAGGAAACTTACTCAATCATACCAGAAGACCTGTTCGCGTACGAGTAAAATAGGTTATCAATTCGCTCCATCTCTTTTGAAGATGCTTTACTTGAGGCTAAAAAGACAGGAGTTTATCGGTTACAACATAAATGCAATATTAACCTAAACTAGCATAGCAAAAACTTCAGTAACGAATCATGCTAACATTCTGTAAAAGCAATCTCAAGCATGTTAGTTATTACATTTTAGATTCCAAGTTTTCAATTAGTCCAAGAATTCCTCAGCCAAGTTTTTCGTACAAATTCTTTCCAGTGGCATAATCTTAGAAATAGTTGCTCCTCATTCCTAACAGCGTTTAATTCCTATTAGCTGTCACGAGCATTGCTAAATGGTCACATCCGTGAATTGTTCATGTGGCCTTTAATATACAGAATTTCAAAATAATTTCAGTAATAGAATCTGTTAAAAAAAATCTAATATAAATGCTCCTATTTTTCCAAGCATCTATAGATAGCAAATGTCCATTCTATCTACAAACGTTTTATTTTCTTTTCAAGATCCTATAAGCAGGCCAATCATAAGATTTTCTTCATGGAGATGCCAAAGAGGAACAAAAGATTTCAACTTCTTGCTATAAAACCAAACATTTATGGCCTAAAATCAATTAGCAAGCGTTCAACCCAACATGTATCTTTCCCCGGCGACGAGGCAATATTTAGCTTGATCAAGTAGTAGTAGTTATGTCTTTTGACTAGAGGTTTTAGCTTGATCATCTCAAATAACCACCGAAAATAATAAATCACAATTAAACCAGCTCCACACATGAAAATCAATTGATTTAAACATATTACAAAAATAAATATGAAATCAAAACAGAAAAAAGACTGAAAATTAAGAAAATCGAGAGAGTAGATACCGGAGCGAAAAAGATCCGTAGCTGAAAAAGTAATTGAAGCAGAGGTAGAATTCGATTGACCCGTCTTCTTCGATGAAGACCGACGCATCTTCGATTAAGTTAATTAATTAAATGGAAATTTATTTTTTAGAGAGAGAAACAGGGAATTAGAATTGTTTTTAGAGAGAGAGAAAAAAGATCTAGTTTTTTCTTCAAGAATAATAATAAAAATGAAAAAAAAAAATATCGATAAAAAGAGAGAACCTGAGGCGGGCAGCGAAAGGAAGCTTCTTCGTGGCTTTCTCTTTCGAAGAGGTGGTTGATGCCTAGCGCCTAGCGCCACTTTCTAGACACAGAAAGTTAGAGAGAGAGGGATGAAATATGAATGAATTATTAATTAAAAAATGAATCCTCTCTCTCTCTCTCTCTATATATATATAAATATATATATCTGCTACTTCTTTTTTAAAAAGAGAGAGAGAGAGATGCATTGTTGAGCTTGGTTTTCATTGGTTAGAAATTTTAAGGTTTCACAGGTTGACTGACAGTACGATATTTTTACTTGCCGACTCTGGAATCTGGATGGATGAGTTGATGTATTTCACTTGTGTGCCTGACATGGTTATTAAAAACTGGTTGTGTAAAAAACAATTATTGTCACACCTGATACGTTATATTTGAGATAAGCTGCATTATATATTTTGATGTTTATAATTTATTCGTGTTAATAAATTCATTTTTTTGGATTTTATTATAGACTCGTGAGTTCAAAATAAAATTTGAGAGAAAATTCCATGTTGATGTCTTTACAAGATTCACCTATCTTGGAAAACATACGAGTTTTCTGTAATTTATGTGTCGTGAAAATAAAATATTCCAATTAAAAATTAATTAAAACTTAGAAAAATTATGGGAATATTTTAGTTATTTTTCAATATTTAAATATCATTCTACTGGTAGGTTCAATATTTAAATAAAAAAACTTATACCATTAATTCTTATAAATTAAATTCACAAATTACTTAAATACTGACCAAACTTTTGAGGATTTAATAAACTAATTATTAAATCTTGAAACACATACAAGCATGTTTTTTTGTATGGAAATATTAAACAATATGTACATTTTTTATATTTTCTTGGAGGATTGACCGTATGCAATTAAAAACATTTTTGACTAAAAGTTTTATCATTTTTGTATTTTTCTATGAAACAAAACAAAACAAACAAGTAAATAAAAAGAAACACACATATTCTTTTTATTCTATTTTTACTTTTACACTTACAAGCTACACAGCGCTTACAAAAACAACAAAAATTCAAATGATAACAAAAATTTAAATTCACACATTGAGGTATAAAATTACAAATAAAGACCCGGGAACAATATGGGGAGGATTTGGAGCAGCGGTGGAAGTTCAGGAACACTGGTGGCGTGTGTATCGATGTGCCACCGCCAGTAGTGGCGCTGGAGCCACGCGTCGTCATCGATGAACCATGAAAATGGGGAGATCAAACATATCTTCTCCTTTTTGTCCTTTCTTTGTTGGTGATGAGGCCACCACCACCTGCAAAAACAAACAAAAATTCCATCACAGTCCGCTTAAAATTTTTGATTTCTGTTGAGACCTGCCTCTCTAAACTGATCTATATTTTCCTTCAATTCTTTGTTGTTGTTGTCGGTGGAGAAGGATGATCGGGGTGCCGTGGGTGAGCTGTTGGTCGAAGCTACTAGCATGTGGTGGTTGTTGGTTCTCCTCTACTGCCACGGTGGAATAAAAGAGCCGAGAAAGAGCTGGCTGGTGGAGAGGAAGGGGGCTGGAGGAGAAGAGGCGGTCATGTTCATTTAATTGTCGACCAAATCCAAGCGGCGGACTAACCTTCCAGCCTCACTCCAAACTCCAAAGCAACTAGCTCGGTGGCCAACTTAGGTGTGTTTCTTTTTACATTTTAACAAAGTTATAAAAGTATTTTTATGTTAAAAATATTAAATAAATAGTTTATATGTATTTTTTAATATTTTTGAAGTTTATATATATATAATACTTAATATTGTAAAAACACAATTTTCATTACATACAACACATTTACCCTGATTGACATTGCATTTCAAAAACAATTTTGATAAAAAATAAAAAAAATATATTTTTGTTTTTTTATTATAATTTTTTATTTTTAGATCATTTTTATGTACTGATGTCAAAAATAATTTTTAAAAATAAAAAAATTATTTTAATATATTTTTAAATAAAAAACACTTTAAAAAACAACTTTAACTAAACTTTCAAACAATCCATTAATGTTCATCAAAGTGTTAAAACCTGGTCTGGATCATGTCCTGACCTTAATACTTGGGTTAATGGGTTGGTTTGGGCCGATGATTGTTTTTAAAATGTTTTGTCCAAAAGAAAGTAATTTTGAATATTTTCTCTTAAAATTGAAACTATGTAGTTTCGAAGGAACAAAAATCATATCTAGATTTTGATCAAATTAATCAAATCTTGGCTAAATTTGCTGAATCGACTTTGTTTTCCCAAATCAAGATCTAAAAAACACAACCTGTTTCAAGACATGGATAAAATGATCTTTGACTTTCTACGACTCATCTCACCTCTTCATTCCAGGCTTATATAGAGATAATAATATTTGATATTGTTATAATAATTGTTTTTTAAAGTGTTTTGTTATTTAAAAATGTATTATACTAGTATTTTTTTAAATATTTTTAATATTAATATATCAAAATAATTGTTTAAAATATATAAAAAGTTATTTTTTTTTAAATAACTAAATTGTTTTAAAAAACTATGTGGGAAAGTAAAAACAAACACTACCATGATATGAACGGTCAACGAGAGCGAGGTCACTCCACAATTACATTTATCTTTCCTTCCCTCTCTACTTTTAAACCCCCCCCCCCCCCCCCCCCCCCCCCCCCCCCCCCGCTGCCTGCTGCATCTCCCTCTCCTCCTACAGGCTACACCCCCTCTCTCTGTCTCGTAGGTATTCTATATTTTATTTTTCCTTGCTTCTCTGTTGTTCATTACAGATTCTTTGAATCCTTACTTTGCACTTCTTCTTTTTTTTTGATTTTTTGTTTAGCTTCTGATCAACTTTTTTTTTTATTTGCTGAAAGCAATGTCAGCTTTTGGCGCTGCCGGCACGGCCAATACAAACCCTAATAAATCCATTGAGGTGATTTTTTTTGACTGATTATTTATCTGATTTGTTATTAGTGCTTAATTCACTTTCTGCTTTTTCCGACTGATTGTCTTGAATACTTAGGATGTTTTAGTGGATGTAGTTATTTTTTCATGATATTTTTAGTAATGCAAATATGGTAGAAAAAAATAGATTTCAAGCGTAATTTAGCTGTTTGAACACATTGACGTTGTTATTATTCAGACTCATTTAACAATTAAGTCCAAGTACTTATTTCTTGTCTAATCTTAGTTTCATGACCTGAAATCATTGATCACAGGTGTTACAGCCTCCTAGTGACTCGGTTTCGAGTCTCTCTTTCAGTCCAAAAGCCAACTTCTTAGTCGCAACATCTTGGGACAATCAGGTTTGTTTAATGTTTCAGGCTTCACCGTCTCGTTTTTATGCTTTTTAAAATTTGTTACGAGAGTTGATTGACGAATTGATTTTTGTTAGAAATGGTTAACATGATTATTCTATTATTTTAATGTTAGATGCTAGTTTTAGTTCTGGGAGACGTCTTCTTTTCCAACTTTTCATTACTTTACTTCTTACAGTTTGTTTTCTACTTACTTCCATTGTTTGTTTAAATCTTGAATTCACACACGTGCTGTTTGAAATTTTTTATAGGTACGATGCTGGGAAATTACAAGGAATGGGACCACTGTAGGAAGTGTGCCCAAGGCTTCAATATCACATGACCAACCGGTAATAATCAAGTCCTTTCATCTACAAGCCCTTTTATTGATAATGATATTCTCAAATCCTTATAATTCTAATTCTGTGTTTACTTTTTTATATTTATATTGAAGGTGTTGTGCTCAAGCTGGAAGGATGATGGAACAACTGTCTTTTCTGGAGGGTGTGACAAACAGGTTAAGATGTGGCCTTTGCTCTCTGGTGGTCAACCAGTAACTATTGCGATGCATGATGCCCCTATCAAAGAGATTACATGGATTCCCGAGATGAATTGCTTAGCCACAGCAAGTCTGGACAAAACCTTGAAGTAAGATTCTTTTTTTCCTTCCTTGATGTTACTGCTAATTTGATTCATCAGTTTTTCTGTATGATGGATAAATACCTCCTTAGGTGTTCTGACTAGTGGTACATTGTGAATGTTGTTCTCTTAGCAATCATTTTGGTTATACTGTTTTGGTACTTAACAAGTGTGCATTTTGAATAATCCATTATTAAGCGTCCATTATGTGACTTCATAGCAAAAGGTAAAACAAAGCATAATTATGCAATATTTGCTGATATTTTCTTTTCTCAATGGGACAACACTACTTGTTTGCTTGGTTTGAAGGTATACCGGATTGCATGTGTAGTCATTAGCGGCCCTAGGGTTCGATATCTGGTCTAGGAGATGATCCATCATTTTGCAGTTTCTTCTGATACCTTACTGATATACGCAGTTCAGTTTGTGCTCTTCATCTTTGACATGCAATCTTTGTAACAAAATTACACTGGCCACTTTTTTATGTTTTCTGTTGGCTGTGTTTAGGTACTGGGATCTAAGGCAGTCAACTCCAGTGCACACTCAGCAACTTGGTGAACGCTGTTATGCAATGACAGTGCGGTATCCTTTGATGGTTGTTGGCACTGCAGACAGAAACATGGTAGTCTATAACTTGCAAAATCCTCAGGTAATGATTTCTGATGATCCTGAATTTCTAAATTGTCTTACTGAAATGCTGTTTTCCAGCCCCACAATTCTATACTGCTTTTAGTTTTCTGCAAAAAAAAAAAAAATGATCGACATGCAGGGGCTTATTGTTTTAGATTAGTGATTATGATAGCTGTAGTCTAGTTTACAAGCTTTCGAATGACATGATTTAACATGTGAGCTTGAACCTATCAGGTTGTTGTCAAGGCATTTTTTTTCTTCTCAAAATGCCTCAGCTTTCTAAGCTGGTACTGCCTTAGAATAGTTCCAGAGCAGTAGATACCTGAGTAAAAAGTTTAGGTTTTACATGAAAGTGCATAAAGTGGAGGAGAATATATCACCACATAGGCATTGGTATTGAATTCTGTGGTGGTGGTTTTGAGATGCATTCCTATTTGTTTTTGATGAAAAATAGGATTATAGATGAGATGCTTTTCTATGATATCAGAATGTAAAATGCAGCAGTGCCTTCCAATTTAACTCTACAATATTCTGAGTTTCCTCTCTCCTACCAGAACCATTTTTTTGTTGTCATTCTTCATTTTTTCATTACTATTATTTTACCAAGTAATCTGCTTGTTTCCATGAGTATCATTCTTTAACGAGTGGATGTGTCTTGTCGTTTCCTTTGCTATTGAAACCATGCGGCAAAAAATGATAAATTATGCCCGACATCTTTTGACCGGGGTTTGGATTTTTTTGTTACAAGTTCCTGTCATATCAATGCTTGATTTTTATTATCCATACCTTCTGCTCTTACATGTTACTGCACAACAGAAATTATATTTTTGTTTGGAATTTAAAAGTTCAAGGATGTTTGGGTCCTCCAACCATTAAGGATGAGATAATGTTTCCATATTATCGGATATCCTATCCATAAAAAATAGTAGAAAATTATTACAAGGAACAACTTTTAGTTTTTTGAACTACTGGTTTTGGTTAATCCCAACCCTCTGCTTAACACACACACACACGTATATAGATTTGAGAACGACCTATTCTGATCATTTGTTTTAAATTCCGCCAGACCGAGTTTAAGAAAATCCCTTCACCCTTGAAGTACCAGACAAGATGTATAGCTGCCTTTCCTGATCAACAAGGTTTCTTGGTATGTGCTCACTATTGGCCTTTTTATCTTTTTTTTTTGAGGTTCTCTGCATTATAGACACAAGTGCACAGCCATATGTGCAGAAACATAATTCCTCGATCAATATGGGTGTTCTTTAGTTGTTTGAGTCCCAACTTTTGCCATTTATCACATGATTTATAGCAGCAAGGATAGACAAAATCGTAGACATAGCATTTGTTTTGTGATCTGTTAAATGGAGCTATTTGAGACTAAAAGTTATTGGTGTTTTCCCCTGGTTTTTATCACATGGTTCTCCTGTTGCCAAGTTCAATTCAACATTTGGTTTTCTGCTGTGCTTGTGGTATTTTTTACGAGCATTTTCGTTGGTATTCCATGATATTGTTGTGGGGTTGAATTTCGTTGGTATTCCATGATATTGTTGTGGGGTTGAATTTCATTGGTATTCCATGATATTGTTGTGGGGTTGGATTGATATATTTTTTTTCATCTCAATTTCCTTTTCCTTTTCAAACATGCAATCTTTTTAGCAATTCGTAGTCATCTATTGGCTCTAAATTCCTTATGATGGAAACTGTTTTTTTTTTTTTTTTTTTTTTTCATATTGCAAAGACTATTTCTTTGATCGTAGTGGTTAATTGTCTGGATTGTGAGCTGTGTTTTTGTACAGGTTGGTTCAATAGAGGGAAGGGTTGGTGTACATCATCTGGATGACGCTCAACAGAGCAAAAACTTCACCTTCAAATGCCACAGAGATAACAATGAGATTTACGCAGTCAACTCCTTGAACTTCCATCCAGTAAGTTTTGCTATTTCTATTCTTGATATTACTTTCACTAAATATGTTTTTTTAAGGATGATATTGTTATAGAAAAAACCTTGATATCAGCAGCTTTAGTTTTATAGATCTGTAATTCTTTTCTTTTTTTTTTGTTTAAAAAAACCCAGAAGAGTGATCGGGTAAACTAAAGCTATACTCATCTGATTGGCTGGAATATGGAACTTGATATGGCTTATATGAAAAAATTACAACAAGAACAACCAAGCCTCAATCCCAAACTAGCTGGGGATATACAGAAACCATGTGTAGATGAACTATACTTGTTATGTTCATATTCCAAATCTCATGTACTTCACTTTGCCATGTACACATGCATATCTATTCGGGAGGATTGAGTTATTCTATAGGTGTCACCAGAGCTACCATAGTTTGACTTGAGCTATATTGACAATTCCATGGTGATGGTATATTATTACTGGCCTCATTTTCTACCTTACACTATCATGTATGGTGGTATATAATTGCTCCCACTTTCTATATTCTTTTTTAGTGTATTGTAGAAATGTTTTTCGAAATAACTGGTTTCCTTGGTCACTTGTATCAGTAGCAAGAGAATTGGTGTCGATGGCCTTTGTTAGGAGGTTTCTATGATCAGTGCATATAGTACATTTTAACATGTCATCATTTTCTCGCACACATTACTCTTAACCGGGCCTATTGGCACTTAAGTATAAGCTTTTCATGTCACGCCTACATCCTAACAACTATCCATCTTATTTCTTCAGGTGCATCACACGTTTGCAACTGCTGGATCTGATGGTGCTTTTAATTTTTGGGACAAGGATAGCAAACAGAGACTCAAGGTTGTCTCCATAACTTTTATTTCAACTATTTTTCTAGTTTGTTTTTGGTAGACTAGCTGTATGTTATTTTGTTGTAACATTGGCTTTCACGGTTATCTTTTCAAGTTAAAGCATTCAGTTATTAATACACCTTTATCTGATTTTCAGGCCATGCCACGGTGCCCTCTACCAATACCATGCAGTGCATTCAATAATGATGGCTCGATTTACGCATACTCGGTATGCACCATTTTTCCTTTTTCTATAACCTTCTATTAAATTCCCTTCAATGATCATTATCTCTTTGAAGGTAGAGATTTTCTAGAAGTCTTATTAACGGCAACAATAAAGATTTCCTAAGCACTATGCTTTCATGGCACTAAGATTCTTCTTTCTATTTTCTGTATGCAGGTGTGTTATGATTGGGGCAAGGGTGCTGAAAACCACAACCCATCGACAGCAAAGACCTATATTTATCTGCATTTACCTCAGGTCCATTCAAGCGAATTACTTTGAATTTGCATCTTGTCTCTCTACTTAAATCCTCCCCTCGTAAAATGAGCAAGGATCTGATAATGCAATGCAATGGTGTTCCTTTTCACTGCAGGAAACCGAAGTGAAAGGAAAGCCAAGGGTTGGAGGAACTGCAAGAAGGTGAAGTATTGTCAGAAAAAAAATGGCAGTTCTTTTTTGTTTTTTCCTAGTCGGCAGGTGTTGTCAATAGAGAAAGTTTGGGGTAAGTGATAAGAGTTCATGTAGATCAATGGTTTTCCACCTAGTTTTAGGCTCCATTGATTCAGCGGTGCTGTTATATAGTAGTCCCTGGAGTGCATGTCATCATGTTTGGTGACTTTTTTGTGTGCAGTTTTGGTGCTGTAACAAAGATCGGCACATCTTTTTTATTTGACAAAACTCTCTGCATTTCCTCCCGTGGAGAGAATCAACAACAAAAATCTTGTGGGGCTTAACGAATCTTGTTGTTATATCAAAGTTGAAAGGAAGATTGTTATGCGTAGAAATAAATAAGGGAATAATGTGATCGGACAGAATAAGCTCAAGGTTTTAGTGTAATCCAGCGAGTGGAGATAGGGATGGGGGTGGACTGATCACCCATCCAGCTTTTTATTACGGTTTGGTAATTGCCTGAAGGGTTACAATGCAGAAGTCTTCGTTGCTTGAGTAAACGTCAAGGAAGGAACATATAAACTACAAAAGAGAAGAAAAATGTTCCCTACATAGAAAATATAACCCTTTCTTCCTCTCTTTTTTGGACTTATGTATGATTATCCCGGCACGCGTTATCTTTCTTTTTTCTCCAAGTCACGAACTAAATACCTTTTCATGCTTGCTGCCTTGAAAAATCCTAGTCTTTAGGTGGAAATGTTCTGTAATAGATGTTGATATTTTAACAAAATTTGTTAAATCTCTTTCTTTTGTAGATTTGCATGTTGGAATGTTTCGTTCTTGTTCCAAAAGCTTGCAACAAAAAGGGATCACCTTGATCACGCTGACGCTGTTCACAATATGGGGAGTGACCAGAGAGTGGCTGGAAACAATTTTCTTCATGCGGTTTTGTCATTGTTTGTTGATCATCGCTTGTTGGTAAGTAAATCAAGCAAAGAGTTCAGCGACAAGGATGAATATAAAATGGGGCATGAAAGATTTTCTTAAATATAAAAAAAAATCAAATTTTGATGAAGCCAAACATTTTTTAATCGAGATGCTTTATACAAAAGGTCCATGCATATAGACGTCACGAAGATTTTGATAGGTTATTGACCATCATCACACCTTGCTAGCTAGCGCTCCATGATTCATGACTTCATGTCAAGGATCCAAACTTAATTACGGCAATTAATAAGTACAATAATGCTTAATTATGAATAATGCTTAATTATGGGGTTTAATGGCAGTCGTGATCCTCGTGGTTTCAAATATTTCTATGGATCCGAACTTAATTTCAACAATTAATTAGAAAATCCATGCATATAGCTAGGGTTCTACTATTTTGGAATTGTGAAAAAGTCAAATACCTCTGTCTACTATCGCCACCAATTTCTAGTCGAAGATACTGGTCAAACTTCTCAACCAATCAATGTGCTCTTAAGGTCAAAATTTATTCTTTCATAAAAAAAAAAACCGCTAACGGGATCAAAGACAACTTCATCTTGAATCCAAAATATCAAATCCAACCACATTTTCTAAAACTACAGGGAATTGATCCAACAACCTAATGATACGAGACTTCTCTCGCAGTCATAGATGCCCTTGTGGAGATTAGGGTAAGTGTTTCGCTCCTGTATCTTTTAAAAGAAAAAAAATTAAAAAATCTTCGAGAGCCTTTTATTTAATCCAAAAAAGAGTAATTGAGTTCTCCCAACAACTAAAAAAGTATATCATATCTAAATTTAACTGGGGAAGAGGGATTTTCGCTGTAAAATATCCAATGAAACCGATGGAATTGAGATATCATGATAAAGTTATATGCAACTCAATCAATATGTTCTCAAGGAAGTGACATAATAACAGAGAGCTTGGACATGACGTGATGACAGAGAACTACATTACAAAATATGTTTTTCAGAGATAAGATTTCCTCGCATTTAAAAAAACTCAATCAATACCCATACACACATGAATAAATAAGCATTACGTAGCAGTAAATCAATCATCTCTCCAGAATCTATTCAAAATCGTCCATCATCTTGAGAAAACTCCCAAGAAACACGATGTGAGGTACCATCTCAGCTTCGAATTCATTCAACATCCATTTGGTCTACAAGGCAAGGCACAGCAGCTCCTTTTGCTCTGGCAATTTACTTAAAGTTTGAGCTGCACAGCAAAAATAGCATCTGCATGTGGGGGCGTGACCTCACAATAGATCGGAAGGAAAGCATGAATGTGGATGTCAACATCGATCTTTTATATATCCTGCAGAAAAATTATCAGGGTCAAATATAGCAGCTACTAGCCTACAAACAATCCCAGGAGAGCGAGGGAGAAAAGGAAAGGGCATGGGCGCAAGCTTGAAAATCACATGAAACATGGCTTGTCTTCACCTTCCACTACGGCAGATCGATGGATCATGGATGGGAAAATGTTTAGCAGAAACTGTGATGTGAGCCACGCGCCATTGTCATCCAGCTACCGCATTAAAAACACTCTCCCCTACCTCTCTACCACCTCTGGGTGTAGGGTTTGAGGTGAAATATATTAATTGTTAGTAAACTTGGGTATGAAGAAAGGTATAGCTTCGATCCACTTGCCTCTTTAAATGATCCAAAACACTAGCTCCATTATACTATTGCTCATTGTGATGGTTCTTCGTGGCCACATTAATTATTAACTAGCACTGAAGTTGCATAATTTTTTTAAAACAAAGTTATTAAACCCCACATGAATTATGGTTCGATTCGAGTTGCGAGTTATGAATTACCAACTCAACAAGTTATTTATCTAGTCCTTAAAGGAGTGTTACGTGATAATAGAGGGTTTGCGATCTGCATAACATATGTTGAATTCGAGTCAGACGTGCATCCGTTGTAAGAACCTGGGACAATCAGAGTTTTACCCGCTCACCTAGATCCACAAAGTGTACTTTCCCGGGGGTGGAGTTTTATTGCATAGAAAAAAAGAAGTTAATTATCTAATTCAATTTAAAATAATATCATTTCAATATTAACATATAGTTTTTCTCATCGAGCTATGTGTTAGCTTATTAGATTGTTTAGGTCAAAAGAGACTCAGAGTTACATCAATTTATTTTTGTGAAGGTAAAGCTGCCATGAAAGGGTTAGCAAGAACACCTTTTACCCCTGTGAAGATGATTTTTAAATCAAAAGAGAGGAGAGGAGGAAAAGAACAAATGGGCTATGGGCCCACTAGCTCAATTGATGACCACAAGGCCGCAAAAAGCCCTTATATAAACCTCCATGACTCTCCCACTCCCGACCCCGCTTCATGCTCTCACAATCTCCTCTCAGAACATTTCATGAACACAATATCAGACCTCTAAATCATTCGAAACGTTTCTTTTCTCGATCACCATGACTAGACCGCAGCAGCGATACCGCGGCGTCCGTCAAAGGCACTGGGGTTCTTGGGTTTCCGAAATTCGCCATCCTCTCCTGTAATCCCGCTTTCTTGAAACTTTTCTCACCCATTCTTTAACTATCAAGAGAGATTTCTTTATCTGTCCTCAGAAAATTTAAAGAAACGTTTTTTCCCCACTGGAACACGCAAATCCCGTTTTTATGTTGTTTTTCTTCACTAACGCAAGTTATAAGCGCGTTTCCGGCTGTCTTAAATTCCGGTACTAAAATGAAACGTTTCGTGTGTCTCTGGACTGCAGGAAGACCAGAATATGGCTGGGCACATTCGAAACGGCGGAGGACGCGGCAAGAGCATACGATGAGGCAGCAAGGCTAATGTGCGGGCCGAAACCACGTACAAATTTCCCTTACAATCCCAATGAGCCACAATCATCTTCATCGAAGCTTCTCTCAGCTACCTTGGCAGCCAAGCTACATAAATGCCACATGGCATCTCTACAAGCAACCAAGAAAAACGAAACAGGACAGTCATATGAAGCACAGTGCAAGAAGACATTTACCTCTAGCCATGGCATTGCCGGAAAAACTGTCGGAACCTGCTCAAAATGGCAGGAGGGCAACTGGGTTGGCGAGGACAGTCAAGTAGGGAACGGTGATCATGAGCAGCAATATTTCAAGTCACTGGAAGCTCATCATATAGAGCAGATGATAGAGGAGTTGCTAGATTGTGGGTCCATGGAGTTCTGCTCTGTAGGTTCACCATGAGAGTTGCAGTCTTAAGAATCAAGATATGTAGCAGCAGTTTTCTATTTGCTAATGAAACTTAATTAATTACCCTCTTCCAGAATCTATAATCATAAAAATTGAAATGTTAATTCTTTGAAGATAGATAAATTAGCAATCTGACGTGCATTCTGATGATCCAAGGCATATTGATTCCTCGATTCTTTCCTTCCCTTTTTTGAGTTTCTCTGATCAGGTAAAGAATCCAAATCCCAAGGGCTCCAAAAGTCACGAGAGATTAGAAGTTTCATAACACTTTCACTTTTATTATCATGGATTTTTTTTTTAAAAAAAACTTTGGGATCTGAGAAGTGACTTTTTTTCATGCAAGAACACGTATATAGAGAAGGAGGGATGGCCTCCAAAATAATCCTAATCCATGATGCTACTAGCTAATTGATTTAAGCTCCATGCCACATTTCTTCTCAACTTAAAAGACATGTTAATAAATAGAAAATATCTTTCTAGACAAGGTTTGTAAACTCGACTCGATGATTGATCAAATCCAAAGCTCAGGTTACGAGTTTTGACTAAATCGAGCCATTTCTAATTTATTTTATACAGAATAAAATAACTTTTCAATTGGTTGTAACCAGATTTTGAGTGGGTCAACCTGAGTTTTGATCGAGTCATCCGGGTCAGGCCTAGTTTCGGCCCTGGGTCGGTTAGATCCTTGATCAACTCATGACCACACTAGCCCGGGTCTTAAAAATATGCTACCAGATGCTATTTTCCTGTCCCTTTTATAACATTTATTAATTGTGTGAATAATGTGTGAACACATTGTAGAAGAAGACAAGGTCTACAAAATGGAGCCCCGTCATCCAAAAACATTCTCTTCTTTGCTCACTTGCTTTTTTGCAAGGTGATAAGAGACTCGACAGCTTTGCTATCCTTCCAGCTTAGACACCTTGATTTCTTCAAAAGCATCACTTTTTGACCAATACAAGCATTCTCACTCGCTAAAATGATGAAAAACATGTTTGGGTTAACTGATCAACATCTTGTTTAATTTACTCCCTGTTTACCTCTGGCTTTTCTTGATCTAATTAACTCATATATAGCATGCAGCCTCTACTCACCAGGATTGATCCCGTATCCAACGGCTCTGAGTTATGATATCATATATCATATATATATGTATGTACACGATCAGATCCATATGTTTTTTTCCACCAAGATTAAGATTTTTATCAATTATTATAGTTTTTCCCCATATAAATTAAGATCTTCCTTTTCTTTTTGAATTTGTGATCAGAACTGTCTACAATTCCACGCCAGGGAAATATATACACTTTGTCTGCAACTTTTGACGGCTGATCTTGGAGTCGCTAAACTTTAATGCCCCAGCAATAAGGGCTGTGTATATATATATATATATATATATATATCAATCCATGCTTTTAGAAAAGATATTGCAATTTTTAATTCTACGGGCCTACATGTCTCTTCACTGAATTAAATTGCTTTCAAGGAATAACTTTTATTAGAAATATTAGACATATTCTACGCCCTCCAACATTGGCCGATCCTAATTTATGTACCGTGTCGTCAGTCCAAACCTGTAGCGGCACTTTTACTAAATTTGTCAATCCAGTTAGGTCATATTTTAAAAAAAAAAACAAGGTGGAAATTGATGAGGTTAAACTCAGAAATTAAACCTGGCAGATGAATCTGTTATCTGGGTAAAATACACAGTTTGATTTCTTTTTCCCAGAGATTTTTTAAATAATATTGTTTTATTTTTTAAAAAGAAATCATTTTAATTAACTCCAATCAACTCATCAAACTCAGAACAGGGAGCACAGGCCGAATAACTTTCTAGACTTCCGTGTGAGGGTATTTCTTTAGCCCGCACACGACTTGTATATTTAATAAGTTTAATCGTGGCTGTGATTTCTTCAGCCGAAAGTTTTCGTAAATCAATCAAGGGATACACTACACAGGCGATCGAGGAACAGAAATGAAATCTGCCAGGAGAATCTCCCTGTTCAATTTACATATGCAATTCCCTGTTATGTTTACTCAAAACAGTGACGTTTTGCCTCCACTTCTTTTGCTCAAATACCTGTGCATGGCAAATCAAAACATGCAGGAGAAAACTACCGTAGCTGATCAAGGATATGAACTACAGTTTTTTGGATTCTTCACTTTGAGTTTTATTTTTATAATTAGATCTTGAAATAATGGTGGGATCCATTCTTCTAATATAACTCATGCTTCATGATTAATCATCATCTATTAGGGAATTGATTTGTCCCCCACGAACCATTCGCATCTGAACTTCCAATAAGTACCCCTCAGCATTATTATATATGCCACTCTTAAGTCTTAACCCCTCCTACCTACTTCTTTAATTACAATTTTTCCTTTCCAATTTTAATTAATGAATTGTGGAACTTGTTTATATGAAAATATGAAAATACCCCCAATACCAAGTAACTTGTTTGTTTTCCTAATTATTTGTACACAATAAAGGTGATCTTTTTACCTTAAAATTGCTAAAAAAAGCAGTCAAGAATAATGATCATGCATGGAATCTCATGTCCAAATCATGGGGGAGACAATCATGTGGAATTTATCCCTGCTAAAATCTTAATCATAACATTTCAATCCCATGTTTAACTTTGGATCTGTTTTATCATTGGATTTAGATTCTTGAAATTGAGTGAGCGGGCAATACAAAGATCCGCTAACTATTTTTTTCTTCAAGGTTGGTGGTGAAGTACTCCTAGAAAAGCCAAGGCACTCCCCCCCCTTCTTTTTTACGTCTTCTTAAAATTGAATAAAAAAGCAATCCATGGAAGTAGAATGAAACGAACACGACAGAGTTTGTAGACAAAACTACAGCCAAAAGCGCTTGTCCCTCCCTTTCTTTTGCACCAACCCTTTTTTTTTTCCCTTGATATGAGGAAACTTCACCGTCTGATAAGATATTTTATGGGCTATGTGAACGAATAAAACCTCAGTTGTCTCATATTTTTACAAAAAAATATACGTTCTGACTCGAATTTGAGATTTTTTATGCAGATCATAAACCCCTTAACATCACGTCATATCTCTTAGAAAGTAATACATCTCCAACCCCATTAATTCCTTCACTTGCAAAACCATATATGTTATCCAAACAGGGTGCTCTCTAGGTGAATGTGCATGTATGAATTGCCCATGGTTTTAGTCGCACCTTCTTGTGGTGTAGCTAGCTAGGTTAAAGGGACAAAGATATGTGCGTGCCATCTCTCTCCACATATAGTGTGTTTCTCTTTTATTAGTTAATTATATCGAAAATATTTATTTATCAGGATCAACTACGTGCGTACATTTTGTGCTGACCGAGTGACTTCCTTTCCGATCGATCCCTGCTGCTTTTATTTTTATCCCTTTTAATAACCTTTTTAAGTACACCCTTATGAGGATCGGCCGATCATTTGCAGGCATTTTCATCGATTCTTCACATGGGAATGCATGCGGCCCATGTTGCTGTTTCAATGACGTGCCTGGACACGTCAGCAGCCACGTTGTTTTCTAGCTTACCCTTCATCGTATTCCTTGGCTGAGAGGCAGAAGGCTCTGCATCTTGTTTCCTCTGGCGACACAAGTAAGAAACATATCTGACACGACAAGGATGCATGCATCAGCATCTTATTTTGAGAAATCAATACAGGCCCACTATATGAAGCCCATTGGAACGTGCTTGTCTGATATCTGTGGGCAATGATTGGGCCCAAATGCCTCTTGATGGGCCTCGTGCATGGTTTAACGTTGAAATTCCAATCTGTCAAAGCTACGCTCATCAGTAGGTGTCCATAGTTTTTGTTGAGCTGTCATGAAACCAAAATGCTGGCCTCCTGTGTCATTAATTCTGTTGCTAGAGCACGACGTTGCAGGTATTATTCCCGCAAGACCTTCCCCTGACAGCTCAATTTCAGAACCCCGAAAACCATGGATCGAACGAAAAGCCACCACGTGTCCCCAAAACAACAAACCTTTCAAGCGTCGTACTAGTGGTCTGTCATGGGAATAACCAGTGGGAGGCCGTGAGTATAGAGCAGGCAAATTTATAATCTTGGGATGGATTCAGAATGCTGAAAGAGTAGAGCAGTAAGTGCTGGTGAGGTGACAAGTGTAATTTCATATTTGAAAACAAACACAAGGCTCAAAAAGTGGAGGCTGGATTTCACTGAACAAATAAGCTTATAAATTACAAAGTGTGTGAGAGAGTCTTTTTCCCTTCTCTTTTTCCTTGCTTCAGTCAAATGGGAATAGCTACCTAGCTAGGTTTTGCTGAAGGATTGAGAGGGAATGGCTGACGACGGCTACGACGCCATCGCTACTACAGCCACCGCCGCCAACGGCATGGTGCTTAGCTTGCAGGAAATAAAAAACGAGAACGTCGATCTTGTGAGACTCCTTCTATATATTTTTCATTTCTATTTTTTAAGCCTTTGTGTAGTCCTTGTTTTATATAAACATGTACCGTGATATCGATGATATATTGCTCTTATTTGTATTTCGTAGAAGATAACCTGTTTGATTACGGATCTCTCTCTGTTTTCGTTTCCTCTGCTTTCGTAATCTAAGTCGTGTTTGGCGACTCCATTTTTATAAGCTTTGTTGCTGCTATTTGTTACGTTAACTTACCGCCTCGGCTCTCAGAAAAAATGTTTACGATATACTGATCATCGTTTTATTGTTTTCTTTTCTACGATCTTGAGTTCTTTGTTCTTTGTTTTAAAGATATCAGAGTTCTGTTTTATCTGTTATTGTACGTTCAGTTTTCTGTTAATTTTCTATGAAACTGTTTCATGTATTTTATATTGGTGTTTTTGTTTCCAAGATTATTATCATCATCTTCTTCATCATGTAAGTTGCTGTCATTATTAAGAACTGAGATGATTAACAACAAATCCTTGTAGATAAGACTATAATTTATTGGTGGTTTAAATTAATATATATCATATGCATATCAGTATATCATGAGACATTTATCTTTTTTTATTTGGCCCCCTCATTTGGCATATACTTTCTTCGATACCAACTGCTGTTCTATTTTTGGAGGCAGTATTGTGTCTGCCAAATAATAACTACCATGTCTGGATGATGAATCCAAAAGTATTGGCTAAAATAGCTACAGCTACATATTGCCATGGCCGATCGATGTAAGCTTTTTCCTGCTTCGTTAGGAGACGCAAATAACTATTTTCAGTAACTCTGATAATTTAAGGTAAATATACAGAGCATATAAACCAGGTCTGGCTGGTTTACTCCAGCTTTATTTCCATATTTAGTTGAGATACACGTCGTCTATCGGCGTGTCCAAGCCCTCATCTGTAAAACTAGGAATTTTGTTTACCAGATTTTAGTTAGAGTATCAGACTGGCAGGAAATGTTTTTAAACCACCCAGCCATTGCATGTGACTACAAGAAAACGAAAGGTCGGCTAAAGCTACAGCTTAAGAGATTACAGCAACTTCAAGGCCAAGAAAAGTCATGTCTTGCATTAAATATCTTCATAAAAGAAGGATAGAATAATGTCTGCTGATCAACAACGATTGTTAGAATGAAACATGCTCGTCTGGGAAAATTTATAATCTCACCACTTCTATATCTGTGTCCTTCAATGGCTACAACCCTCCATTTCATCTGATAAGATGGCATCTTACTAGACCCTGGAACAATGTGTTGCTTATAGATCGAAACATTGAAGAAGCTGCCTGCAAGAGCCTCATCTTAAAATTCAAATTTACAGCTGTAACAACGACAAAACAAAAATATTATCTAATGAATTTCACACATCTGAATATACAAAAGAAGCCGTCAGTTTGAGTTATTCTCGGGTCATCAGTGAGAAGGCAGGGCAAGAGGAACAGGCTCTGTAACTCTTAGCGACCCTCCAAGCTCGAGGGGTACGAGTGGGATGAGGGAGTGAACGACATCTGTTATCAATGGCCTGTAACTTGGTTCTTGTTGCACACACAGTACTGCCACTGCAGCTACCTGTTCAAAGGTAGTATTATGATTAAATTCGTGAGTGCTAAAAGCAAGAGCAGAAAATTTGTAAGAACGCAAATATATAGATTCCTATTCAATGTACCTGGTATAAGTGTTTTAAATCCATGGTGTCTTTGATAACAGGATCCACGATGTTTGGAAGCGTCGATCTGTCGGTGAGCTGAGGCATGGCCTGCATGTAAACAAGGATGGCCCGTTAAGTTCCGAAACCTCAAGGAATTCCGATTGATATTACCTCGAGTCCTCGAGGCTAAAATGGGGTTCAAGGAAAATTACCCATGAGACTAAAGACTGGCATTGATCTGGAGACATCTGTTCCACTGGTTTTCTTCCAATCAGGAGTTCCAGAAGGACAACTCCAAAAGCATAGACATCACTTTTATCTGTTAGTTTACCTGGAAAGAGAAAACAAAGTGACCATCCGTTTCTTTCCAAGTAATTGCTTGAACAAACAATTAGGCCTCATTCACTATCTAGAACATAAAGGTAGAAAAGATACTTGTTGGTAGAATTATATAGTTCTTGAAAATGAAATTGAAAAGTTTTCCATGGATCTTGTGTTGCAAAAATCTATCACCACCAAGCAAGCCTCAGAATTAGAGGCCATAGCGAAACCTGCCTTGTTCATCATCCAACAAAATTCTTTTCGAGTTTGCTGATGCTCATTAACGAATTAAGCCTTAAGGAGGAAAGTATAAAATATCTTGATTAACCATCCATTATTATAATCTCTCACCAACAACATTGCATTTAGCAGAAGTAACGATGCTCGCTGGAAAATGATCAAATTTCACGTGACGGAAGTTTGAACTATGAAGAGTTCATTAGAGAATCCAAAAACATAATTTTAAAGGCTGAAATTGTGATAGTTAATAGACTAAGAAATCATTAAAGAAAGCAAAAACATATTCTGTGATGAGCAGAAATATAAAACATACGATATCTACCAGAACCAGTCAACAAAATGGAAGTGGCAACATTCTTGGGTTTGAACAGAATTTGACATACCATCCAAAAGGTACTCTGGTGCTACATAACCTAAAGTTCCTGAAATCTCTATGTTCTTGCTTTGGATCCCAGAAGTTACAGCCAGGCCAAAGTCTGCAAGCTGAATTAAGTAAAGACTCGTCAAAGAAACTTCGAGTTAAAATCACAAAACGATGCTGAACATGCACCTATGAGGAGGGCAGTGCTGGTAAATTTCTTATAAATGGATGGCTCTTACCTTTGCATTGAAGTTGGAATCCAGAAGAATGTTAGATGACTTTAGATCTCTATGGACAACAGGAGGATTGCGATGCTCATGAAGATACTCTAGTCCTCTGATCAACAACATTTTTTGGTGACAACAAGTAGTTAGCCTAAAAAATGGATTTCCTTTGGAAAAGAAAAGGAGAAAGAGAATAATGTGCAGAACAGAAAATTGAGAGCTGGAATTACCTTGCAACGTCAACAGCAATTTTCATTCGCAGATGCCATGTTAATGCCGATCCATGTGTCGGTCCTAAATGTTCACCAATAACATGAATTATACAAGAAAAAAAGGTACAAATTGGTATCTTCTAATTTATATTTTAAAATCCAGAAGGAGAAGACTGATACCGTGCAATTGACTTCCCAAAGACCCATTCTGCATCATTTCATACACAAGAAACCTGGATTCACCATGAATGCAGTAACCTAAAAGAGAAATTATGTTTTGGTGTTGAATTTTCGTTAACCAATGCAGCTCGTTCTGCATTTACAAACAAAATTTGAAATGAAAAGAAAAGAAAAATCAAAGAAGCCAGGATGCTTCGAAACAATATCCAAATCAATTTCATGAAAGACGTTACCTCAAATTCTCTTGCAATGTCCTGTGCTTCACCTTCAAATCTCTTCACGGCTGCAAGGAATTTTTCACTGAAACGAGCTTTATAGACACATCCATGGCCACCTTCTCCTAGAACATTATCTTCCCGGAAATTGTTTGTTGCTGCTTGCAACAACTGATATTCCATAGCTGCAACTGAACCCTTCTTCCCAGCCATCCTCAAGAGATTAAATTTATCCGCAATTGGACTCAGCGTGTGCCTTTTAGCAACATCTACATGTTAAATTTAGACAAAAAAAGTAGCAGAACTGAGGGAGCATAACAAGCACAATCGTGTGTATCATGCCTCAAAAGGAAAACTGTAAGTGCAAAAGCAATTTCACTCGTGTAAAAGAAGATACCATCGCTTTTACTTTTGGCCCTGCATTTCCCTGATTTTCTCAGTCTGTAGATCCAGAAACATGAGAAAAACAACACTATTCCACCAAGGAGAGTGGAAGCAACAACTAGAGCTATCAGGATTTTCTTATTCAAATCTTGGTGGTGCACTTCTTCAACCAGAGGAACCAAAGGCATTCCTGGATAAACAGTAAGGGAGCCTAAGCACAACATAGTTTCAAAGGAAAGCCTAAACTTGTCCAATACAATTGGATACAGTTTAAAAAAAAAAATCAAACACATCAATCAGAGAAAAGAAAAATATATTAAATGAGACAAAAGGAACTGACATGACAAGTTTTGGAGAGAAATATCCAAGCCAGATTATGAGAGGGGAGGAAACCACATCTGAGCTACAGAATCACAAGAAGGATAAATCGTCCTCTTGTTTGGGGAGAAACCAAAGGGGAAAAAAGGATAAATTTCTAGTTTTTGAATGACACAAGTTACATGGCAACAGTTTCTAGTTTTCTTCCCCTGCATTTCCCAAACTAAATCAAGTCATGGTGCTAGGGGTTTGAAATTCGAGTGTGTGATGTGAAACAAAGCAGGCCCCTTTACCCCATGTAAGAACATCAACTACAAAGACACGATTATAAAGACGATGACTGCTCAAGAACCAAGATTAAAAAAAAAAACACAAACTTGGAAACAAAGAAAAGGAGCATTATTAACGCACCTGGAGATTGAGCTTGCATTTTTGAAGAGAAGAGAAACATGGGTTTGGGTTTGTGTTTCCTAGGAAGACGAGTGGCATAAATGGTGGAAAGAGTTGACTCATCTCTGGCATCAATCAAGGAAAACAAAGTTGTACTTAACAATGCCCACATGGGCAATAACAGACCAAGAACATTCATGCCCTGTTCTCCAAACAGACGAGAGAGAGAGAGAGAGAGATTTCTGTATTTGTTGTTGTAGAGCGTGGAGGTTCCTTGTAGTGTTGTTAACTTAGAAAATCTAACTTCAAAGTATATTTGTTTGCAGAGAAGACAAAACGAGGACTGTTCCATGAAAGAGGAAAGCTAGGGGGGGAGCTCACCTTTACCAGTCTCCCTTTCAATACTCGATCCCTCGTGACGCCACGTGTACTTCAAGATTTATCTGCATTTCACCTCTACTACGTTTACCTGCATTTCAGGTTGAAAATATCAAACGTGGCGATTTTATACGGCAAGTGTCTCAAACGACTGGCTAAAAGCGATGGCAGGGAGCACCCATTATTTTTTAAATATTTTTTATTTATAATTATATCAAAATAATATATTTTTTATTCCAAAAAAAACTATTTTTATACCTCCATGTAAATGTAAAAAAAAAAACTAAAATAAATCAATTTTAAATTTTAATAAAAAAAACAGATTCGATATCAATCTCAAACACTTTTTAATAAATAAATAAATAAATATTTTATCCAGTTATGAACGAGGGAGGGGGGCAAGTGGACATGAAATCATGTGACAGTAATTGAATTTTGAATGATGGGCCCCGGTGTTCTCAAAAAAAAAAAAAGTTTTGGGAGGAAGGTGACGTGGGCCGTGCATCAATTATGGTGTTCTGTTTCTAGTCCATGCCTCCCTCTAATTTCAATTTCAAAATACCTCCTGTTTTCTGGCCCTACCTAAAGCGCTAGCTTTATTAATTCACGTTTTCATAAGATTAATTCAAATTTATATTTTTATCCAAACACAAATGATATTGCTTTTTTATTTTTAATATGATTAGACTTAAATCAGATTTCATATATCATGAGTCAATTAGTTACGTTATTCTTATTAAATCATGTCAAAATAAAAAATAATTTCAAAATAAAATTCTGTTTAAGTCAAGTTTTTCAATCATTAGGTCAACCTGTTAATCATGTTTAATAATTATGTTTTATTATATCAAAAAAAATTCCATCTATATGTGAAGTAATAATTTCTTCTTTTGTTTTCAAAATGTTTACCTATTCTCTTTTAGCCCTATTCGTTGTTATAGTTCAAAACAAAATTTGAAAAAAATATTTTTAATTTTTACTTTAAACTAAGAAAAAAATTATGTTTCTAGATCGTTTTTATATGTTAATGTCAAAAAATAATTTTTTTAAAAAAAATAGCATTTTAATGCATTTTTAAAACAAAAACTTTTTTAAGAACAACCTCAACCAGGAACATTAGATTTTTTCTTAAAAAAATATATTATTTTAAGAGTTCCAATCTAAATTTTTTTGATTAAAAAAATTTCAAACCTCAATTTAAAAGGTCTGAGAAGTTGGAAAATTATAATAATCTTGTCAGCTAAAATATCTTCTGCCTATATTTCGATTATGAATTATCACACAATCTTCTCTCCCTCTTGTCAATTTTCAATTTATGATCTTCAATTTAAGAGGTCCTTGTTTATGCTTTTTTAAAAGTATTTTTTTTTAAAAAAAAAAAGTTTTTGATTTTAATTTTAAATTATTTAAATAATAATTATTTTGATGTGTTAATATTAAAAATAAATTTTAATAATTTGTTTTTTAAAAAAACATATCCCAAGCCGGTCTTATCTCATGGTACAGAACAGCTTTGATCACTCAGCCTGTCGATAATTGAAAAAGGTCCCCTGTTAATTGAAAAGGGTCCCCTGTTAGTGACTGTGTTGGGATTACGATTGAGGGCGTAAGTGTTATTGGTTTATAAATAAATTAAAATAATATTTTTTATTAAAAATAAATAAATTAAAATTAAAAATTAAAAAAATTCAATTATTTTTTAAACACAAACACAGTGTAAAACAATCTTATAGTATAACCAAGCAAGATAAATGTGTATTTCATTTCATTTTAAAAGTGATTTTAAAAAATTAAATTTATTTATTTATTTATAATTAGAGCATTTTTATGTGCGGATATAAAAAATAATTGTAAAAATAATATTATTATATTAATTTTTAAAAGAAAAACACATTTAAAATCATTAGAACTAAAACGGCCTTTATCTATCGGGATAACCATGACCCCCTCCTCTCCAGATAGAAGTTTTCTGTCTTCCTTTTAGGCTCTCCACTGCGTGTTGAACACGTGGCAATTGAAGCAAAAGTAAGTGCTCCAAATGCGTGACAAAAAGAAAAAAGGGAACTGGGAGAGAAATAGGTGGAGATGGCCCGTGTCTGTGTGACTCCCATTAAGGCAGCCTCCACTCTCCGCCGCCACTCCCAAAAACCACCACCGTAAACCTTACAGCAGGGAGCGAATAGAGATAGCAGGAAACCAATCACGGCTCCCACGTGAGTTTTTATTTTCTGCCAGCGATATCGAAACCTGGAAGACAGATCGAAGCTCGCGTCTGTGATTTCCACGACACTGGGCAAGCAGCTGGATTGCAACCAGAGCATTGAGTGTGCTGCTCCCTTGATTATCCATCTTGTTCTTTAATTCTGTTAACCATCAGAGATTAAGCGGCCTCCATGCATGGCTTGTACGATCAAAACTAGCACCCGGCTCCTTGTTAATTGGAACTCTGCGCAGCAAATGTTAGGTTGCTGAGAGTAGACGCAGAGGAGTTTAAATGGCAGCTCAAAAGCTGGAGAATTCTGCTGCTTCTCACTGTAACAACAACATTCTCCCATTCCAAAATGTAGATTTGATAAGAAAAACTTAATTGTGAGATTCTATTTTCATTCCTGGATCAATCATTTTAATATTTTGATTTTCAAATGTAGATTCGATAAGAAAAACTTACTTGTGAGATTCTATTTATAATATGATTTTTATTAGTTTTAGCACACCTAGTTAATTGAAAGTCCTTTAAACTTGAAGCTTGTAGAAACTCACACTATTTTATATTTGATTGTTATCAAATACAATGATATAGTAAAATTTGAACTTGTGACTGTTGGATTAATAAGGTTCTGATACTATAATATCTCATTTAAAAACTCAAACTATTAGGTGAAACAATAAAATAAAAATTTTATTATTATCCGACAGTATCCATGTATGTCTATCAGTGTTATTTATCAGAAAAAAACAATCAAGATGATGATTGCCATCGTTGCTCTCCAAAATGAAGAACAGTTAGGTCTTGATTGAAGAGTAATTTTCGCTTGCGTCCAACAAGTGTTTTTTTGTCCTTAAAGGCGACAACAATACGGAGCCACGTGCTTCTTGTTATTTAGAGTTATGTATTTTTTTAAGAAAAGGTCAACAGCTTATCATTATTTTTATGGGAAGTGGTTTGACGAGCTGCAGACAAACATGCAGCTCCCCTACTAGGAATTAGAGGGGAGGGAAAAAACACTTGGGGGAGGGGCTCTATGCACCATGGATCAGTTTTCGTCTATGGAGATTCCATCGGGTTTTAAATAAATCTTTTTAACAATGCATTTCTTGTAAAAAAATTAAAAAAAAATCTTCTTTGGATGAACTTATATGTTACGAGTTGTGTGATGATTTATGTTCTTACATTTAGATGATATGACTATAAATATTGATGAATTTCTTCTTTGGATTTGAATAGATGATGTGTTGGGAACAGAAAGAGTAGTTTTATTATATAAAAAATTGCATCCCAATGATTTTTTTTTAAGTTTATCTTAATTTAATGACGTTTAAATTTTAAAGTTTGATGTTAAATTTAAGTCCTCAAAAAACATGGCGTGATGATACAAAATTTATGATCTCTACAACATATCTCGAGTTCGAGTAAAAACCCAGAATAGCCGTGGTTTTACTCACTCACCTGGACTCACAAAGTATATTTTCCGGATGATAGGGTTTCCTCGCATCCACAAAAAAAAAATGTTAGATTTAATATTAATGATTTAAACTCCAAACATTATTTCTACAATTCTAAACTTGTAACCATGTCTTTTAAATATAAATTTAAAAAATATATTTTTAACATCATCACATCAAAATAATTCAAAAACACCAAAAAAAAACATTAATCTAAAATAAAAAATATTATTTTATTTACTTTTCAATATCCCGAACCTCTCGATCAGAGAGGTGGGTTCTTACCTTGGATTTGGGTAAATTGGTTGCGCCTGGGCTGGATAGAGCCTAAGTTTTTAAGGCATCTCTTTTCTGGGTCGAAGTTCGAAATACTCTGTAAATGGCCCATGGGCCTCTACTGACCATGAGTTGCTAGCAGCAGGGGAACGACAAGGAGAGCAAAAGTTTTTTTTTTCTTTTCTATAGCTAGAACGATTCACAAAGATTCTATTAGTTCTCCTGTTATAATTATTTTAATTTATTTTTAAATGACCTGAATAGAAATTAATACTAGAAACTAAATATAAAAAATTGGAAATATTAATTCGATTCAATTACTTTTATTAAAATAAAATTGTTTTATTTTTAATTTCTCAAAATATAACATAAATCAGGTTAAGTACGAGTTTCGTGTTCTTCGAAATGAGGTTTAATATTGAGCATGAATCTCAGGGAGGGAAGTAAATTGAGGATTGACAAATTGACATTTACTGATATGGTTTGCATTTAAGGTTCTTCGTCTCGTGAAAACAATGGCACGTAAACCTAGGCCGCCATGGCAGGGAAGAGCTTCAAGAATTCCCTGTCCGTCTCTGCTGGTCCATTGGAACTCGAAACATAGCTGCCCTCACTCTGGCTATTGACCGCCATTAATGGATACTGTGAAACAATTAATTGCCTCTTTTCGCGAAACCTGTCATAATTATTATAATTTGTTTTTATAATAAAAACATTATAATAATATTTTTATTATTATTCTTCAATATTTTTTAACGCTATGCCAAAATAATCTGAAAATATATAAAAACAATTAAATTAAAATATAATTTTTAACAACTATTTTTGAAACAATAAAAAAAATAATGAGCTAAGCCCCGCGCAAGGTGATGTTGCTTTTTAGGGCATGCCCGGGCTTTGAAGGGTTCCTGACACCATCAACAGGGAATTAATACTTCATGGAACCTTGAAATCATCATTTTTTTTATAATATCTTTTTTATTTTAGCCGCTTGTCTTTTAATTATGGTATAGTTCAATCTATATATATATAGAAACACTCGTTACCATTTTCATGCTGACGACGAGAGTAGCAAAATGAAGTGAAATCGAGAAAAATGGAAGCAAACAAAGTGATGGCGATTCTTTTAGCAATTCTTCTGATGACAGAATCACTCTCAGAAGCCAGGCCTCACCTCGAACACGAACAAATTACCAGAGGCAAAGAAAAAGAAGAGAAGAGAATTAGAAGCAGCGGAGGTAGCGGTGGACGGGGCAGAAGTAGTGGAAGACGATCAAGAGGATCATCCAACTGTGACCCCTTGTTCCAGTACCTGTTTGGAAGCTGTGGCCAATGGCCTTTCCCAACCTCCACCTCCCCAGACAACCCCTTTCAGCCCTCACCAAGAACCTCCCCTCCTAGAAGGAGAACTCCACCGTTGCCTCCTCAGGTGCCTTCTCCACCACCACTTATTCTACTATCTCCACCACCATTTGTGCAACCTCCTTTAGTACCATCGCCACCTGCCGCGGTCCCATCACCACCACTAGTTGCTACATCCCCCCCACCTCCACCTGCAGCAGTCCCATCGCCACCTGCCGCTGTCCCATCACCACCGCCAGTTGCTACGTCCCCCCCACCTTCACCACCGCCACTCTCTTCCCCACCACCACCGCCAGTTGCTACGTCCCCCCCACCTTCACCACCGCCACTCTCTTCCCCACCACCACCACCAGTTGCTACACCCCCCCCACCTTCACCGCCGCCACTCTCTTCCCCCCCACCACCATCTCTACCACCACCTCCTCCATCCCCGTCTCCCCCTCCACCACTACCATTGGTTCCTTCTCCACCACCACCAATACCCTCTCCTCCTCCTCCGGTACCCATACAAATCCCACCACCTCCCCTGGTCCCTTCACCAACTCCACCTGAAGTGACACCATCGCCAATAAATCCATGGCTATTACCTCCACCTGAATTCACACCTCCACCTCCACTAGTCCCAATATTTGATCCACCTACAGGCCGACCAGACAGACCACCAGATGATGAGTTTACACCAGCACCACCATTAGTTCCAATATTTGACCCACCAGCAGAACCAGATATCCCATCACCAGATAATGCGTTTACACCATCACCACCATTAGTCCCAATATTTTCCCCACCAAGTACTGATCAACCAGATTTGCCACCAGATGGATTTACACTATCACCACCATTTCCCTTATTTAATCCACCACCACAACAAGATTTACCACCAGCTGATGAGTTTACACCAACACCTTTTCTACCACTATCAACACCTCCACCACCAGAGGAAGATTTGCCACCATTTCTACCATTTATTGGACCACCACCAACTGATGATTTTACACCAGCACCACCATTAGTCCCCGTATTTTCTCCACCTGTACCTGATGATCAGCCTCCACAATTTCCACCACCTATAGAATCAACCACCCCAAATGCACCTGACCTTTATTTTGCACCTCCTTTAGTGCCTGAAATACTAAATAACCCACAGGAGCCACCACCATTTTCTTCTGTGCCGCCAGCACCAGATGCTGTTTAAAATGAGCCAGGGCAAACGCTCCCCGCTTCAGATTCCAAAACCACTGATTGCTCCTCCATTAAAGAACTGATTGTTCTTATTATTCTTTTTTGCTTTGTACTAGAATCAGTTAAAAAAAACAAGCAAAAAGTAGCTGGTCCTGACGATGAGGTTAGCATTAATCTTGGCATATGTTTTTCAGCTTGTTCTTTCATCGCTATATATTTATATGTATTCCATACTTTGTTAATCTTGTCGAGTATATAATATTGTAATAAATCGTGAAAGCACAAAGATCTATCGACTGCAATGATCTTGTGATGCATAGGCTGATGATAAAGTTGACAAGGGCGCCAAAAGTTTCAAAAAACAATTAGAGACCTCTTTTAAGGAATTTTAATAGTCCCCTAAGTTTATGATTCTCTTATATAGGTCCCTCTTTTCTTAGAACTATTGTGGGTTTCTTTGAAAAATAAATGTAATTTAACTGAGCTTGTTTAAAAGTGAATTTATATCACTTTTTTTTTTTATATAATACTTTTGGCCATATAGATCTATCTACCAAAGGGATTGATTAACCTGTGCTTTAAAAAAAAACTTGAAAAAAAATAAAATTTATTATTTTAAATTAAAAAATTTATTGTTTTTATATTATTTTTATATGTTAATATCAAAAATAATTTTTTAAAAATAAAAATATTATTTTAATATATTTTTGAATAAAAAATACTTTTAAAAACAATTTCATCATTCTCATACAAGTTAGAAAGTAAAAAAGCAAGGCCTAGTTCATAGAAGTTCCTTCCACCACAACACTTCATTTTTTTTCTTACTTTACAATTCAAGTAAAAAAGAAACTTTTTTTTCTTTTCACTAGGCATATTTAATTTTTTTTAATAATAAAAAAAAAATCTAGATTGATTTGAAGGATAAATTCAGAATTTGACCGCACGGCCTGACGTGGTCAAAATAAATAAAAATAAAGTATATATATAAATGGGACTTGAGTACTATTCTTGAAGTTGAACTTGTGTGAAATTGAGCGAGATTTCACTCATCTATTATTCTAATTGTGATAAATTTCTTCCGATCATCAGTCTACTTCCTATCTTGGATCCCTCTCATTCTCGGGCAAGCTGATTGCATGACCAGGCGGTTGCCGTTTAGTTTTATGAAACTGTTACTGATTTTGTTTGGAATTATGTTATTGTACAATGGAGCTATTTAACAAAATTATTTTTTATTTTAAATTATAAAGTGGTGCTTTCAGATTATTTTTATATGCTGATGTCAAAAATAATTTTTAAAAAATATATAAAAAATCATTTTGAGATATTTTTGAACGAAAAATATTTTGAAAAACAATCTCAACTACACTTTCAAACATGCATTAAATATATAGTTGTTGCGCCTGAAGATAGACTTGTACCAACAACCACTCACTTACGATTATATTCTGTGGCTGTTAATATAATGATTACTAGAGATTTACATGGTTATTAATTTTAGGATCCATAAAATTAATTGATATAGACGTTAACTGATGCATATATTTATTTGAATATAAAAAAATGAAGCATTTGCGAAATATCATAAACCGAAGCTTCATCTTCTCTTCCCCGACTTCGAACGGCTATTCCATTTGATTTCAGCATTTGCGAAATTTCTAAATCATCTATCGACAAGCGATTCTAACAACGATCGAAAATGGGTGGTCATAGTTTTAAAAGTAAGATTGGTATAAAAAATTAATTAATGTTTTTTTTATAGTACTCGGCCGGGGCCAGGGAAAAAAGAGGGAGAGGATATTCTGCCTCATGCTAACATGGGCCTTAAGTCTCGTGAAAATCGATTATGGGCTTTAAATTAAAGGATGCTCAAAACTGAACTAGCTTTCAAACTTGGCGGCCTGACTCGCCAGTGGTCCATGAAAGGGCAGCGGCTGCTATTGGATGCTCTTCCAATCAATGCGTTCCATGTTGCCTGCAATTATGGCAACGACAAGAAAACCTCTTCCGTGCCGATATCAGCCTGGAATAAGTTTTTTTTATGATTTTATATTTGAATTATTATAATATAATAATTACTTAAAACTTATATAATTATTAATTTTAGAACTCGGAAGATTAGTTAAGGTGTTCGTAAATTAATTCAGACACTCATATTAAAAAAACTTTTATGTAGGTTTTGGACGGGCATCTCATGTCCACGTATGAACAAATTATTTTATTAATTTTATTTTTTAACAAAAATAAAATAAGCCAAGTAAATTAACAAATAAAATATTATTAATTATTTTGTCATTTCCATAATTTTTTCACATTCCAAAAAGCTCTAATTAGTTAATATATATATATATATATATATATATATTGAATTATAAGATGTATTATTGGAAAAATACTATTTTTCGTTCTTTTTTGTGTGTAATTCCAGTAATATTTAATTCAAGTTTATAACATCAATATATTATCTGGCCAAACTAAAAACCCAATATTTTTATATCTTAAATTTTCTAAATTAAAACTATCAAGCAAAACAAGGTTTAACGAAATATAATTTTTGGCTCACGTCCATTAATATGAGGGCTCTGTTTTGTCCCACCACGACCAATTGGCTTCCTCTTTAAAGTTACGGGCAAGTTGGAGACAAATGGTGGAGTGGACAGCTTAGCTAGCTCCCCGTGTTCAGGCACGTGCTTTGCGTGGACCCTTAGAATTCTTATCCTGTGTGCTGAATGTCAATTTCGTGGAAGAAAACATGCATGGAAATATCTCACCGGCTCACACGTTTACCACAAAATATCCGGATGCTAACGAGTTGTTGCAGCATGGAGGAAGTGAAGGGTATTCTCGTGAACCATCTGTTAGAATAAATAACAAACTAGAGGGGAGAGTTCTAGTTATAAATCGAGGACACTGTAAATTACAGTTAGCAATCTTTTTGTTGTGAGTTTGTTACTTTTTTCAATCATCCATGATTCCTAACAGGAAGGGCAGTTATTATTTGTTAATTAAATTAACTTTTTATCTGTTTTTTCACGTATTCATTTTACTTATTTAAGATGTTATGTTATCGTTTCTCATGCTGAAATCATTACCTTTTTCTATCTTTTTTTTTAAAATCAACAATAAAAATCTACTATATTTTTAGGTTTTTATGCATGTCGGTCCTTATATTTTTAGGTTTCTATGCATATCGGTCTTCATCTCGATTAAATCTCCCTAACACTTCTCTTTCTCAGTCTTCATCTCGATAAAAATCTCAATCGATCAAATTTCTAACACTTCTTCTTCACTTTTTAGTGTCTTCACCGTGCAACGTCCTCACCCCGGGCCAATGCTCCTTTCTCTTAGCCCAATGCATAAACTCACCAGACATTGCTGTTGCTAACTTGCATGAGCCATGAATCGTAGAGCTTCGAAGCCATTAAAAAGGAGGAGGAAGAGTTTGAAGACTTGAAGTTTCTCTTCTGATGTGCTGTGTATTCATTGAAAAAGTAGAAAGCCTAATCTTGTAACTTTTGTTGGCTTCGAGATTATGTGGGAGTGGTTGATCTAGGAGATATAAGGACTAGCAAATAGGAGATTGACATGTGGATCAAGCTTAGCCAAATCTAAAGGATTTCAATTGTTTTTTTTACTCTTTTTTTTCTTCTCAGCCATGGCTATTAATAATTATATATATATATATGATTTCAATATATTGCAGGCGATTCACAATATATATGGTCGCTCCCGGCTCAAACAGCCAGTGGAGTTAGACCAAAAGTTTCTTCTCTTTTAGCCCATCAAGAGGTTCTTCTTTTTTTCTTTTTTGATATATTAAAAAAAAACAGAGTGATTTTTAACCAAATGTCATCATTCTCAAAATTAACTTCTGAATTCCATTTTTCTAAAAAAGAGTTTTTTTTTTTATTTTAAAAAAAGGAACTTTGATTGAATAGACTTAATTTAATTTAATGACTAGGATCTTAGATTAAGTTTTAAATCATAAAAACTCAAGTTTACATTTAGCTCGATCAAACCCTCAAATGACTCGCTAAGTTAACCCAAAACTTAAATGACCTAACCTAACTTAGATGAGAATTAATTTATTGTTATTTTTGAATAAATTCATAAAATATAAAAAATAATTTATAAATTCTTAATCTCATATATTTTTTTATATAATCTCTAATTACTTTATTATTTTTGTTTATGATGCCAAAAAAACTCTAAGATGGAGTGAAAATAACTTTTCCTTGGTCAAGCTGTTGCTTAAGATGATGATTGCAGTTGTTTTTAAAGGATTTTTTTGATTGAAATCATTAAATAATTTTTTTATAATTTAAATATATTTTTGAATACACATCAAAATATAAAAAATATATTTTATTAATGAAAAAATATACAAACTATAAACTAGAAGACCCTTGCCTGCGCGCGCTCCCTCTCTCTCAGGCTTGTTTGGGAGTGCGGTTGCGGTAGCTTTTCAAAGTGCTATTCGTGCCGAAATACATCAAAATAATATTTTTTTATTTTTTAAAAATCATTTTAACATCAGCACATTAAAATAATCTAAACACACTATTTTTTTTATTTAAAATGCATAAAAAAAAATTGAAATTTGATAAAACACCGGTTGCACCGCTAATCCTAACAGGCTCTAAGAAACAAAACAACAATGAAATTTCGGGGAAGCGCGAAAAGCTAAGCCAGAAGTACATGATCTGATTTTTTATCTTTCCTTTTGTTGTTGGGGGTGGCGGTCGCGTGGGAAAGATATAAAATCAACTCTGACGTCATCAATGATCCAATATCTTTCCTTGTTCCCGCTATTAAGTATTAACCGAAGACGAGTGGCGTCACCGGCGATGCTTGACTGCACGGATGTGGTTCTAGAAAGCCAGCTAGCCGGTGCTGGAAACTTTTGATGACTCAGGTCAACCGTCAATTAATAGCAAGAGGACTTGAAGGAAGAGAGTTCACATCCGGCCACACCCACAAATTTTGACCGTCACACGATGGTGCTTCTAGAATCATTCTCTCTTCCTCTCTTCCCCTCCTTTTCCTTTCATGATTTAGTTGACAGAATATTGCTTTAATATTTTTTAATGCTTGGGCATTTGAAAATGTTCTTGCACGATAATACCTCTATTAATTTTATAGATTTTAAATTTAATGACACTATATCATCATATTAATAACCACAGAGAAACAAATTTTTAGTGCTAAACTTTTATCATCGGGTTATCTACAAAATGATTATATATGTAAGTATTTTTGTAAGGGTATATTTTTTTTCTTATAAATATTATCATCATTAATAAATCAAGATTATAAAAAAAAGTGTTTTTATATTCCAAACCTTTAGAAAAACTATTTTTAAAGGCAATGCGAAACTTTACCTTACACTAAACATTCATTAGTGCAATGATAGAAATCCATTTCTTTAAAAAATATGTATAAACTCTATTTGCTAAGTTCAATGATATATATTTTTAGAATCTTCGTGATTGAATAATAAAAAAAAAAACCTTTTCTTAAAAATCAAGGCGTCACATGCAGGGTCAAAATCCATTCACAAGACTTTGCTGGATCTGGAGTTTGAAACGATAACAAAAGCAACGGTCCCTGTTAATCACCACCTAGATTATATAATCAGAGATGGCAACGTTAACGAGTTGACCCGGGGCAAGGACCAAACTATAACCAAGACAATAACATTGTGCCAAACCTAAAGAACAACTGTAGGGCCATATTTATTGTTCCTTAATTAATTTATTTTCCAGAACCTTTTATTCTTACATAACAGCCTGTGGAATTTATCAAATATTTAAAATTCAAAGTCTTCTATATAGACTTTTATACTGTTCAACACCAACAAGAACGAAGAAGTCCTCTATTTATCCATGCATTTTCTAGCTGTTTTTAAGAGAGAAATATATATATATATAAAATTCAAAGTGCATAAATGAAAATTCCAATCTAAATTGTAGAATACTATATTGTCGGAGCTGAATATAGTCAATTGGCTCTTTTCCCTGCTAGTAATGCTAGCCTACTTTGAACGTTTCGAGAATATGTTATTATTAATTTTTAAAATAATCTTAATATTAAAAATAAATTTAAAAAAACATAGTATGTAACTATGTATACCAATTTCCCGACGATCCTGTGAAAAACAAAAAAAAGAGAAGGCATCAGTGTGGTGCATGCAAAACGTGGTAAGAGGGACGAAGCATTTTTTATTTATTCTAGAGATTGACAGTAATAAAATACACCCTTCAATTATTTTATTTATTTTCAGGGCAAATAAGAGGAACCCAACTCCCAGCTACCATTTTTTTTTCCATTCACTGCAGTATCTTCTAAGTTCTAATGACTTGTCTTATTTTGTCTTTAAATTTTTAATCAATAATAATAAAAAAGAGTTTGAAAAGTTCAAACGGGAGGCCACCACCACACACCATTCCTGCACACCAGCATCTCTATAAAGCGTGTTCTCGCTTTATTCATGGACACCCCACCTCCACATTTTTTTCACTGTAAGAGCAAGATCAACCCAAGATATTTTGCGATTTCTTTGATTCAAGTTCAAAACATAGAAAACGAAATCCGGGTCTTGATTGGTTCTAGCTGTTTTTGAAGATTTATTTTGATTCAACATCCAAAACGAAGCAACGAGAGAAAGAGAAAACAGTATCTGGGTTCTGGTTGGTTTTACTTGCTGTTTAAGTATACTCACCCATAATCTATGGAGGGTGGTGATATTTATAGAGCTAGTAGTAGTCTCAGAGGTAGTTTCAGAGCAGGTTCTTCAGCGTGGAGAAACGCTACGGTGGAAACATTTTCAAGATCTTCAAGAGAAGAAGATGATGAAGAGGCTCTAAAATGGGCTGCAATTGAGAAACTTCCCACTTATGATCGATTAAGAAAAGGTATAATAACCAGTGCATCGAAAGGTGTATCTAGTGAAGTAGATATTGAAAATCTTGGAGTCGAAGAGAAAAAACAGTTGCTTGAGAGGTTGGTCAAAGTTGCTGAGGAGGATAATGAGAAGTTCTTGTGGAAGCTCAAGAACCGTATTCAAAGGTAAAAAACCCTCCTTTGTTTCTTCTTTTTTTGTGTATTTTCTTTGCTTAATCGTAGAGAAACTGTTCTCATGGAGTTTTGACTTTTAGAGAGAACTGACTTCTAATTTATTATAACTGACTTAGAGGGAGAGATAAAAAGTTTATACTGAATCGGCTATTTGTTAATTTCTCATTCATGACATAACTTCAATAGGGTTTTGATCCAGAAAAAAAGAAGAAGCTGAAAAGATGGATTTTGTTCAGCCTCTGTTTTAATTGGAAAAGTTGTCGAAGTATTTGATCTTTTGTAATTTTTGTTTCTTCAGGGTTGGCATTGATGTTCCAACAATTGAAGTTCGGTACGATAATCTAAATATCGGAGCGGAAGCAGATGTAGGAAGCAATGCTTTGCCTTCTTTTACTAAGTTCACTTTTAATATAATAGAGGTAACTACTTCGGCAAACGTTTATAATCAATTATTGCTACTGAAATATGTTACTTTTGCTCATGCTTTTCTTATTAACTAATCACCATTTTATCAATTTTGAAGGATTTGTTGATTTCTCTTCGTATCCTTCGAAGCAGAAAGAAACCACTCACCATCCTCAAGGATGTTAGCGGAATCGTCAAGCCATCAAGGTAAGATGATCACGGTCTGAAATCTGTTTTCTTAAAAATTCCTTCAATAGTTAGTTGCCGATTCTTAATTTCTGTGTTATGTATAGATTGACTTTGCTTCTGGGTCCTCCAAGTTCTGGGAAGACCACACTGTTGTTGGCATTGGCTGGAAAACTTGATCCTAATCTGAAGGTGGTGATATATTCTTGTAAATATGTATGATCCATAAGGATTTAGCTTTTAGTGTCTGTTTTGATTTGAGAAGTTGACTCCTCTCATGCAGTTTTCTGGTCGTGTGACTTACAATGGTCATGAGATGAGTGAGTTTGTACCACAAAGAACAGCAGCCTATATCAGCCAGCATGATCTCCACATAGGAGAAATGACTGTAAGGGAAACTTTGGCGTTCTCTGCCAGATGCCAAGGGATTGGATATCTTCATGGTTAGAACAACGGGTTAAATTCTCTTTGTATTTCTAACAGAACCATAAGTTACTCTGGTGGTCTATAACCTCATAAAACTTTGGCACTTGACAGATATGTTGGCAGAGTTGTCCAGAAGAGAGAAAGACGCCAACATTAAGCCTGATCCTGATGTTGATATCTTCATGAAGGTGAGGAAATATATTAATATTCTGTGTACTAATTGATTGAAAAATAACAAGGAAAAAAGAAGGATATAGAAACTTTTCTATAAAACAACATCATTATTCAGTCCATCAATGTTCTTATATACAAACCATATTAAAAGGCCTCTCTTTTCACTACACAAACTCTACGCCAATGTATCAAATCTCATGATTGTTGACTAGAATTGGTAAAAGAAGTTACAATTTCTGGTGTTTCTGGTATTGCAGGCAGTGGCAACACAAGGTGACGAGGCCCAAGTCATCACCGACTATGTCTTAAAGGTAGTATCAGTATGCAGTACTCTAGCATCGTAAAATCTTCAGAAACCATGAAAATGATGTCCCTCAAATGTTTTGTGCCTTCTCTAAAAATTACAGATATTAGGATTGGAAGTCTGCGCAGACACTATGGTCGGGGATGAAATGATAAGGGGTATCTCTGGAGGACAAAGGAAGCGTGTTACAACCGGTAACAATCTCCACCACTCCATTCCTAGTATCAGGGATCAATTAGTTTTCTTCACTATACTAATCTACAATAATGAATCATAGGTGAAATGATGGTTGGGCCATCAAGGGCATTGTTTATGGATGAGATTTCTACTGGCCTGGACAGCTCAACAACTTACCAAATTGTGAGCTCATTGAAGCAAACCGTTCACATTCTCAATTGCACCGCTGTCATCTCACTTCTCCAGCCAGCACCTGAGACTTATAATCTCTTCGATGACATTATTCTCCTGTCAGATGGCCAAATTGTGTACCAGGGGCCTCGAGAAAATGTGCTTGGATTTTTTGAACATATGGGCTTCGAGTGCCCTGTAAGAAAAGGCGCGGCTGACTTTTTGCAAGAGGTAAGCATAAAGAAGGCAGTTGTGTTCAGCACCTTTGTTACAATAAGACCAGCCGTATGTGTTATCATAATCTTTGTCAATAATAAATGAATTCATTGCAGGTCACATCAAGGAAAGATCAAGAGCAGTACTGGGCACGAAAAGATCAGCCTTACAGGTTTATCACAGTCAATGAATTTGCTGAGGCTTTTCAATCGTTCACTGTGGGACGGAGGATTGCAGAGGAGCTTTCAATACCGTTTGACAAGTCCAAGAACCATCCAGCTGCTTTGGTAACCAAAACTTATGGAGCTGGGAAGATGTTTCTGCTTAAAGCTAACCTGTCAAGAGAATACCTGCTCATGAAGAGGAACTCATTTGTCTACATCTTCAAGATTTGCCAAGTATTTTCCGACAGATCTTGCATCATCTAAATTTCTGTTTTTTTTTTTCCTTTCAAATTTTGCATACGGTGTGACACCTTTTCATTTTGTATCAGCTTACAATAATGGCACTCATTTCAATGACACTCTTCTTTCGGACCGAGATGCATCGAGATACAGTCACGGATGGTGGAATTTATACTGGTGCTTTGTTCTTCTCTGCAATCATGATCATGTTTAATGGCATGTCAGAGCTGTCCATGACCATTGCAAAGCTTCCTGTGTTTTACAAGCAAAGAGACCTCCGATTCTTTCCTGCATGGGCATATGCAATTCCTCCATGGATCCTGAAAATTCCCGTCGCATTTGTTGAAGTTGCTGCATGGGTGTTCTTAACCTATTATGTGATTGGATTTGATCCTAATGTTGTAAGGTAAATAAAAATTCTTATTTCTTTAAAACTTGTTCGAGAATCCTTGCTGATCCAGCTGATATATCAAGGTGATGTTTTTCTGCAGGCTTTTTAAGCAGTACCTCCTGCTTTTTCTAATTAACCAGATGGCATCTGCATTATTTCGATTTATCGCTGCAGCTGGGAGGAACATGATTGTTGCTAACACCTTTGGGTCATTTGCACTACTTACACTTTTTGCTCTTGGTGGCTTCATCCTGTCACGAGGTATTATGATTATGCTTTGAAATTGTATTTTGCAATTTAATATGAAAGAATTCTTTTTTACTTCTTGTTTCATGCCACAGAGCAAATAAAGAAATGGTGGATATGGGGTTACTGGATTTCACCATTGATGTATGGGCAGACAGCAATAGTAGTGAATGAGTTCCTTGGAAATAGTTGGAGCCATGTATAGTTTCTGTAACTGACCATCTGTATATTTGTGCCTTCGGCTCTTAACAGTCAACTGATAGCTGAAGTTATTTTTCAAATCACAGATTCCTGCAAACTCCACAGAATCACTAGGAATCCAAGTTTTGAAGAGTCGCGGGTTCTTCACAGAAGCATACTGGTATTGGATAGGAGCAGGGGCAACAGCAGGATTCATACTAGTATTAAATCTCTTCTTCGTTCTGGCTCTCACTTTCCTTAATGGTAAATGTCACTAACCTCTCAAATCCGTAGCTCTTGAAATTTAGAGTTTATTTTAAATTATTGCAAATCATGGTGGCAGCATTCGAGAGGCCTCAGGCTGTTATATCTGAAGAGCCTGAAAGTGATGACGCTGGTCGCAAAGCTGAACGAGCTATTCAGTTATCCAACCATGGAAGTAGTCACGGAACAAACACAGGTAAAAGAACTCCATCAATGAAGTGTGTTTGTCCTCCATTTCTCAATCCTATCGGGTACTAATTACCAATATAATTTTAATTTCAATTTCCAACAGGGGGTGGAGTTGGAATTAGCAGAAGTAGTTCGGAGGCCATTGGCGGGGTGGTCAGCAATAACAGGAACAAAGGAATGGTTCTTCCATTTGAACCACATTCCATCACATTTGATGACATTATTTACTCCGTTGACATGCCACAGGTATCAAATTTTAGTAAAGTAGGATTATATCTCCCCTTGATGTGATACGATTCTGGGAACTTGACAAAACCGATCATATTGGCATTGAAATTTTCAGGAAATGAAAGTTCAAGGAGTTGTTGATGATAGATTAGTGCTTTTGAAGGGTGTGAGTGGAGCTTTCAGGCCTGGTGTGCTTACAGCTTTGATGGGTGTTAGTGGTGCTGGAAAAACAACTTTGATGGATGTGTTAGCTGGTAGGAAAACTGGTGGATATATTGAGGGAGAAATCAACATTTCTGGGTACCCAAAGAAGCAAGAAACGTTTGCTAGAATTGCTGGATACTGTGAGCAAAATGACATTCACTCTCCACAAGTTACTGTTTATGAATCCTTACTCTACTCAGCTTGGCTTCGTCTACCACCTGAAGTTGACTCTGAAACCAGAAGGGTAGGTGCTCCCTGCCTTTAAATATGCTTTAGGCATCTGGGACTCGGTTTGCATTTCTGTGAACTTTTCTTTATATCATTCATGATTCCTTTTCGGTTTGCTTGTCATCTAATCAAGTTCAATCACTTAATCAGCATTCCCTAGTTGAACAGGCATTTCCATTTTATATTTTTTTTCCTGTGATCCAGATCACTGAACCTGTTCTATATAGCTAAGAAGGGTATTGGTGAAGTTGATATTTGTAGTAATGGTGCTAGAAAGCTTTAATTCAATCCAATTCAGCCTGACACACCCAATTAACCTATACATTGCCAAAATTGCTTCCAGATGTTCATTGAGGAAGTCATGGATCTTGTGGAGTTGAATCCGTTGCACCATGCATTAGTTGGGTTGCCTGGTGTGAATGGTTTGTCCACCGAGCAGCGCAAGCGGCTAACCATTGCAGTTGAGCTAGTTGCAAACCCTTCTATCATATTCATGGATGAGCCAACTTCAGGGCTAGATGCTAGAGCTGCTGCAATTGTGATGAGAACAGTTAGGAACACTGTGGACACAGGAAGAACAGTTGTGTGCACCATCCATCAGCCCAGTATTGACATATTTGAAGCTTTTGATGAGGTAAGAAATGTTAGCAAATTTTATCAATCAGAACTTTGCCATGATTTTATCACCATAACAATCTGCGTTAATTAAAATGGCATGCAGCTATTCCTGATGAAGCGAGGAGGACAAGAGATATATGTGGGGCCTCTGGGTCACCATTCTACCCATCTAATAAAATATTTTGAGGTATGTTTGACGTGTTTACTTATCAAATAACACAAGCAATTGTATCTTCAGGCCTCCACCTAAGTCATATATCTTTCTATCTGTGAAGGCAATTGAAGGAGTCAGTAAAATTAAAGATGGTTATAATCCAGCAACTTGGATGCTGGAAGTTTCTAGTTCAGCACAAGAAATGGCGCTTGGGGTTGATTTTTGTAACATTTACAAGAATTCAGATCTGTTCAGGTCAGATAACGTACATGGCTATGTGTTACAAACTGAAATATATGTCAAAGCCATGCCTTTAAGTTTTGATGTGGTATAACAAAGCATTTAATCAAGTATTTGTGATGATTTTTGTCTAAAATTCGTGGATGATGTGTGATGTAATTCAGGAGAAACAAGGCACTCATTTCGGAATTAAGCACACCTGCTCCTAACTCGGCAGACCTTTATTTCCCTACGAAGTACTCAACATCATTCTTCACACAATGTATGGCTTGCTTATGGAAGCAACATTGGTCATATTGGAGGAATCCACCATACACTGCCGTGAGATTTCTTTTCACCACCTTTATAGCCTTGATGTTTGGGACAATGTTCTGGGACCTTGGCTCCAAATTGTAAGTAACAACGGGGTTCTCTGAAACAATTTAAATGTTCAGACTTTGATGGTTTGCTTCAACGCGCTCATCTATTTTTTCTCACAAACTGTAGGGATGGTACCCAAGATCTTTTCAATTCAATTGGTTCGATTTACGCAGCAGTTCTTTTCCTTGGTGTGCAAAACGCATCATCCGTGCAGCCAGTGGTGGCTGTTGAAAGAACTGTCTTCTACAGGGAAAGAGCTGCTGGAATGTATTCAGCTTTGCCATATGCCTTTGCACAGGTAACAACTCATCAGGATTCAAGAGACTTCACTCGTCAAGAATGTAATGCATGTTTCCCTCACCAAACTTTTTATCATTTGTTGCAGGTCCTGATAGAGCTTCCGTATGTTTTTGTTCAAGCTGCAGTCTATGGCATTATAGTTTATGCGATGATTGGATTTGAGTGGACTGTCGCTAAGTTCTTTTGGTATCTGTTCTTTATGTACTTCACATTGTTGTACTTCACCTTCTACGGAATGATGACTGTTGCAATGACCCCAAATCACCACATTGCTGCCATCGTTTCGTCTGCATTTTATGGAATCTGGAACCTATTCTCAGGGTTTATAGTTCCTCGGCCTGTAAGTGCTCACCATCTTATCATTTCCATCTCCAAATTTCCGTAGTGTAGGGTTACCTTGTGGAACAATTTTGTGATACATTTATGTGCTTTGGTCTATAACAGAGAATACCTATATGGTGGAGATGGTACTACTGGGCTTGTCCAGTATCATGGACCTTGTATGGATTGGTTGCATCACAGTATGGAGATATACAGAAACAGGATTTCAACAACGAAACAACAGTGAAAGCATTTGTGAAGGATTATTTTGGTTTCGACCATGATTTTCTTGGAGTAGTCGCAGCCGCCATTGTTGGGTGGACACTCCTCTTTGCCTTCGTATTTGCCTTTGCTATCAAGGCTTTCAACTTCCAGAGGCGATAAAAAACTTCTTTATATATGTGCTTTTACTTCATTTTCTTTTTGTATAGGCTATGTAGATTTTACTGTCAATTTCGCACAGCGCTTTAAGATATTGTAATACAAGCACAAGAATTTCTTGGTCTTGCTTTAAAGTTTGCCTAAAGCAGTGGATATACACGCACAAGGGATGCTACTATTTTTCTTGAAATTATGGCCTCGTGTAATGGAGCTATTTGACAGAGCCCTCGTCTCTCCTACTTCAAAGATTCTTCAAGCTGGTTCGTTTGGTGAATGTTTATATAGACTCCACTAGCTAGAACAAAATTTAAAGCACTGAAATACCACTCGCTCTTCATGTAGCGAGTTAAATGCTAAAACGAGAAGCTAGTTTTTCTTGCAAGGATGCATATACAAATAATTTTACTCTCTAGTTGTACTTTTTATTTTTTTTGTTGACTTAGTTGGATTTATGTCGAAACTGGTTAGGTCAATCAGTTTTTACCGAGTTGATGTCTTGTCTAACTCAACTTGAAATCCAATATGTATTACATTCTAGATACTGAGTTTTTCACGTTAACTCACTGGTAATTACTAAAGAAGCTAAAAGGGATCACACATTTACTGTAGATTACTGTTCACGCACTCACATTGGCACTGTGGACTTGCACTTTACTCCAGTGCTTCGCGCGAGTTTGTGCTCTTTTTTTTTTTTTTTTTTTACGCTGGTCTTCTTTTTGTATTTTTTATGGTGAAACTGACAGGTTGTGGCCGAGCGGTCCTCTGCGCGCTGGAAATCCAGCGCGCAGAGGTTCGAACCTCTCCGCCTCCTTTTTTGTTTTATTTACTTTCCTGGCTAAGTTGCTTCCGTTTTTTCAGTTTTATTTGCTTTCCTTTTTTTTTTTTTCTGTAATCTGTATTTATTTTTAAAGCAATTGCTTTCCCTTTTTTTTTTTTAAAGCAATTGCTTTCCCTTTTTTTTTTTTATTATTATTCTTATTATTTTTTTTTTAAACTCCTGTGTTTTTGTTTTTTTCTTCTACAATCTTGATTTTGAAAATGACTAAAATTTGCTTTCCTTTTTATTTTATTTTTTTATTATTCTTATTATTATTCTTTTAAACTAGGATATCAATGACAGTTTACGCGTACCATGACTAATCTCCGGATCTATTTTTTTTCCTTTTTTGGTTCAACTTATTTATGTCAAATTAATTATATATTTGTATATTTATGTCAAATTAAAGTATGTTAAACTAATTATATGTTTAAATATTTATTAAATATTATCGCCTAAAAATATATAGAGAGAGAGAGGAAAAATGACCTAGAATTTTTTGAAGAACAAAAATTCATATCAGTATTCTTAAATACATTTAATATAATAATATGATGAATAAATCTTATAAAATAAAAAAACAAATTGGCTTCAAAATTAAATTTTGTGCTCTTTTGTTTGAGTTTATTTCTTGAAAAACATTTTCAATGTTTTGATTTTTTAATTATATATTTGTATATTTATGTCAAATTAAAATATGTAAAATCAATTATATGTTCTAATATTTATTGAATATTATCGCCTAAGAAATATATTGAGAGAAAAAAATGGCCTAAGATTGTCCTTTAAATTAAATATATTATTGAAAGTATGTCAAAATAATTATATATTTGTATATTTATGTCAAATTAAAGTATGTGAAACTAATTATATGTTTGAATATTTATTGAATATTATCGCGTTAAAATATATAAAGAGAGAGAAAAAATGACCTAGGATTTTTTGAAGGGTAAAAATTCATATCAGTATTCTTAAATACATTTAATATAATAATATGATGAATAAATCTTATATAAAAAAATTTTGGCTTCAAAATTTAATTTTGTGCTCTTTTATTTAAGTTTATTTCTTTACAAAAAAATTCAGTTTTTTTATTTTTAATATTGTAGATCTGATATTACTGGGAAAAAAAATACATCTCAAAAAAAAAGTTGACAAATTTACCTTCATTATCTACAATTAAAATATATATGAGTCACTTCCCGTTTCCATTAGACTGTCTTTTTAGACGGCAAATAAATAATTATAGCACGCAAAAAAATTAAGTTCATATTTAAAAACAAATTACAATATATTTATTTTCAATATGTCTGATCGAATATTACTGAGGAACAAAAGCAACTCATGAAAATAAATATTTACAAATTTACCTAGGTTATCTACAATTAAAAAATATACGAACAACTTCTCATTTCGATTACTCTATAAAGTATGTGAGACTAATTATATGTTTTAATATTTATTTAATATTATCGCCTAAAAATATATAGAGAGAGAATAAAATGACCTAGCATTTGTTTTTTGTAAAAAAATTAATATCAATATTCTTAAATATATTTAATATAATCATATGATTAATAAACCTTATATAAAAAAAATTGTGGCTTACAATTTAAATTTGATACTCTTTTGTTTAAGTTTATTTCTTAAAAAAAAAATTCCAATATTTTCATTTTTAATAGTTTATATCTAATATTACTAGGATAAATAAACAACTCAATTTTTTTAACAAGTTTACTTAGGTTATTTACAATTAAAAAATATACAGATCATTTCCCATTTCGACTACACTATTCCTGTCAAAAATTATGCGAATCACTTTCCGTTTCGATTACACTATTCATTTTATACGGCAAATAAGTCATTATAGCACGCAAAGAAATTTAGTTTATTTCTTCAAAAATTTACAATGTTTTTATTTTTAATGTGTCAGATGTAATATTACTGAGGAAAAAAACAACTAAATTTTTTTTTTGACAAATTTACCTAGGTTATCTACAATTAAAGAATATACAAACCACTTCCCATTTCGATTAAAATATTCCTTTTAGGCGAGTAAAAAAATAATTTGTTGCATATTTTATCTATTATAATGTTGCTAATTAAATATTTAAACAACTAATTACAGCATGTAAAAAATCAATTATTTTTCTACATAGAAAAAACCCTGACGCAATGCGCGGGCAAACATATTAATTATACCACGCAAAAAACTCATTTCTAATATATTTGATCTATTGCAATTTTAGTAATTGAACATTAAATTAACTAATTATACCACACATAAAATATAAGTTTATTTATGGAATTTGTTTTTTATAATGTGTCAAATCTAATATTACTGAGAAAAAAAAATCAGAAAAAAAAAATTACAAACGTTATCTGCAATTACAAAATATACAAAACCACTTTCCATTTCAATTATACAGATTTTATCAATTATAATTATACTAATTAAATATTAAAATAATTAAATACAATACATATAAAAACAATCAATTTTTTGCATAGATAAAAAAAAAAAACTCGGCGCATCGCGCGGGCATACAACTCATTATATCTATATCTTAGTATAAACGTCCACATATTCATATTTTTTTAAAAATTAATGCTTCTTGTCTTCTTACTCTTATTTTAGAAGTTGATTATTGTCATTAAATACAATATATTGAACGCAAGTAAATTCAAGTTTTGATTTTTATTTTCAAAACTCCCCTGAAACAATGCTAAATATGGCCATGCTCTAGGTTAGCAGGTCACTGAGTTGACTCATTAATCAATGTCGAGTCTTATACATAACACTGCTAATTAGTAGGCACCACAACCAAATCCCTACAAGACTTTACCCTGAAACAATGCACTCACCTAAATTCATAGTTTTTCGAACTCATCCTTGAAAAGGGTCTGTCATTAGGTTATTAGATAAAGTCGTGGTCACCAGGTCAAATCTTATTTTTAATGACTATTTGAGAGTGTAGTTGTGGTTATGGTTGTTTTTAAAAATAATTTTCGTTCAGAAATGCATTAAAATGATGATTTTTTTTAAAATTATTTCTGACATCAACACATGAAAATTATCTAAAACACCTATTTTTTTTTTAAATTTCAAATAAAAAATAAAATAACATAATATTTTCTCAAAAATACTTTTGAAACGCAATATCATAGCTGTCATTTTTTCTCTCTTGTTATTGATCTAGTTGGATTTAGATTGGAAGGCCAACAAGGTTTTACCAAGCCAACATTCTATCCAATTCAACTCGAAATCCAGGGCAGATAGAATTCCAAATTCTAGTTTTTTTCATGTGAACTCGCTAGTCTAAGTCGGGTTTAATAGCTACATTTATACCAATGAGCTCGGCATAAAATGTATCCTTTTTCAAGTTTTTTCAAGCTCCGAGGACTCTATTTTGCTCCACCACGACTGTATAATAAGGGTTCAACTGGGATGAAGCTACTGGCATCGCTAGTTAGGTATGATAAACCAGCTCCATCACTTTCGTAGATTATAGCTGCAACGGCAGCATCAATGGCAGTAGAAGGTGGAACTGTTATGAGCAAATTAGAGAAAAAAATGACAAATTCGGTCGACATATCATTATAAAATATTAGGTAACCTCCCATGAATCCTTACCTTGTTTGCTGTATTTCATGGAAGAAAACATCCTATGAAACCAAGGGTATCCCATGTCTGTTCTAAGGAGAGAGTTGTCCCCTCCATTTGGGAGAAAAAAGACAATTAATTAGGCTGGATGACACCTGAAATAAACCCCAAAATTTATCTATAACCTAACTGGTGCTTAGAGAAAATGTAATTAGAAAATTAACTTGATTATTGACCCAATTAGTTATTATATTATCAATATTAGGTAATTGAAAACTACAACTTTTTTTGTGTGGCCCCAATCTCTCCAATTGGAGGAAATGGATGCAGAATTCATAAAATTGAAAACCCAACCACATACTAGGTGAGGATTTAAGAAAAGTTTTACATTAATTTATTAATAAATTTTCTAAAATATTTTTTTAAATAAAAACATTAATATATGTAATTGTTTTTCACACATGTTGAAAATAATTACGGGGGGGTTAACGCTGTCGAAGAATAGGAAGCAGATAACTGTCAACGGTTCTCTCTCTTTTTTCTTCCCCTAATAGTCTACTGTTTGGCATAACGTAACCAAGTTTTACCGTTCAAATAAAAAAAGACGCCAGTAGCGTCCTTATATATACCCTCACATTCATAATCTTTTGTTTTTCAATGGCGCTCCACTTCAGTACTTAGTCTCCCTTGGAACAAGAAAACAAAATCATTTTAGTTGTTTATTAGGAACTCTATGATTCAAGATCCAAAACCAAGAAAGAAGAGCAGAGGAAACAAAATCTGGGGTTTGGTCTGGTTTGTTTTCGTTGTTGTTTAAGTATACTGATCCATCATCAATGGAGAGTGCTGATATTTATAGAGATAGCAGTAGTTTAAGAGCAGGTTTGTTTGTATGGAGAAACAGTACTACTGCTGGAGCATTTTCAAGATCTTCACGAGAAGAAGATGATGAAGAGGATCTAAAATGGGCAGCTCTTGAGAAACTACCTACTTATGATCGTTTAAGGAAAGGTATATTGATGAGTGCGTCAAGAGGTGTAATTAATGAGATAGATATTGAAAACCTTGGGTTCCAAGAGAGAAAACAGCTGCTGGAAAGGCTGGTCAAAGCTGCAGGCGAGGATAAAGAGAAGTTCTTGTGGAAACTCAAGAATCGTATTGAAAGGTAAAATATTCTCTTTTGTTTCTCCTTTGGTTTGCAGATTTACTCTGTTTGGTTTGCAGAGAAAATGTAAGAAAGGAATCAAGCTCTTGGATCGAGACCTCTTGATTTTCTGAAATATTTGGTGTTCCAGGGTTGGAATGGAGTTTCCAACAATTGAAGTTCGGTATGAACATCTAAATATTGGAGCTGAAGCTTATGTAGGAAGTGGAGCTTTGCCTTCACTTGCCAATTTCATTTTTAGTATAGCAGAGGTAAAGACAGCTGAAACATTTGACACCAGTTATTACTACCAGTTGCCGAAATACGACGCAGTTCATTTTAGTTTGGCCATGCTTTTCTTATTAACTAATCACTCGCTCGTCAATTTTGAAGGGTCTATTCATTGCCCTTCGTATACTTCCAAGTAGAAAGAAACCACTTGCCATCCTTAGGGAAGTTAGTGGAATCATCAAGCCATCAAGGTAAGATGATCGTGATCTAAAATTCTTTTGCTTCAATAGTTAGTTGCCTATTCTTAATTATTTTTTTGCTATTTAAATGTTTTAGATTGACTTTGCTTTTGGGTCCTCCAAGTTCTGGGAAGACCACTCTTCTGCTGGCATTGGCTGGAAGGCTTGATCCTAGTCTTAAGGTGGCGATAGATTCTTGTAGATTTATGTATTCCATGAGGATTCAGCTTTAGTTTTCTTCTTCAATATGAGATGCTGAATTCTTTGTTGCAGTATTCTGGTTGCGTGACCTACAATGGTCATGAGATGAACGAGTTCGTGCCACAAAGAACCGCTTCCTATATCAGTCAGCATGATCTCCATATAGGAGAAATGACTGTCAGGGAAACTTTGGCCTTCTCTGCCAGATGCCAAGGGGCTGGAAACCTTCATGGTTAGAATAATGAACTAAAATTTATATGCATATCCCAACAGAATCATAATCCACTCTAGTGATACGTTCAATTTTCATAATTTAAACATGGCTGGCAAATAAAAATCCTTGCAATTGTCAGATATGTTGGCAGAGTTGTCGAGAAGAGAGAAAGACGCCAACATTATGCCCGATCCAGATATTGATGTCTTCTTGAAGGTGATGAAAGATATTAATATTTTTCCTATCAGAATTCCTTCGTACGATGAAGTAATGCTCATTTTCTGCTCTTTCTGGTATTGCAGGCAGTAGCAACACGAGGTCAAGAGGCCAACGTCATCACCGATTACGTCTTAAAGGTTGTATCAACATGTAGCATTGAAACGTCATGAATTTCTTCAGAAAACTTGAACATAATATCTCTAAATCTTTTAAATTCTCTGGAAATTGCAGATACTGGGATTGGAAGTCTGCGCAGATACTCTGGTAGGTGGTGAAATGATAAGGGGTATCTCTGGAGGACAAAGGAAGCGTGTTACAACTGGTAAAAATCTCCATTAGTCCAAAACTAACATCAGAGAAAAAAATATTTCGTTTCACTCTCCAATTACTCTACAAAAATCCCCATCGATGATCTTCCATAGGTGAAATGCTGGTAGGACCATCAAGGGCGTTGTTTATGGATGAGATTTCTACAGGCTTGGACAGCTCAACAACTCACCAGATTGTGAACTCATTAAAGCAAACTATTCACATTCTCAATTACACTGCCGTAATCTCGCTTCTCCAGCCAGCACCGGAGACTTATGACCTCTTTGATGACATCATTCTCTTGTCAGATGGCCAAATTGTGTACCAGGGTCCTCGTGAAAATGTTCTTGGATTCTTTGAACATATGGGCTTCCGGTGTCCTGAAAGAAAAGGTGTGGCAGACTTTCTTCAAGAAGTAAGTTTCAATGAAACTAGCGGTTTTACAAGGTACCTTTACCACACTAGGATCTTCAATGGTCAACGACAAGATCCTCATGCAAGCATCACAATCTTCGTCATCGATAATGAAGGAATTTTTCGCAGGTGACGTCTAAGAAAGATCAAGAGAAGTATTGGGCACTCAAAGATCAGCCCTACAGGTTTGTCACAGTCAACGAATTTGCTGGGGCGTTTCAATCATTCAGCGTGGGACGAAGGGTCACCGAGGAGCTTTCAATCCCATTTGACAAGACCAAGAACCATCCAGCGGCATTGGTAAACAAAAAGTATGGAGCTGAAAAGATGGATCTGCTTAAAGCTAACTTCTCAAGAGAATACTTGTTCATGAAGAGGAACTCATTTGTCTACATATTCAAACTATTCCAAGTAATTATCGATGGTCATTACAATATCCAACCCTTAGTTAGTTAACACTCAAATTTATCATTCAATGTGACTCCTTTTCACTTCGATGCAGCTTACAACGATGGCAATTATAACAATGACAGTCTTCTTCCGGACCAAGATGCCTCGAGATACAGTCACGGATGGTGGAGTTTATACTGGTGCTTTGTTCTTCACTGCGATCACGATCATGTTTAATGGTATGGATGAGCTATCTATGACCATCGCGAAGCTTCCTGTGTTCTACAAGCAAAGGGAACTCCTATTCTTTCCTCCATGGACATATGCAATTCCTCCATGGATCCTGAAAATTCCCATTGCATTTGTTGAAGTTGCTGCATGGGTGTTCCTAACTTATTATGTAATCGGACTTGATCCAAACATTGCAAGGTAAATAAGAATTCTTAATTTTCTGTAAACTTGTACCAAAATCCATTCTGATCCAGCTGTTATAATAACAAGGCTGTGTTTCTTCCTTTAATTTTTTGCAGGCTTTTTAAGCTGTACTTGGTGCTTGTGCTAATTAACCAGATGACATCTGCACTATTTTGATTTATTGCTGCAGCTGGAAGGAACTTGATTGTTGCTAGGAGCTTTGGATCATTTGTGCTCCTCGCACTTTTTGCGTCGGGTGGCTTCATCTTGTCGAGAGGTATGATGAGTATATCGTACTTGAAAACTATATTTTTCTGCCAAACCTGGAGGAATTCATTTTCTGTGCTTTTTGTTGTTGAATGGAACAGAGCAAATAAAGAAATGGTGGAAATGGGGTTGCTGGGCTTCGCCATTGATGTACGGGCAGAACGCAAATAAAGAATGAGTTCCTTGGAAATAGTTGGAGCCATGTATGGTTTCTATAACTGACCATCTGTATATTTGTGCCTTCGGCTCTCAATAATCAACTGGAATCTGAAGTTAATTTTTCAAAAATCACAGATTCCTGTAGGATCCACAGAATCACTAGGAATCCAAGTTTTGAAGAGTCGCGGGTTCTTCACAGAAGCATATTGGTACTGGATAGGAGTCGGGGTAACAGCAGGATTCATACTACTATTCAATGTCTGCTTTGTTTTGGCCCTCACTGTCCTCGACGGTAAGTGCCATTACCATCTCAAAGCCATACCTCTTGAAAGTTGGAGCTTATATTAATATATTGCAAATTATGCTGACAGTATTTGAGAAGCCTCGGGCTGTTTTATCTGAAGAACCCGAAAGTGATGATTCTAAAGGAGCTGTTCAGTTATCAAACCGTGGAATCAGTCGCCACACCAACACAGGTAAAAGAACTCAATTGGTGAAGAGCGTCAGTGGTCGAGTCATTTCCTAGCCTATAATTAAGTATCAAATTACCGATATATTTTCAATTTACAAGCAGCGAGTGGAGTTGAAATTAGTAGAAATGGTTCCAATCCCATTGGCGAGGCCAGCAATAACAGTAAGAAAGGAATGGTTCTTCCATTTGAACCACATTCTATCACATTTGATGACGTTATTTACTCGGTCGACATGCCACAGGTATCAAAATTTAGTAAAGTACGATTGTATCTCGCTTTGATGACATATCATTGAAAGAGCATGACATATCATTGAAAGAGCATGACAAAACTGATCATGTTGGCATTGAAATTTTCAGGAAATGAAAGTTCAAGGAGTCGTTGAGGATAGGTTGACGCTTTTGAAGGGTGTGAGTGGTGCTTTCAGGCCCGGTGTCCTTACAGCTTTGATGGGTGTCAGTGGTGCTAGGAAAACGACTTTGATGGATGTGTTAGCTGGTAGGAAAACTGGTGGATATATCGAGGGAGACATCAAAATTTCTGGGTACCCAAAGAAGCAAGAAACTTTTGCTAGAATTTCTGGATACTGTGAGCAAAATGGCATTCACTCCCCACAAGTTACCGTCTATGAGTCTTTACTCTACTCAGCTTGGCTTCGTCTACCCTCAGAAGTTGACTCTGAAACCAGAAAGGTAGGTAATATGCTTCATATATTAGGTATTTAGCCTGAGATTTGGTGGAGTTGGTCTTTTGCGGTGATTGTGCTAGAAAGCTTCAATGAAACTCTTATGGCTTTTTTAGTCAGCTAAACCCAATCAACGTCTACATTTCTAAAATTGTTCTAGATGTTCATCGAGGAAGTCATGGAGCTTGTGGAGTTGAATCCGCTGCGCAATGCATTGGTTGGGTTGCCTGGTGTGACTGGTCTCTCCACTGAGCAACGCAAGCGGCTTACAATTGCTGTCGAGCTAGTTGCAAACCCCTCTATCATATTCCTGGATGAGACAACTTCAGGGCTAGATGACAGAGCTGCTGCCATTGTGATGAGAACGGTCAGGAACACTGTTGACACTGGAAGAACAGTTGTTTGCACCATCCATCAGCCCAGTATAGATATATTTGATGCTTTTGACGAGGTAAAAAATTGTTAAAAAATTATCTGAGCTAGAACCTCGTCGTGAGATTATCATCATATTAATGTGGATTGTTAACTTGGCATTAATTGTAGTTATTCCTGATGAAGCGAGGAGGTGAAGAGATATATGTGGGGCCAGTGGGTCGTCACTCCAGCCATCTAATTAGCTACTTCGAGGTATGATTAATTTGATTAACAGCCAAATAACACAAACTCTTATGAGTATCTTCTAAGCTACGCTCATACCAGCTATTGACTAATTCATTTACCTTTCTAATTGTTCAGGCAATTGAAGGAGTGAGTAAAATAAAAGATGGCTATAATCCAGCAACCTGGATACTGGAAGTTACTTCATCATCACAAGAGATGGCTCTGGGGGTTGATTTTGCTACCATTTACAAGAATTCAAATCTGCTCAGGTCAGCTAAAGTAGTTGTTTTACTGTGTTTAAAGCACTGGAAAACATTCTAAAGCCCTCCCAATTTGAGAACTGAAGTATTTATCTGGTGCGTGGCTTGATTCAGGAGAAACAGAGCACTTATAGCAGAATTAAACACGCCCGCTCCGTGGTCAAAGGAAATTCATTTCACTACGCAGTACTCAACATCATTTTTCACGCAATGCATGGCTTGCTAGTGGAAGCAGCACTGGTCATACTGGAGGAATCCGCCATACACTGCCATGAGATTTGTTTTCACAACCTTCATAGCGTTGATATTTGGGACAATGTTCTGGGACCTTGGCTCCAAATTGTAAGTCAACAGTGGCTAACTTAAAACAATATAGAAGTTCATGCTTTAATGGTTTGCCACAGCTCTACCAGTTCATCTAACTTTATGATCTTACGAACTGTAGGGGCACTGCCCAAGATCTTTTCAATGCTATGGGTTCGATGTATACAGCTGTTCTTTTCCTTGGTTTTCAAAATGGATCGGCTGTACAGCCGGTCGTGGCTGTCGAAAGAACTGTCTTCTACAGGGAAAGAGCTGCCGGAATGTATTCAGCTCTGCCCTATGCCTTCGCACAGGTAATTTAGAATTCACCCCATCAAGTAAATTAGTTTTGCTTGTTTCATGCGTTGACCAAAACTTCATCTTATGCTGCTGCAGGCCTTGATTGAGATTCCTTACGTATTTGTTCAAGCTGCTGTCTATGGCGTTATAGTTTATGCAATGGTTGGATTTGAATGGACTGCTGCTAAGTTCTTTTGGTATTTATTCTTTATGTACTTCACATTACTGTACTTCACCTTCTATGGAATGATGACGGTGGCTTTCACTCCAAACCACCACGTCACCGCCACAGTTTCCAACGCATTTTATTTACTATGGAACCTCTTCTCGGGGTTTGTAGTCCCTCGACCTGTAAGTGTTCATTACAACCTTAATTGTTTCGAATTCCAAGTTTCCATGGTGATCGGTTACCTTGCGGAACAATTTTGTGATTCTGTTTTTCCGATGTGGTCTGCAACAGCGGATACCGATATGGTGGAGGTGGTACTGCTGGGCATGCCCCGTCTCATGGTCTCTGTATGGCTTGGTTGTATCACAGTATGGAGATATACAGAGAGGCCTCACCGAAACTCAAACAGTGAAACAATTTGTGAAGGACTATTTCGGATTCGACCATGATTTTATCGGAGTAGTTGCAGCCGCGGTTCTTGGCTGGACAGTCCTCTTTGCTTTCATATTTGCCTTCTCTATCAGGGCCTTCAACTTCCAGAGGCGGTAGAAATTTTCCTTACATGTTTCGTTCTATTTTTTTTCTCTTTTCTGTGTGTAGGCTAGCTATTTTAGTTTTTGAAGTTTGTAATATCACGTTAATATAGTTTCTCGATACTTATTAACTTTCACCTCACCTATATTAAAAGCGGATAGAGTTCAAAAATAGATACCAAAAAAAATTCTATTGATATCTTGCGAGTAGAATATCAAGATTATCCAAGAGTTTAACTTATAATTCTATGTGTTTTTTAATCAAGCTATCTATTTTTTTTTTTCAAAATGTAAAAAATTAACTATTTCTCCTGAAATTTAATTCAAAATAAACAATTCATAAGGGATAATAATTCACCACATAAGCCTCAATTTTCTTTTAAATTTTCAAAACATTACATTAACTAAGATAAATTTATATTAATTAATGTTTGTAGTGTCTCGAACCACATTCTCATCTCATCAGTTTTTCATAAATGTATATGAAAATACCATGTCCTTTTCCTATTTATTAGGGTTTTGAAAATAATGACATCTTTTTCAAGATGCCAATATGCTTAATGAAATTTTTATATTCCTTAGTAATTAAGAAAATATTTTTACCAAATAAACACGTGAAAATTATGGAACCACTAAAATTATAAAATCTGTTTAGGAAATAAAAATGGATCATGTTGAACAAAATAATGACAATAATAGTGGTTGAAACAATAGCAACATGGATGGTGTAGGTAATGTTGATGAGGTAATCGTAGAAAAATGACAATAATAGTGGTTGAAACATTTTGATAAATATTGTGAATTTATATATATTTATAAAATTCATGAGTTATTTTTTTCAATAAATGAGTTAAACTTATAGATGGGCTATAAAATATTTTATTTTGAGTAATTTTCATGTAAATATTTTATTTAAAAAACACGAAAATCAGAAGAAAAAGACTACAAACATCCCTGAGAATATGGATGTTGCTTGGATTTTTATTTTATTATATTTGAAAGAGAATATATATTTATTTACTTATTTTGCAGTTTTTCTCCATCAATTATTTCCACATTTGCCCCTATCTTGGCTCAAATATTTTTGGGCGGCGACACAACATGCCGGCGATACTCTGCTAGAGCCCAAAAGGGGAAGATACTCCTATACGCAGAGTAATGTAGCATGCAATTCCTCATAAAAACTCCACCGATTTCCTGTGACAAAGCAGCAGTGTTATAATTCAATCGGCGGTGAACGTGGCAGTGTTATAACATACAATCTAAGAGGATGGTGATTGACAAAAAACAATTCTTTCTCTCTTATTCCTTGAAAATCTCATCAGAAATCTTCTTTTATGGGTGATTATCTCAAGGATTTTCTTAAACGGCATGCAGCTTCTTTTCTGTTTTTTTCTTATGATTTCTTCTCCGTGTGTGCAAAGCAACAAGTCAATTACCTGCTGGGGATAATCACCAAGTTCTGTTTGAGAATTAATCAATAACTTGGTAGCACGATGAAGGGGTGCAGGGTCTCTGTCCGCCTATTAATCAGAGAAGGAACTTCAGATTTTGGATTTTGGTGGAAAAAGAAGGGCATATATATATAATCAGGAAGAGACAGGCTACTAATCTGACCTGACCACCATGAATCAAACCCATCATAGCCAATGCAGTATGCACCAGATTTGAGTGGTTACCCTCAAGAGGTACATATTCCTGCGTCAACACACACACAAAATGTTATTGCATAAATGAGTTCTTTAGAAATCTTTGAAATGGTATTATTACCTTCTTTGGGCTTGAAAGGTAACTCTCGCCCCACCCACCATCCTCTCTCTGTGATCTCAGTAAGAAATCAATTCCTTTACGAACAGCCAGGCAATTGGAGTAAGTCTTTCCAGCAGATGCTAGCGCTCCTAGAGCAAAAAATGTACCGTACATAAAGCATATTCCCCAGTTCCCATACCTGCAGTGTAATTCTTGCTTTATTTAGTCCATTTTCTGACAATTTTCTGCAAACTGTACATCAGCCTTTACAAGAATGTAGCAATTCTTTTAATGGATCATACCATGAGCCATCAGGCTTTTGTATCTTTTCAATGAACTTGACACCATTTAGGATGGAATCTTGGATCTCTTTTGTCCTGTGGCCAGGGTATAACTTCTTAAACACGACTAATGCCTGTATTGTTGATGATGTGCACTCAACATACCTGGATCACTGTTTTATTAGTCTTCCAACAAAGTTTTTGAAATTCCTTACGGAGATGCTCAATAAGTAATCTTTCTTGACTATTTGAAGTAAAATGGTTCAAGAATCTTACTCATGCTCAACTACAAGATCCTCTAGGAACTCCACAGGATTGAGCCACTAGATGAACAGCAGAGATGTCACGGTTGAAATACCATATTACAAGTCAAGTCTTGAAGGAAAACAAACAGAGTTTAAGTTTAACGTTTCGAGTTTAGATCGTTGGCTTGAAGAACTTACCTCCAACCATAATCCAGCTCCTGCCGGTTCCCAAGCAGATACCCCACCATTTTTACTCTGCATAATTATAAATAAAAAAGATCGAGCTGATTGTTACTTTATGAATGCCATGTTCTAGAAAGGAGCAGATCCAAGGAAATACCAAGGAATGTTGAAAAGTTTTAAGCACACAAAGGTCACTATTTGAATGCAACCAATTGCCTCACCTGAAGAGAAAGTAAAATATTGACAGAATCAAAAAGCTTCTGAGGTTCCATTTTTTCACCTACGATTTCCGGAGGCATCATTGAAAAAAGAAGGCAACACTGCAGAACAAGCGAATCACTAAGTATGTTGATAGTATTTTATACAGCAGATAACTAGAACAGAAATTACAATTTACCTTCATGCTTTCTGCAGTGCAGTCAGACACTTGCCAGCCATGATCTCTGTCAGAGAAAGTCCACGATCCTTTAGAGATATGGCGAAACATCCTTCTGAAGTCTCCGGGAGGATTCTCAGTGACCTTCAAGATTTGATGTGGGATCAGAAAAGCAGAATCCCAAACCAGAACTAGATACAAGAAACACGTGAGAGGAAGAAACAATTTCAGGATATGAAATTTGGAAACCTGGGAGTTCTTTATGAAGCTATGCCCTTCCTTAAGTGCAGGTCCTATTTCGTCTGAGAGGTTGCTAGCAATCAAAGCTTGAAGGGCAAGACTGGTATCCCACACTTGACTACCAAAACTCTAAAATGAATATGAAAAGGAAAAAATCATACTCGATTCGCATCTCATACTTCTGGTTTGAAATGTAAAAAGTCTATGACTAATAAGCATAAACTCGAGTTTACGAGGAAAATTCATGTTTTGTTGATAACATAAATCAGTGAGTGGACAGATGACATGAACCGTTTAGGTACTGTTATTTTGATAAAGTTTACTGACCTGCATCTTTATTCCATCTTCTCCAATCCATACATAATCCTTGATCCTAGCAAGGTGCCTCCTAAAATAATCCCCATGGGGATCTTCAACCCAGCAAGCCAGCATATCTAATGGCTGTTCCAGTTCAGTGGTACAAATTTCCAAACATTAAAGAGCATGTGTAATAGGCAAATGTTTTACTGTACTGGCTTTGTTTTCTGCTATAGCTCTGCAAGTGTGTTACCTTTTCGACACATCCTATGGTAATGTATCTACTGCTCTCATCTTCATAATGAATGTGATCCATTGTTTTCTTGAGAGCCTTCTCTCTCAATTTGTTGAAGGGCCACCGAGTAAGAAGAGGCTCGCCAATGGTATAAATAGCATCCCAAAATAATATTTGTATCGAAGTATGTGGATAATAGTTATCCTCCTGAAGAAACAAAACAAATTTTGAAGAAAAATGAAGATCATTTTTTGAAGAACAGCTGCTAAAAGTCAACTGACCTTTGCACATAAATGGCGGACACTCCTCCAATTGAGTTTCTCGTAAGGTTCATTGTAGATTTCTTCCCTAATTTGTAATATGAGAGGTGTGATTGGACCAACAAACTTCTTCCCATACAAGTATGCCATAGGCAAGTAAGTGAGCCGACAGTAGCCAAGCAAATTTCCTGCATTTATGAAATGCATGATTGGAATGGCAGAGCTAAAAGCAGGCTTTACACAAGCAACTAAATTCAAGTTAAGAGGACAGATTTCTAGAAACTATGAAGTTGGCAACTCTCAAAGACCGTAATGATAAATTAAACACTAACTCGAGTATCTGCAGTTTCCATCAATCATATGCTAAACTTATTGCAGGATTTCATAATGCTTATATATAAGTTTCATGCTTCAACAACTCCAGGTACTCAAATAAAACAAAATGCAAACCTGGATGAATGGGAAATGTAGATGGCAAGAACCAAAATTCTGGGGGCATTGGATTGCATCCAGCCCACTCATACACACCAATTATCTACAGCACAGGAAAATCAAACAATTAGAATATAGAAGCAACATTACACGTGTCATGCAGATAGAAATTTCTGTCGTTTTTTTATTACACAGGAAACATTCTACTAATGATACCAACTAGCAACCAATAACTAGTTTAAGAGTATGAAATTGAGTTGAATCATATGTTGTACCGCAAGCCAAGTCTTTCCCCAGGAGCTTATGGCAATTGCACTGCCATGATCAAGAATCCACTTCCTTGCTCTTTCACATGCTTTGTCTTTGCCACCATCACGTCCTTCTCCAAGCATGCGCATACAGATGTAGTTCAGAACTGTACAAAACATGGTGCTATGACCCTCAATGTGTAATCCCCACCCACCATCTTCATTCTACAAGATAAGATGCAGCACATTAGCAATCTGGCACTGGTAAAGCTTTAAAGCCAAGACGAAAAAGAAAAAAATTAATATGGTAAAGCTACTACTTCTTTGCTACTACGTCTTTTGTCATACCTGGTGACAGTATACGTAACGTAGGATTTCTTTTTTATGCTCTGCAGAGAAGATAGCATTAAGATGTCCTGTAATATACAGAGAAAAAACCTGCATTGGGGGAAAAAGAAGACTGTCGGTAGAAATTGAATGCACAGAATATCTGAATTATAGTTTGCAAAATTGTGACAACTGAGCAAACAGGCTTCCAAATTCATTGTGATGCTACTCGTGAAAGCAGAGTTAAACAGCAACATGGCCTGAAGCATACTGGATTTTCTTTTTTTTACGCTGATCATCAGTTCTTCAGATCAAGTCAAATAAAGTCTTTCAGATTTCAACTTTTTCAATCAAGTTAAATCTTGTCCGAAGGATTCAGGAGGGGGGTTCCTCGCTCTTGAAAGTCTCTGTCTTAAACTCTATAAGGGCAAATTATAGGTACAGTAAAATTATACGAGCTGCATAGAAGTTTGAAGATTTTAAAAAATATATATTACAAGAAATCCAAAAGTCCTTGCCCAAAAATCAAAAGGCCTTTTGCCAAATTATACCAATTTCTTTCATTATTTATTGGCCACTTCTTATTTCAATGCGCTCGGTATTGTTTAAATATTATTCGTAACTAATGTTCTCCCATCTTCGTGCCTGATAGTATTTGCAGAGCATGTTGCGACTTTCTGACGCTAAAAAGAAAGAGAAGCAGATCTAGCTGGGTTTGTAGCCAAATGGTCACCAGAAAAATTATATGTTGCCGATTCTAGGTGGTGATGAAACTTCTGGCTAATATATTTTGCAAAGTAAAATGATAGGCAGGGATTGGGAGTAATAACCAGGGGAGGGAAATAGAACATCGGGCCAGAATTTTCAGCACACCAATGGCCATCGCTAGCCTGCAAGGCTGTAAACAAATGAACACTCCTCCTCAAAGCACTCGTTGCTTTTTCGTACGAAATTTCTTCTCCATCCTCAATCTTGACCTGAGGGATCGTTTGCTTGAATTTTTTCTCCCTCAGAAACTGCAATTTATTATATAAAAGTAAGTGACGAAAAAGGTGGTTAATGATGAACTAAAAACTCTCATCGGATTATTTTAGCAGTTACACTCTCCATGGAAATAACTAAAAATAGAAACATGACTCTTGTAGATACATCGGAAAACATATGCTGTGAATTTGTGTGTGTGTTCGTGTACCTGGAATTTCCAGAGGAGATCAGAGCTGGGCTTGACCACGTTGCGGTTTTTCCAGAAATTTTGGCGAGCCTCTTCAACCTCAGCTCGCTCTTCAAGGGTGCCGGCATCAGGATCAAACTCCCATGTTTGCCTGCCCAGAAAGTTATTTGTGCTGTATATGTATGGATCATTCCCCCCCTCTGCAATCTTAAGCCTCCACATGATACTGCCTCAGTCACTTCCTCCTGTTTCTTGAGTATCGAAAAATCACTTCCCTTCTATTTCAGTACTGGCTAGCAAGAGAACTTATAAAATTCACGGTATATAAAGACAAAAAATAATGTTCTAAAGTGTGCGCATGGTGTGACGTTAAAAGGGCTGTGATTTGTACAACGGTCATTTTAAATTCGAGTTATAACATTTAATTTCTGTAAGAACCTGATAAAGTAGAAATTTTAGTCACTCAGCTAACTCAATTACACCCATAGAATACAAGATAGGTGAGAGCGAAGTTAGAAGAATCTTTCCGGAACTGTTTCGTACCGTGGGATTGCTTTTTAAAAAGGTGAGGTAATAATATATTTAAAATATATATATTTTTAAACTCAGTACCAAATAGGAAATTGAGTTGATGTAAGTGTGGTTTAGTTGTATTTTTAAAGTGTTTTATTTTTAAAAATATATTATTAACATCACTTATTAAAATAATTTAAAATACTAAAAAATAATTTAAAATAAAATATTTTTCAAGTGCGTTCGAAACAGGAACATACTTAAAGTCAACTCCTAACTTCATAGTACTTATTTAACTTGCTTTTTAAAAAATAATTTTCACAATATTTTTTATCTAAAAATTATTAAATTAAGTGTTTTATGTTTTTTATATCTATAATGTGTTGATATTAAAAAAATATTATTTTAATATATTTATAGTTAAAAAGTATTTTTAACCACGCTTATTATCTAGTTATTATATTGAATTAAAAAATGAGAAATCTGAAATGACAAAATAAGAAAGAACAGTGATATTATATTAGACAATTATGTATTAAACACTATGAATATTTATATATTTAATTTATTTATGAAAAATAAAACATAATAAAATACAAAAATGTGTGTGTGGTTTACTCTTAATATGTATTATCATCAAGTTTGTAATATTTGGAATAATAAATAAAGATCATTATTTTTACTGTAATTTATAATGACCATTAGCCTTTTAACTACCTTAGAATGATGATTTCTTCCGTCGTCCGATGAATATTAAGAAAAGATTTGTAATCATCACATAAAAGAAATCATTGCTGTATAATTAAATTATAATTTACTCAAATATTTAATATTGTAAATAAATCTAATAATAAAACCAATCAATCAACTGTATATCAAATAAAATATTTGCACCAATACAAAGTTAAAATCTAACATAATTGAAAATACAAGATAATAATTTTAAGGTGAGTAAATTAAGATAATTATATTTTTTAAAAAAATAAATTATTGATATGTGTACGTGATAATAATTTGAAGATGATTAAATTAAAATAAACATAAAATATTTATACTTGAACCGAGCCCTATCCCTACCAAGTTTGGAATCAAGCTGAAATGCCTAGATGCCTAAGTTTAAAAAAAAATAACAAACAACACCTCTTTAATTCTTAAACTTTAATTATCGAATTACAGTCAATTTGTTGAAAAAATAATCTCTTACTTTATCTTCATAAAAAAAAAAAAACATAAAAAAACACTCTTCCGAACATTATAAACACAATTTAGTTTTTGTTTAGAAGTATGATTAATATTGTTTTTAAAAGTATTTTTTATTTAGAAATGTATTAAAATAATATTATTTTTATTTTTAACTTTAGCACATGAAAATGAAATAAAAACTCTAAAAAAATTATTTAAAAAAAATCAAAGACATTTTTGAATTTATGTCTTGGTTTAAGTTCTTATTATGCTGCAAATATATTTATTTGATTTTACAAAACTATTTTCCAACATTTTTAGAAAAAAATAACTTTAAACTTAAATAAGAACAAAACTTTTTAGCAAATTATGGCAAGAAGTTTTGCTTTAATCAAAAGTTGGGATTTTTAACAATTAACATATATTAAATATAATAAAAGTTGATTTTATAGTTTTAACTAGACGACCTTTCTTCTCAATTCATTTTTACTAAATATAGTTTTAGCTTAAAGTTGTTAGCTTAAAGCCATTTTAACTTATTTTTTGAATTGATATTAAAAGTTGAAAATCATATTAAATAAATTGGCAATTCAAAATTAGGGTAAGTGAAAAGAAATACTAAATAATAGAAAATCATTAGTTACAATTTAAATATCATGAAATTTATAGATTTAAGCAACTAAATATAATAATAATAATGTGTTTAAATTTTTGAAACCACTACAATTTCTTTATTTATAATAATATAATAAAATAGTACTAAGAAACATATTATTCCAGTTATTTGTTCAAACTAGTGGTCGATTGAGATCTCATGTTGATGATCTGAGAGTAGTAAACATGTTTGAAAAGACGACAACTTTGCCATGAAGTGAAGTCTCTGTTAACAATCTGTGGGACTAAGAGCCTGTTTGGCATGATAATTATTGTTGCGGTTGAGGTTTAAAAAAAACAGTTTTATAAAAAGCGTTTTTAGCTGCGGTTCATAACTGGAATTGAAGTTTTTGGTTAAAACTGTGGTTGAATTTGAAGTTTAAAAAATAATTTTGTGTGTTTGGTTATCATGTTTTTTATATTGATGTCAACTTGTGAAATTATTTTAAAGAGCACACACACTATATATTGTATTTTAAATATTGTAGATTAATAATCATAACAATAAATTATAATTAATAATTCAAGTAAATTAGATATTTGTTTTTATTCTCCCATCAAACTACTTGCAATTTCATCACGAACTAAATCGATACGTTAATGCCTCTGCGATCCCTTGCTATTTGATGAATGAACAATATTTGGTAATAATATTATTAGTATCAATATTTCCGATCCAATTGTAGAGATATAATTATAAGGTCAAATCCAGTTATAAGTTTTTAATTTATAATCAATCAAAAAACAACAGGGTTGTGGAGTGAAACCAAGTCACGTGTCTTTCCCTTTCATCAAGACTAATGTCTATTTACATTGTTTTTTATTTTTTTAAAATATATATATTTTCAGGATTTACTATATCGAATAGACATTTTCATTACAAGATTTTGTGGAAAAGGTTTTTTTTTAAGATTTTACAAAGTTTCCATTTTTTTTCTAAGATTTTATTTTTTATTAAATGTTTTTCCAAAAAAAAATAGATTTTGTAATTTAATTTCAGTTTTTAATTATTTCTTTATGGTCTGGGAGGCATTTTTATCCAAAAAGTGGTAAAATGTCGTATAAAAGAAAATATGAACATGTATGAGAGCCAATAAAAAAAATTAAATGAGATATGAAAGGATATATTTAATAGATAAATCAATTGACTAAAAAAAATTAAGGTTTGGCTCCTATTGATTCCCGTGGAGTATTAGCAATTTATTAGCATTACAGAAATGAAGTGCAGAGGCATCCTTCTGGCCGCAGCTGTTTCTACTTTCTGCAGCTGCGTCAGATTAAAAAAAAAATAGTGGGACCCACAGTTAAAAACTGGGGTCCCTGTAAGGTATTACTTATGTTTGGGGCTGCGGTTCAACCCAACCACAGGTTGAACCGCCGCCCAAACAGCATCTAAGTGTCGGCAAAGGAGAAGGCCTAGGCAAAACTGGATAGCAGACTTAAAGGGTGATTGGTACGGTGGTTTGTTTTAAAAGTGTATTTTTAAAAAAAATATAATTTATTTTTTATTTTAAATTAAAAATATAATTAATATTTTTATATTATTTTTTATATATTAATATATTGAAAAAATGAATTTTAAATATTAAAAAATAATATTTTGATATATTTCTAAAAAAAATATTTTCAAACATAAACAAACAACTTTCTCAATTCTCGAACAGAGAAGACGGGGCGGTAAGAAAGCGGGGTGGTCGTGAGTCGTGATCGCTCATAATTTTAAAAAATATATAATTGTTTTTTATAGGGAAAAAATCAACAATATCACAGTAGATACTCCAAATATCTACTTTGGAGGGTGAGCGACGGGGAAGGCAAGTAAGAAATAATATTAGCATGTCATGTTAACGCAATGAAGTGCGTGGGGCAGGACGGACGATGACTCACCCTGCACCAGTGCTGCCACGAGGAACGAGCAGCAGTGCTCCACGTGTCTACGGTATCTTTGTTATTATTATTATTACTCAGTTTTCGTTTACCCTTCGTCATTCAAGGAGAAGTGTACATGTCATCACCCATTAAAACCTGTCTATAGTCTTATACCAATCCATTACAGTCGCTTCAACTCCTCTGGCATGAATTTAATTATATTAGAAAATAATATAAGTTATATTTTGAAATTTTATTTAATAGATCAAGTTTTTAGGTAAGATATTTTTTTGATATGTTATCAAAGTTTTGTTAACCCAACAGTCACGAGTTTGAATCTAATCCTTTTTTATTTGATAAAAATCAAGCATAAAATAGTGTGAGTATGTACAAATTTCAAGCCTAAAGAGTTTCTACTTGAGTGAGTATGTTAGAGAATAATATAAATCATATTCTAGAACCTCACCTAATAACTTAAATTTTTAGATGAGATGATTACTTGATAAATTATGGCTTGTAATATTTATGGGAAACAAATTAAAATTTGCGGAGCAATTAAATGATTTGAATGTAAGAAATAACTTAAAAATTAAACAAATTAGATTTCTTTTAGTAAAAATTTCAAGCCTACTTAGATTATAATAGAAACTGCTATAGCAAACCTAAAAGTATAATTGTCTATTAGCTACTAATTATTTTTGTTAGAAGTACAACATCAAGAGAATTTTGAGTGTATTACATAGAAACAAATATATATACACGCATCCTATGTATATAGGAAAGTATTATGCTAAAATAAAAATATATCTGATTTTGGTTATAAAAAGTAATAAATACTATGTGTTATTTGGTTGACGATACACGGGGCAGAATAAAATATAAAAAGAGAAAATTATTTGGTTAAGGTTTGCAAGCAAAGAATTCCATTGCTTCCTAGGGCACGTAAGAACATGTACAACTCCATCACATCCAGAGCACCACTCCCCTTTTCTATTATCAATTTGAAAATGCCTTTTTAAATTACATTTGGTCAGGGAAAACATCAGTTTATACTTTTATATATATTTAAAGATATTATAAATATTTTTATTATTATTATTGTTGTTGTTCTGGGTACTTAATGATATTCCAACCACCACTCTCTCTCTTGTAACATCTGGTGTGAAATGTGGAGCACCTAACTGGCCCAGGAGATCCAGTCTATGAAGTAACGCAATAAATTTGACAAGTAAATAGCAAGAGATGACAGCATCACCACCGCCTTCAAAACCAAACTCCCGGTAACTGTACGGTTTCACAGACTCCGTGCTGACGTCACCTTTCACTCCCTTCATCCTGCCTATTCTGTACGAATCAGTATCCTCAAAAGAAATCCAAATATTAATAATAAAAACAAAATAAAAAATCAAAGGAGAATAAAATTGAAAGAGAATCTCAATTTCATAAATTATTTGAAATAATACAGCCAGTAATAAAAAAATAGAAAACAAAATTAAATGGTTGATTTAAATATTTACAGGAACATGCATGGAAATCAAGAAAGAAAAGAAAAGAAATATATGGCCGTAAACCAAAGGTATGTTAGCCACACATGCTGCCTGGTAAGAATTCAAACACCGCAGCGAATCGGAGAGCACCACGCTCGCCGTCCACAATCTCATACATATAGTCACGGACAGCACATTAGCTTTTTAATATTAAATAATATTTTATCATATTTACATGATTTAAATGGAGAACTAAATAATTTTTATTTTATTTTTGATACTTAGTGGTGTTTGGGAATAGGTTTAGATAATTTTTATTTTTATTTTTAAATTATTTTTTTTTAGTATTTTTAGATTATTTTTATGTCAAAAATAATTTTTTTTTAAAAAAAAACTTTCTAAAACATTTTAAACTTCACTGCTAAACAGGCAATCAATGATACTCGAACCAACATTCTCTCTCTTTCGTTTTTTCTTTGGAAATATAAAGAGCAAGTACTACTCACTGAAATTCTTCGTAAGTTTCTCCTCGTCTGTCGTTTTCAACTGAATCTCGCAAATCCTTACCAGAAACCCCACTAATCCTCGTCGTTTTCAACTTCGTAGAACACCACGTCGCCGTCCAAAATCTCACCCTTTATATTTTGTGCTTTTGTGCTGTGTTTCAAAAATATTTTTTAAAAATTTAATTTTTTGTATTTTATTTTTCATTTTAAATTAAAAAAATATTAGTTTTTTTAGATCATCTTTATGTATTGGTGTTAAAAATAATTTTTAAAAAATAAAAAAAATATTATTTTGATATATTTCTGAACGAAAAATATTTTAAAAAACAATCTCAATTATACTCCAAACAAACACTATATAGTCACGGACAATACATTAGCTTTTTAATATTAAATAATATTTTATATATACTAAAATATCAAATTGCCCTCACCGAACCCCCAAAAGAGTTCCTTGTACAGAAGCATAAAATAACTTAAATTCAAAGACAATTAAGTTATTTTAATGAGCTTTAGAAAGACAAAAAGTCAAAATAACGCAAGTTTAAATTTGCTCTAACGATTGTTTTAATTATTATACTGTGCAAAGAAAATCACCCTATACCTCATTGCCAAGATCTTTTTTTGTTTTGTTTATAAAGATAAAATAATAATTTTAAATTCACGATAAAAATGAGTTTAGAGTTACAGTAAAATCATTATGCTAGTAATATGATAGTAGATTTCAAATATATATATTATTTTTATAAAAATTTGAAATAACAGAATTTTACTCGTTCATCTAAATTTATAAAGAATGTTTTTCCAAAAAATAAAGCATCCATACAAAAAAAATCATGTTAGTAGCTTAATTATTTTGTTTTTGTTAATAAAAGCAAACCTAACAATTTTGATTAGCAATAAATGAAAGTCAAACGCGCCATAAAACGAGTAGAGGGGCACCATACAGCTAACTTGTTACCATAGAAATTACAGAAGCTAAATCAAACTATTGAAAACAAAAAGGATCTCCATCTTACTTTGACATTTATCATAAAGTTTAATCGGTAAAGCTCCATAAATTGCTAGCCACACATCTTTGAAGCATAAATTAGAAATCCAATACAATTAACAAACTATTATGATTTTGAGCCGGAACGGTACAAGACATTCCGACTGTAATTTAGCCAAAATTAAAACCCGTTTGAAAGATAAATATATATTTATTTACTTATTTTGCAGTTTTTCTCCATCATTTATTTCCACATTTGCCCTTATCTTGGTTCAAATATTTTTGGGCGGCGACACAACATGCCGGCGATACTCTGCGAGAGCCCACATGGGGAAGATACTCCTATACTCAGAATAATGTAACATGCAATTCCTCATAAAAACTCCCCCGATTTCCTGTCACAAAGCAGCAATGTTATGATTCAATCGGTGGTGAACGTAGAAGATAACGTGTTAAAACATACAATCTAAGAGGATGGTGATTGACAAAAAACAATTCTCTCTCTCTTATTCCTTGAAAATCTCATCAGAAATCTTCTTTTATGGGTGATTATCTCAAGGATTTTCTTAAACGGCACGCAGCTTCTTTTCTGTTTTTTTCTTATGATTTCTTCTCTTTGTGTGCAAAGCAACAAGTCAATTACCTGCTGGGGAAAATCACCAAGTTCTGTTTGAGAATTAATCAATAACTTGGTAGCACGATGAAGGGGTGCAGGGTCTCTGTCCGCCTATCAATCAGAGAAGGAACTTGAGATTTTGGATTTTGGTGGGAAAAGAAGCGCATATATATATATATATATATATACATAGGAAGAGACAGGCTACTAATCTGACCTGACCACCATGAATCAAACCCATCATAGCCAATGCAGTTTGCACCAGATTTGAGTGGTTACCCTCAAGAGGTACATATTCCTGCGTCAGCACACACACACACAGAATGTTATTGCATAAATGCGTGCTTTAGAAATCTTTGAGATGGTATTATTACCTTCTTTGGGCTTGAAAGGTAACTCTCGCCCCACCCACCATCCTCTCTCTGTGATCTCAGTAAGAAATCAACTCCTTTACGAACAGCCAGGCAATTGGAGTAAGTCTTTCCAGCAGATGCTAGCCCCCCTAGAGCAAAAAATGTACCGTAGATAAAGCATATCCCCCAGTTTCCATACCTGCAGTGTAATTCTTGCTTTATTTAGTCTATTTTCTGACAATTTTCTGCAAACTGTACATCAGCCTTTACAAGAATGTAGCAATTCTTTTAATGGATCATACCATGAGCCATCAGGCTTTTGTATCTTTTCAATGAACTTGACACCATTTAGGATGGAATCTTGGATCTCTTTTGTCCTGTGGCCAGGGTATAACTTCTTAAACACGACTAATGCCTGTATAGTTGATGATGTGCATTCAACATACCTGGATCACTGTTTAATTAGTCTTCCACTAAAGTTTTTGAAATTCCCTATGGAGATGCTCAATAAGTAATCTTTCTTGACTATTTGAAGTAAAATGGTTCAAGAATCTTACTCATGCTCAACTACAAGATCCTCTAGGAACTCCACAGGATTGAGCCACTAGATGAACAGCAGAGATGTCACGGTTGAAATACCATATTCCAAGTCAAGTCTTGAAGGAAAACAAACAGAGTTTAAGTTTAACGTTTCGAGTTTAGATCGTTGGCTTGAAGAACTTACCTCCAACCATAATCCAGCTCCTGCCGGTTCCCAAGCAGATACCCCACCATTTTTACTCTGCACAATTATAAATAAAAAAGATCGAGCTAATTGTTACTTTATGAATGCCATGTTCTAGAAAGGAGCAGATCCAAGGAAATACCAAGGAAAGTTGAAAAGTTTTAAGCACACAAAGGTCACTATTTGAATGCAACCAATTCCCTCACCTGAAGAGAAAGTAAAATATTGACAGAATCAAAAAGCTTCTGAGGTTCCATTTTTTCACCTACGATTTCCGGAGGCATCATTGAAAAAAGAAGGCAACACTGCAGAACAAGCGAATCACTAAGTATGTTGATAGTATTTTATACAGCAGATAACTAGAACAGAAATTACAATTTACCTTCATGCTTTCTGCAGTGCAGTCAGACACTTGCCAGCCATGATCTCTGTCAGAGAAAGTCCACGATCCTTTAGAGATATGGCGAAACATCCTTCTGAAGTCTCCGGGAGGATTCTCAGTGACCTTCAAGATTTGATGTGAGATCAGAAAAGCAGAATCCCAAACCAGAACTAGATACAAGAAACACGTGAGAGGAAGAAACAATTTCAGGATATGAAATTTGGAAACCTGGGAGTTCTTTATGAAGCTATGCCCTTCCTTAAGTGCAGGTCCTGTTTCGTCTGAGAGGTTGCTAGCAATCAAAGCTTGAAGGGCAAGACTGGTATCCCACACTTGACTACCAAAACTCTAAAATGAATATGAAAAGGAAAAAATCATACTCGATTCGCATCTCATACTTCTGGTTTGAAATCTATAAAGTCTATGACTGATAAGCATTAACTCGAGTTTACGAGGAAAATTCATGTATTTGTTGATAACATAAATCAATGAGTGGACAGATGACATGAACCGTTTAGGTACTGTTATTTTGATAGAGTTTACCGACCTGCATCTTTATTCCATCTTCTCCAATCCATACATAATCCATGATCCTAGCAAGGTGCCTCCTAAAATAAGCCCCATTGGGATCTTCAACCCAGCAAGCCAGCATATATAATGGCTGTTCCAGTTCAGTGGTACAAATGTCCAAACATTAAAGAGCATGTGTAATAGGCAAATGTTTTACTGTACTGGCTTTGTTTTCTGCTATAGCTCTGCAAGTGTGTTACCTTTTCGATACATCCTATGGTAATGTATCTACTGCTCTCATCTTCATAATGAATTTGATCCATTGTTTTCTTAAGAGCCTTCTCTCTCAATTTGTTGAAGGGCCACCGAGTAAGAAGAGGCTCGCCAAAGGTATAAATAGCATCCCAAAATAATATTTGTATCGAAGTATGTGGATAATAGTTATCCTCCTGAAGAAACAAAAAAAAAATTGAAGAAAAATGAAATGTTTTCAGATCATTTTTTGAAGAACAACTGCTAAAAGTCAACTGACCTTTGCACATAAATGGCGTACTCTCCTCCAATTGAATTTCTCATATGGTTCATTGTAGATTTCTTCCCTAATTTGTAATATGAGAGGTGTGATTGGACCAACAAACTTCTTCCCATACAAGTATGCCATTGGCAAGTAAGTGAGCCGACAGTAGCACAGCAAATTTCCTGCATTTATGAAATGCATGATTGGAATGGCAGAGCTAAGAGCAGGCTTTACACAAGCACTAAATTCAAGTTAAAGGACACAAGAAACTATGAAGTTGGCAACTCTCAAGACCGTAATGATAAATTAAACGCTGACTCGAGTATCTGCAGTTTCCATCAATCATATGCTAAACTTATTGCAGGATTTCATAATGTTTATATATAAGTTTCATGCTTCAACAACTCCATGTACTCAAATAAAACAAAATGCAAACCTGGATAATTGGGAGATGTAGATGGCAAGAACCAAAATTCTGGGGGCATTGGATTGCATCCAGCCCACTCATACACACCAATTATCTACAGCACAGGAAAATCAAACAATTAGAATATAGAAGCAACATTACACGTGTCATGCAGATAGAAATTTCTGTCGTTTTTTTATTACACAGGAAACATTCTACTAATGATACCAACTAGCAACCAATAACTAGTTTAAGAGTATGAAATTGAGTTGAATCATAGGCTGTACCGCAAGCCAAGTCTTTCCCCAGGAGCTTATGGCAATTGCACTGCCATGATCAAGAATCCACTTCCTTGCTCTTTCACATGCTTTGTCTTTGCCACCATCACGTCCTTCTCCAAGCATGCGCATACAGATGTAGTTCAGAACTGTACAAAACATGGTGCTATGACCCTCAATGTGTAATCCCCACCCACCATCTTCATTCTACAAGATAAGATGCAGCACATTAGCAATCTGGCACTGGTAAAGCCTTAAAGCCAAGACGAAAAAGAAAAAATTAATATGGTAAAGGTACTTCTACCTGGTGACAGTATATGTAGCGCAGGATTTCTTTTTTATACTCTTCAGAGAAGATAGAATTAAGATGTCCTGTAATATACAGAGAAAAAACCTGCATTGGGGGAAAAAGAAGACTGTCGGTAGAAATTGAATGCACAAAATATACTGTCACCAGAAAAATTATATGTTGCCGATTCTAGGTGGTGATGAAACTTCTGGCTAATATATTTTGCAAAGTAAAATGATAGGCAGGGATTGGGAGTAATAACCAGGGGAGGGAAATAGAACATCGGGCCAGAATTTTCAGCACACCAATGGCCATCGCTAGCCTGCAAGGCTGTACACAAATGAACACTCCTCCTCAAAGCACTCGTTGCTTTTTCGTACGAAATTTCTTCTCCATCCTCAATCTTGACCTGAGGGATCGTTTGCTTGAATTTTTTCTCCCTCAGAAACTGCAATTTATTATATAAAAGTAAGTGACGAAAAAGGTGGTTAATGATGAACTAAAAACTCTCATCGGATTATTTGAGCAGTTACACTCTCCATGGAAATAACTAAAAATAGAAACATCACTCTCGTAGATACATCGGAAAACATATGCTGTGAATTTGTGTGTGTGTTCGTGTACCTGGAATCTCCAGAGGAGATCAGAGCTGGGCTTGACCACGTTGCGGTTTTTCCAGAAGTTTCGGCGAGCCTCTTCAACCTCAGCTCGCTCTTCAAGGGTGCCAGCATCAGGATCAAACTCCCACGTTTGCCTCCCCAGAAAGTTATTTGTGCTGTATATGTCTGGATCATTCCCACCCTCTGCAATCTTAAGCCTCCACATGATACTGCTTCAGTCACTTCCTCCTGCTTCTTGAGTATCAAAAAATCACTTCCCTTCTATTTCAGTGGTGGCTAGCAAGAGTTCACGGTATATAAAGACAAAAATTAACGTTCTAAAGTGTGCGCGTGGTGTGACGTTAAAAGGGCTGTGATTTGTACACCGGATTTTAAATTCGAGTTATAACATTTCATTTCTGTAAGAACTTGATAAAGTAGAAATTTTAGTCACTCAGCTAACTCAATTATACCCATAGAATACAAGATAGGTGAGAGCGAGGTTAGAAGAATCAATCCGTAACTTTTTGTAATTTTTAAAGTATTTTTTTTGTTTAAATATATATTAAAATATTTTTTTTTTATTTTTTTAAATTATTTTTAATATTACTACATTAAAATGATCTAAAAATATTTAAAAAGTTTAATTTAAAATAAAAATAATCATATAGTTTTTAAAATATTTTTGAAATAAGGTATCGAACAGGAAAATGAGTTTTTGAAAGTATGGTTTAGTTGTTTTTTTAAAGTGTTTTTAATATATTAAAATAATATTTTTATTTAAAAAAAATATTTTTGATATCCACATATTAAAATTAAAATGATATAAAAGTACTAAAAAAATAATTAAAAATAAAACAAAATCATTCTTTTTGAAAAAATAATTTTCATATACGATAGAAATAGGAACATGCTTAAAAGTCAACTCCTAACTTCATAATACTTATTTAATTTGCTTTTAAAAAAAATAATTTTCAAAATGTTTTTTTAAATTAATTTTTTATACTTTTAGATATTAAAAAATATTATTTTAATATATTTATGATTAAAAAGTATTTTTAGAAAAATATTATATATCGTTTAAACCATACTTATTATGTAGTTATCATATTGAATTAAAAAATGAGAAAGCTGATATGGCAAAATAAGAAAGCAGTGTGTGTGTGTGTGTTTTACTCTTAATATGTATTATCATCAAGTTTGTAATATTTGGAATAATAAATAAAGATCATTATTTTTATTGTAATTTATAATGACCATTAGTTTTTTAACTACCTTAGAATGATGATTTCTTCCCTCGTCGGATGTATATTAAGAAAATATTTGTATATATAATTAAATTACAATTTACTCAATTATTAAATCTTTTAAATAAATCTAATAATAAAATCAATCAATCAATTGTATAACAAATAAAATATTTGCACCAATACAAAGTTAAAATCTAACATAATTGAAAATACAAGATAATAATTTTAAGGTGAGTAAATTAAGATAATTATATTTAAAAAAATATTATTGATATGTGTATGTGATAATAATTTGAAGATGAGTAAATTAAAATAAACATAAAATATATATACTTGAACCGAGCCCTATCCCTACCAAGTTTGGAATCAAGCTGAAATGCCTAGGCCGGAAACAGCCTAGCTGCCTAAGTTAAGGAAAAAATAACAAACAACACCTCTTTAATATATTTATTTGATCTTACAAAACTATTTCCCAACTTTTTTAGTGTTTGTTTGGGATTGTTGTTGTGGTTGTTTTTAAAAGTATTTTTTGTTCAAAAATGTGTTAAAATAATATTTTTTTATTTTTAAAAAATTATTTTTACATTAGTACATCAAAATGATTTAAAAACACTATTTTTTTAATTTAAAATTAAAAATAAAAATAACAAATTTTCAAAAAAAAATTAAAAATGATTTTGAAATGCAGTACAAGGAAAAACAAAACTTTTAAGTTAAATAAAAACAAAACTTTTTAGCGAATTATGTCAAGAAGTTTTGCTTTAATCAACAGTTGGAATTTTAACATTTAACATATGGACTCTGACTTATAGTACATTTCTCTTTAAAAAAGTTATCGCAACTCATTTTTACTAAATATAGTTGTAGCTTAAAGTCGTTAACTTAAAGCCATTTTAACTTATTTTTTGAATTAATATTAAAATTTGAAAATCATATTAAATAAATTGGCAATTCAAAATTGGGCAAGTAAAAAGAAATACTGAATAATAGAAAATCATTAGTTACAATTTAAATATCATGGAATTTATAGATTTAAGCAACTAAATCTAATAATTATGTGTTTAAATTTTATAAAAATATAATAAAATAGTACTAGGAAACATATTATTCCAGTTTTTTTTTTTAAATTAATGGTCGATTGAGATCTCATGTTGATGATCCCAAAGCAGTAAACATGTTTGAAAAGACGGCAACGTTGCCATGAAGTGAAGTCTCTATCAACAAAGCTATGGGAGTAGGTATATGTTAGTTAATGCATTTCAAAAATATTTTTGAAATTATTTTTATTAAAAAGTTTTAATATATTTAGATTATTTATATATATTGATATCAAAAATAATTTTTAAAAAATATATATTTTTAAATAAAAAATATTTTCAAAAACAATATCAACAATACTAAAAAAAAATCATACTAAAAAAGCAATCTTTTAAGTGTCGGGAAAGGAGATACGAGGAAGGCATAAGCAAAACTGGATAGCAGATCCTCATAGTTTGGTGGGCGGTAAGAAAGTGGGGTGATCGTGACCGCTCATAATTTTGATTATTTTTTTAAAAAATATATCATTGTTTTTAATGGGAAAAAAATCAACAATATCTCAGTACCAAATACACTTCAATGCGATTTGGAAGGTGGCCATTGGCCGTTGGGGAAGGCAAGTAATAAATAATATTAGCATGCCATGTCATGTCATGTCATGTCATGTTAATGCAATGAAGTGCGTAGGGCAGGACGGACGACGACTCACCATGCACCACGATTATTATATATATATATATAATCTTGAAACACTATTCAAACACAATCTTAATTAAAATCCTTTATGAGAAAAAATTTAATCAAACAAATTTATCGAATACTATTTTTTAAAAGAAAAACTATTAAAAAATAATTATATTTAAAACAATTAAATAAATGAATAAAAAATAAATAAACCAAGTAATGTCATTGTATCTTACAACATAGAACTTAGGTGTTGTTTGGTTACTATTTTGGGATAGAAAAAACAAAGATAGTATGAACATATGAAACATAAATAGATCATAAGATGAAAATTAAATTGTGTTTTGTAGTGGCATACAAAATAGAATGATTATATCCATGTGTTGTTTGGTCGATAATAGACAAGATAAAATAATTCTACTCTTAATATGTATTATTCTCAAATTTACATATTAAAAATAATAATTAGATATTATTTTTTATTTTAGTTTATATTAACTGTTGAGATTAATAATATGATAATAATTATAGTTATAAAACTCAACTAGCTTGGGGGGTTGACCCAAGACTTGGCCGGTATGGGGCCATGACCGGTCCATGTTTAAAGAAAATAGAAGAAGGTTTGATCAGTCTAACCTAGTTGAAAAGCCATTGCTGTTTTTTGAAAGAAAAAAAATTGTCAAAACAACATCGTTTTGATCCTCTTAAAATATTGTTTTGGATTAAATTGGGTTAACTCTCTTGACTTGTGACTTGAATCTTTTCTCAAATTGACCTTTCAGTCAAATTTTAAAGTTATGATGATAACTATTTTTATTGTTTTTGGTATTAGTTTGATAGTTTTGAAATTAAAAGCTTTCTTATAAGGATATTTTATGGATAAAAAATTAGTATTATCTCTAAATACATATCCACTTTATACATCATGTTTTAAAAGTATATAAACTCACTCCAAAATTATTTTAGAGACAAATTTATTTTTATACATGTCTCTGTCTATTTAATCAACATGTTTATATCCCCATTGTCTTCATCTCTTATGTACCTATATTTTAAAATTGAAAAAAAAAAGAGTATACTCTTAACAATTTTTTTAAGTTTCAACCTCAATTCTAATGGGCACCAATCCCAACCACGCTTTGAGGTTAACAATAAAAAACAAAATCTAACAAAAATCCACCATGTTTCTCACTTTCTCTATGCGAACCTGGCTGATTCATTGCTTATTTGAAAGTTTCATATAAGTTATTTTAAAAAAATTATTTTTTACATTAGTATATAAAAATGATCTATAAACATAAGAAAATTTAAAAGCACTAAATTTTTTTTATTTAATGTAAAAAATAAAATTTTGTAATTGTGTTTTTGACCGGTAAATAGCAAGAGATCTGCATGAAGTTATAAGAACATGTCAATGAAAAACATTTGACAAAAAGAAAATGCAAGCAATTTCAGATTCATTTTGTTTTGGAGATAAATACAGAGCAAATAATACTCACTGAAATTCTTCTGAAGTTTCTCCTCGTCTGTCGTTTTCAACTTCACTAAACTCTCTCGCAAATCCTTAAAAGAAACCCCACCAATCCTCGACTGTCTTTCTCCACAATTCCCTCAACTTCCATTCAATTCCTCCAACGCCCCTGTTTTTACTCCATGCTGATGTCACCTTTCACTCCCTTCATCCTTGCCTATTTTTTATGAATCAATATCCTTAAAACAAATCCAAATATTAATAATAAAAACAAAATAAAAAAAAATCAAAGGAGAATAAAATTGAAAGAAAATATCAATTTCATAAATTATTTAAAATAATACAAGCGGTAATAAAAAAAATTAGAAAACAAAATTTAAAGTAAAACAATTTAAAGGGTATATTAGTAAAACATATTAGAAAACATGTATGGAAATCAAGAAAGAAAAGAAAATGAAAAACAATTATCGCCACCAAACCAAAGGTATATTAGTCAAACATGTTGCCTAGTAATGAAGATGTCATAAGGATTCAAACACTGCCGCGAATCGGAGAACACCAAACTCGTTGTCCAAAATCTCATACATAGTCATGAACAACATGTTTTTAATATTAAATAATATTTTATATATACTAAAATATCAAATTGCCCTAACCAAATTCAATAATTATAAAAATACCATAATAAAACCCCCAAAGAGTCCCTTGTACATAAGCTTAAAATTACTTAAATTCAAAGACAATTAAGTTAATTTAATGAGCTATAAAAAGAGAAAGGTCAAAATAACGCTATTTGCTTTAAAGAATATTTTAATTATTATAATGTGAAAAGAAAATTACCCTATACCTCATTGCCAAGATCCTTTTTTTTTTGTTTATAAAAATAAAATAGTAATTTTACTATTTTAATTCACAGTACAAACTAGTTTAGAGTTACAGTAAAATCATTATGCTAGTAGTTTTAATTATTTGTTTTTTTTTTAATAAAAGCGAACCTAACAATTTTGATTAGCAATAAATGAAAGTCAAACGCGCCATAAAACGAGTAGAGAGATACCATACAACTAACTTTTTACCATAGAAATTACAGAAGCTAAATCAAAATTGAAAACAAAAAGGAGCTCCATCTTACTTTGACCTTTATCATAAGGTTTAATCGGCAAAGCTCCATAAAATGTTAACCATACATCTTTGAAGCATAAATTAGAAATCGAATACAATTAATGAACTATTGAAGCACAAAATCGAAACAAAAATGAAAAATCTTGCAATATTACCCCTTTTTGTCTAGCAAACTGGGTCAAGCTATACTTTTGGTCTCTTTTTGGCACATCATAGTAAATTATAGCTTCGTCCATCGCCAACCACCATCAAGAGCCCTTTTTTTCTCCTTTGCTATTTATTTAACAGATGACAAAACACTTCTACCAAACTAATTAAACGTCAACAGAAGGAAGTTGTAAGCATTACAGAAGGGTAAATGTCAGCATGGCTCAATCAACTTTATATAAATTGAATTCTACACCCAAAAAAAGGTGGCAATGAAAGACTTGCAGGCAAACAGAGCACTGAAACTGGCCAGTGAAATCCTCCTCCTCTTCTTCTGGGTCAATACATTCTTCCCTTTGGTTTGGTGATGATGTTTTGGAGTTGGGATTTCATAGTTACTATCGTTTTGGCATTGCATTTTCGATTCTTCTGCTGATGGGGTTTTGTTGTTTTCTTGATTTTCCATATTTCTCAAATTAAAGAGACAGAAAGCGTGAAAGGAGACACGAGTACGAGGATGTCTTTCTTTATAATAAAGCTTGCTGTGAGTTGTGCTCTGCGTATTTTGGGTGGCTTTCCTTGTAAGAGATGGGAAGGGAGAGGGTAAAGCCAAGCCATATCAACTGGTAAGGAAACGAATTCAAGGCTTCATCCCCAGGTCGCTTCATTATTGGTCAAGCTAGGGGGCTTGGTTGGCTGGCTTACACGTTGGAGATATACCGGAGATCAATTTTTTTAATATAAAAAAAAAAATAGTTTGGTGTTACTCTAGTATAAAAAAGTTTTAAACTCACTAAATTGATTTAATAGATTTAAAAATAATTAGATTCTTGTAAAAATATAATTTGATTTAAGAAGATTTAAAATAATATTTTTTAAAATATTAAAATAATAATATATTGAATATTAACCTGTTAAATTTACGGTTTATGCTATGAGATCATCATCAATTTAATATTGAAGTATAATGTTTTCTTTTTTAAAAAAATAAAAACATAGCATAAAAATTAATATTACCAATTGTAATTTTAACAATTGTAATCATGATAATAACAGGAACATCACTAATGACACGTGTCCAGATTTGAATACGAACAGAGTGGAAATAGCAGATCTGATTTGACTCGGATAGCTACGTGTCCAAATTTGAATCAGAATTGAAGTCAATATTACAGAAGAAGAACACGATGTGTTCAAATTTATAAATTATTTTGTTATATTGATGCTCCCAGTTAAACAGGAAATGCGGGTTCAAGTGGGATAGAACAATACCACTTGATTGTAAAAGAATACTCATCATATAAAATTATTTTTATAATTGTTATTAAACACGAGCACAATTAAGCTTTAGATTAACTTGGTATGACCAGTTAACCACTTAACTTGACAGGTATGGTTCAGATTAAAACAAAATAATATATATATATATTTTTTTTTATCCAAGCTTTGTCTCTTAAACCATCAAATTCCTGATCTACTTCACTGGATTGTTTTTCTTAAAAAAATAAGAAATGCCATCCAAGGCCAGAGGGTATCATGAAATAAACATCACACTCATTCATCATACCTGCCTGTAAATTGGTTCAATCTTCACGAGGAACAGATGCCTAAAGAAAACTTTCAGCTCAAATGCCCTCCGTACGTATCAGCATTCTGAGAAACCTCGCAAAACAAGTATGCTCTGCACCAGCTCATTCTGAGTAATTTGTGTTCAGATCATAACAGATGCCACACTCAAACAGCTAGTCGAAACCAGGGAAACCTCAGATTCCCCTTATTTCATATACAGATAATTAAAATAACAGAGGAAAAACAAATCAAATTTACTGAATCCCTTTTTTTACTGGAAGACCATTGGAGTTGATGGAAGCACCAAATGGCAGCCCTTATTTCCATATCTTCACACATTTGTCATTACTTGCAGAAGCAACCATCCCTATAGCTTGTGATTGAGCCAGGGCTGATATCACACACTCATGAGCTGCAACTGTCATACACTTGTTCTCTGCCATGTTCCAGAGCTCCAATGACTGGATTAGAACAATGGTTACAAGCCCGGCATTAGTAATTAATGATGTTGTTAAAAGTACAAATAAGTAAAAAATATCAATAATTGTAGCGCCAAAAGTTCTCTGCAAATAGAGATATTATGTTCCCTTGAAGTTAAGAAGAAGATAATTCGTTTTAGGAAACGCAAACACAAAATATCCCTATGAATTACAAAAAGGTGGGTTAAAATTGAAACAATTTTTTTTTATCCCTGGATTGATTCCTATAAATGCAACAAGGTTGATCTGTTTCAAAGCCGGGTCAATTACAGGAAAAAACACAACCAGAACTTAAATACTAATATCAAAAGCAAATTTACCTGATATCCTCCGATAACCAAGAGAGTGGCATAGCCTGGATGGAAAACACAAGAATGGAACTTGTTCCCACTCGAACTAAGTTCATGAATGCACTCTCCTGTGGTCAACGACCACACTCTGACAGACTCTTGGCTGACAGAAGCCAAGTATTCTCCGTTTACATCCCAGCAAACAGAATGTACCTTGGTGGAGTGCCCCTACAGTAAAAATGACTCATATATTATCACATAACAAATGTGAAAGAGGGAGTTTTATTTGTTTTCTCAGCTTCTAAGTTCAAGACCAATACCTGTAATGAGTGTGTCTGTCTGTCAGACTCAATATCAAAGATGGATAAGACATTATCAGAAGCTGCAGCCAGCAGTTGTCCAATTCTTGGCTGAAATCTAACTTGTGCGGACCCTCCCTACTCCATCAAATGTCCAAAATTTAGAATAGAAAAGGAATTCAAATCATCAGAACTTCAAGAACAGTGTGTGTGTGTGTGTGTGTGTGTGTGTGTGTGTGTGTGTAAAGGAGCTTCATCGCTAACCTTGGATATCCGGGTGCAAGAATACTGATTGATGTTCCATAAGCGAATCTCATTGTTATCATCACAAGAACAGAAAACATCATTCTTCTTAGGGTGGAAGTCAAGGGACATCACATGTGAGGTATGCCCTGTGTATGTCTGCAAGGAATACCTTGGCTGCAAGGATAACCACATTTAGTGCTTACTAGTTTGTATGCCCACACTACAATACACAGGGACTATAATTTTTTTACACATAAAAAAAATCCAAATCTCAGGAAATTTTTGGCATTTTTTTAAAAACCTGAAAATACAGTTGTTTTGGAAAGGAGTGATGATTTACCTATGCGACATAATAGCAAGCTAATTCAGGTATAGAAACATCATTATACCATGGCCAAAGAAAAAAGCAGCAGTAAACTTGTAAAACTGACAGATCGTTTGAGGCAAAAAAAAAAATTAAATGGAAGACTTCCATAGAGTTTTACCCAATTGATAGCTTAAATCATACAAAAGAATGGATGATTTTTGTGAGAAAGCACTAGAGAAAGAAAACTCAATTAAATGGAAGACTTCCATAGATTTTTACCCAATTGATAGCTTAAATCATACAAAAGAATGGATGATTTTTGTGAGAAAGCACTAGAGATAGAAAACTCACATTTGCAGCATCCCAGAGACGTACACTTTTATCAAATGATGATGTTGCCAACTGAGTTGAATTTGGCCTGAAACGAACATCAGTAATAATTTGGGTATGCTCATCCGGAGTGCACTCAGTTTGCAGAGTTTCCATGTTCCAAAGAACAACCTATTACCATGAAAACAAGCAAATCCACGTTAAATCTTATCAACAAGATGTCAATTTTCATGGTTGCTTTTGCTGATTAAAAAGCAAAAAGTTTTTGAGATGTCCAAAATGTTTTTCTGCTTCAATTGTTGTGTGTGTGGGGGGGGAGGGGGGTTAGAAATTATGGGAGCCTGTATGAAAATAAAACCACCAATCTGACAATACAAATCTCTTCAAATTTTTAAAAAGTAACACATGCAAAGTATTTTCAGACCAGATGCTTCGATATTTTCAGAAATTTCTATTATCATATTTTCAAGTTAAAATATGTTACCTAGACTGTAAAAACTTATTTCCATAATATGACGTTGTAATGTATAGCAATCATCTTAAATTCATTAAGAAAAAGAGAGAGTTATTGTCTTCATTTTTTCAGAGATCATCTCCCTTCAACAATTATCTGCCTTCTTCACTGTATTCTCAAAATGCTTCCACTTTCTTCAACAAACATGAACTATAAACCAAGGTTCGTAATGAATGAAGCTTTGGCTATAGACTTGTATGGCTGAAGCTATAGAAGCTGGAGTGCCAGTTCCAATTCTCCTCACTATCAGATTATAATAGTGGTAAACCGTGGTTCATAACACGCGCTCGCGCGCGCAAATAAAAAGATAAAAAGAGGAGTGCATGCTAGGAAACATGAGTACCACATGCTAATAAGAAAAACCCATCTGCTCTCCAGGTTCTGAAAGACCAACACCATATACATATAAGATATTTAACTGAGCTAGTTGAAAGTAGAAAAATGGAAACCAACTCAAAATGCGGTTATCAAGCCGCAATTGGATTAACAAAAACAAATGCAAATATTCTTATCAGTGGAAAATAATATATAAGAATAACTATTAAGAATTAAGTGTGATGGCCAAAGGATTAAGTTTACTCTAAAGAGGTCGCCCACAATTTCCATCCACCAGGATATCCAAAAAAAAAATTAACACAAAAGTGGGCAATACCAAGATACATAAGATAAGGTCACGAGCTTCCTTAGGATCTCAAGGTGAGTGCACCTGCTCACCCAAATAAATATCAAGAGATTGTGATTTTACAGGTAAAGTAGCTCATCTTTGAACAAACCAAGCAGTGTATTGAAACATTAAGGATTTAGCTGATGCAATTAAACTACCCAGGAGTGGTTACCATCAATAATAAAACTTGACAGGGTTAGTTGTGTTGTGTTCTTATTCAGCAAGTAATGAGGTCTTAGGTAACTTGCAGTAAGCTACATTTATCAGGTCTAGGAATGACACGCACTTCAACTGCAGGTCCAACAGAACCTTACAAAGATAGCATCCAATGATGACAAAAACAAGAAGATTAGAAGAACAACAAGCTATCCTAACACGTACAGCAGCAAGAACAATCAAAATCAGCAATTGCAGGTCCCTGAAAAGTATCAACACAATGGATATGCCTAAGCATGGTGTAGCTGTTACTCTATATGATTGCGATAATCCACCCACTATCCATCAAATGATGAGATAGAAAGCTGAAGCAGATGAGGCAAACAAGAAGAAGCCATATATGTAAAAATGATCGCTTAAGTATAGGATGCTGTAGAAATTGCTGCATTTTGATATGTATCCTCATACAATATTGATTTAGTTAATAATTTCCCAACACAATATCTCATCAATTTCATGCTCTAATTAATTGAACCTTGGAGTGCAAGCAGTGATTTCTAAACCAACTCAAATCATCTATTTAGTGAGGTACAGGCAAATAGTGTATTAGGCTAGCAATCAAAACATGGTTAATATGGGCATTATAAGCTCGTTACAATTCTCCACTTTAGAGTAGGTATGCACTAACTAATCTGAAAGTCAGCATTCAAAGCTATGCAAGCAAAATGAAAGTAAAAAGTTCAATCATACAAAATTGCCTTGACATGGAAATCAGAAAATGAAATTAATCCTTGCAGGCTGCAATACAATTCATTATACCTTCTTATCATGCCCAGCACTAGCCAACAATTTCCCATCTGTAGAGAAGTGACAGCAAACAACTTTCCCATTACTTTTGCGTATCGAACTAACTTCACTGAAGTTGAAACCTGAGATGTAAAGAAATAGGCATTGCTATGGTCAATTTGAAAAAAAGTAAAAGTGCAAGGAATTGAAATACTGCTTACCCTTTGAAGCTTCAGCAGCATGTTCAGAGGAATTCCTTTTTAAAGTACCAAACAAATCCCTTCCATCTCCATCATCATGTGATAAAAAAGACTCCACGTTATCATCTAAGGAGCCAACATCTGCAAAATGCTCAATGTCTTCCTGAAAACAGATAAAAAGTCAAAACACAGGAAATAGATAGGACCAACTTTGGGTAATACCGTGAAGAATATTATAATTGAAGTACAAAAGTATAACTTAAATTGACCAAGGTATACATTAAAATACCAACACGGGCTCAGAAATAAATAAAAGATTTACAGGAGTGCTTGGACAAGCAATTTCATTGGGCATAAATATAAACTAATTGCATTTGTAACAATACAAAGAAAGTCTAATAACACTGCACTTGACCATTTTTCCATTAGCAGCATGAGGTTGTTATGGCTTCCAAACAGCAGATTCCTGATGTTACATTCACATCTCTAGGTTATTCATGTCACAGCTAGAAAGTTTGTTAAGAGTGATACAAGAAAGTCTGGTAAACCTACATTTGACAATTTTCCATTAGCAGTATGGGGTTGTTGTGGCTTCCAAACAGCAGATTCCTGATGTTACATTCACGTTTCTAGGTTATTCATGTCACATCATGTAAGTTTGTTAAGAGTACATACCAGTGGGTTTGCGGATGATGCAAGAGCTCCAGTAGCATCACCACCATACATCAAACCTTTTGGCATGCTATTGACATGCTGTAAATTGCCAGCTGTGCCAATCCCATCACCAGGAGTATGAGTTGATGGAGTTGATGGTTGAGAGTTAGAAGGACCTACTGTATTTCCTGTACCGGTACTATTAGCAGGTCCAGAAGATGAAGGGCCTTTCCTCTTTCGGTTATTCTATTACACCATAAACAAGCATTAGTCAGTGCTTTACCAATAAAATTAAATAGGATATTTAGGAAAGGAAATTCATCTTGCCACTAGTTAATATTCAGCTCATGGGTAAATGCAGGGGACTGGATGATAAAGCATGAGGTTTCAAGAAAGTTAAAATTTGTTCCATGTTAAACCAGGTGTATATGATTATGTGCATTTAAGAAAACACAACCTGCTGTGGGTGCAAAGGATCTTGTTGAGAGGATGATTGTTGCATCTGGGGCAAATTCATCTGTTAAGACACACCACCACGTAAAGCATTACGAACTCATAACCCAAAGAGAACAGTTCAGAACATCAAATTTTGGTTTAATTCAAGGAAGAAAATCCTACCTTAGATGAAGTTGATTGCATTGGAGAACCAATACAACCATCATTTACATTTGGTTGGCCATCTTTGCTGTTCAAAGCCCCTCTTGGCAATACCCTAAACTTCCGTGGATCCATATCTCCATACATTGGTGATGCAGCAAGGTTGCCTTGTGCCTGGACCTGTGCCAAGAACTGCTGTTGTTGTTGCTGTGGCAAAAGCTGAAACTGACTAGAACCATGTAAAAGAGGCCTTTGAACTTGTGCGCCCAAACTTGGACGAATTTGTTCAAGTCCCTGTATATTCAATAATAGCCTAGGTAGTGAAAAACCAGCTAGATTTTTAATTAAATCTTCAGAACAAATGAGCTCCAGTATAGAACTTACTGTTAAGGGCCATCCCCTTAATGGAAGACCGTTGACTCCAGGGTTCAATCCTGAACAAATATTAAAATAATTAAAGAGAGGGAGAGAGAGATTTTAAACACAAAACTTGAAGGTGGTTAGTACAGTAGAATTCTTCTTGGATTTTCCAGAATAAGTTGGAGGGAAGACTAGTTTTACCCAAGGTGAATAGGCCAACACATTTGTCCCAAGTGGTTGGAAATACTCATGTGGAAAAACAGTCCCACAAATTAGACTGTACAAAATAAAGGGACATCAACAGACCTTTATTCAAAATACTAATTCAGAAGCGCAAGCAGCCAGGTACCTTGTTAACAGAGGAATCCTTACTGAATGCACTTAAATAAGAAAAAAAAGTTGACACTGCTATGATCATAGACAGGAGACACTCGACCTTCTAAATCTTTATAACACCCTTCTTAGGTTTGAGACTGGTGGAGAAAGATTCTTTTGGTGCAAGCAAGTACATTAATATCTCAATCAATAGTTCAAAATCAAATGGGAGAGAGTTAAGAGTTATGACTACATGAGTAAACAGAGAAGAAATTGCAAGAACTTTGAAGGACTTCACAGTTTTACCTTCCCATATGGGCATACTATATGTTGAAGTTAGATCACCGCATCAAGAGTTGAAGAAAGTGGTAAAAGGATTTATTAATTTGTTATAAGACCAGGGAGTTTCATAGGAAACAGTCAAGAAAGTAATTTACAGGCAGTGGAAGTTCTCATTCCTTCTTTTAGTTGAGATTTATGTAAGACAAAATTAGTTCTAAGACCTTATGCTTAAAAATCAGATGCCTAATTTTACAATCAGGGATAATGTGAAAATCAATTGAAAATGCATGTGTTTATATGCCCTCATCTCAAGTACCAATTCTGCAATACAGAATCCAATATATTTACCTGCATTTCCAATTCCAGGTTTTGACTGCATGATTCCCTGCCCATAAAAGGTTGAAGCGTCCATAGGCAAAGATCTCTGGGCAGCACCCAAGCTCACTTCAGGTTTGACATCCTATTGAAAAATGAATCAAGCACTCAATGAAAGTGTGCAAGCAAATAAACAAAACTCAGAGTCGCAGCAAATATAGTGCATTTTGTTAAAGTAGTTACAGTGGTCTGTTGAGTTCGTGCCTGGATTTGCTGCAGTGCTGCAGTAACATTCCCAGGATTTCCTTGGACCAACTGGCTGTGTCAGCACAAAAGAGTCAGCATGCAAATATTGGGTATAAAAACTGTCTAATAACATCTACAATGAAATTTACCCTTGATGATTTGTAGTTGATTTGAGGAGGGCCATCCTGGTATCAAGAAGCGGTTGGGATGTTTCAGACTCTGTTTGGTTGGAGTGCTTCATGCGTTCCTCGTACATTTTTGCAGCCAATGCACTGGCATTTGACTGCCCGAGCACTCCTTCAGAACCAATAGAATTTACTGGACCACCAACGGTTGGATTATTAGGACCCCCTCGTTGCAACTGAGCTTGACGCATTAGTTGCAGCTGTTGGTGTTCCTTTGTCTTGCTTTGCTGTGCCTACACATCAATACAGTAGTCCAAGTAAAGAACATCAACAGAAGAAGCATAACAGGCAGGCATACAACACTCATCAAGATCTAAAACCCACCTCTAAATACGCTGCAGCAGTCTCAGAATGTTTCTCATTTGTCCTTGCTATAAAAATATCCCAGAAGACAGACCACCATTCAAAAAGAAACCCCCCAGGAGCATCAATCGCTGCACATTCAAACTGGTAATTATATCTTAAGCGTTTCAATTCCTTCTACACCATATTTAGGCAGCCGATTCAAAGCCAGGCCAGAAAAAACGACTACTGTCACTTCCATTAACTTCTAAAACACCAGCATAATTATGTCAAAAACCTATGCTATAACATGCTACTTTTCCCCAACTAATCATGCTCCTTGAAAATGAAAGTGAAAGAAAGATTCCGCGCATTACCTACTGGATCCGGGGCAACTTTCCCTTCAGTCATGAACGATTTTGCAGTGGCGTGCAATTTCTTCTTCACCAAATAATCATATATGTACACATCAAGCCTGTCAAAACACGGCCCAAAAAAAACCGCATGCCCATTATCAAAAACCTGATTATTAACAAAAATAACAGACCAGGAATAAAAAAAAAAAGAAGAAGAAGAAACAAGAGATCACATACATTTTATCTGCTTCCCAATTACTCTGTGCCATGATTTCAGCTCAAAAACCACCAAACAAAACTGCTAATAACCTCAACTAAAACAAACAAAAACTCTTCCAGTAGTAGCACAAAAAAATGATCGATCAAATTCAAATCACAATCCACAGAGTTTCAATAGAAAATTCATGATTCCAAGGAAATTAAAACTAAATACATAACAACTTGCCTTAATTTTGAAAAATTAAACGGATCGGAAAAGGATGTATTACTGATCACGGACCCTGTATAATAGCGATCTCCATTGATCAAGCATTGTCACTGAATACAACAATTATCACGCAAAAGAAAATTAAAAAAAAAATCAACACAAAAATTCAAATTAGAAAAACGAATATTGTTAAAATAATTAATTTAGCGATTACCTTTAATTTTGCAACTTAAGCGATTAATAAAAAAAAATAGGAAAGGTAGAAGCTTGGGGCTCTGTAGTTTTGAAGGAGCAAGAAGAAAGTTTTAACGGAGTGAGCGTGGGACTAGGGAGAGTCTACTCGAGACGAGAGTTTGGACTGGATCCGAAGCTGAGGTTTGGAAGTATTGAGTCCGAGGTGGGGTTATTGGTTCGGTGTACGAGCAGGGGTGAAACTAGAGATGACCGGATGAATCGGTGACGTGGGCGAAACTAAAAAAAGCGCGTGGATTTCTGCCACGTTGGATAGACACCTGGGGTCTGGATGAATGGATCATGTGACGAAAATTTGTTGCGAGTAACTGGTCCAAGTAAAGTATCTTGGAGTGCGTTAGCATTGTTTTGTTTTTAAATGCTTTTTTTAAAATATATTTTTATATAAAAATTATCAAATTAGTTTTTTTAATATTTGTTTATAGTTTTTATATACTGAAATGAAAATGGATAAAAAGATATTTTTTAATATATAAAAAACGGTATATATTATGTTTTTAGTATTAATTATATTATCAAAGTATATATTTAAATATTTAACAGAAAAAACGATAAGATTCTTATAAATTAATATCATTTATATATAAAAAGTGTATTTTATATGAGAAATCTTAATATGAATGAAGTCCTTAATTGAGAATCTTAAAAAAAATTGATGGTAAAATTGTAATAAGAAATCGTTTAGATTCATAGCTATAACTTTTTATATAGTTAAAGTGTTTTTTTTTTAGATTTGCCCAATTGGAAAATAAAGTAATTACTCTTCAAATTCTGTAACTACAAGAATTTTACTGGATTTTTATCGTCTCTCCTTGCTGAATAGACAACACATTCACACAAGTTATTTACAGTGAAATAGTCGTTTAAATATCTTATAAAAAATAAAATAATTAAATATATTATCCTAGCTGCTCGGATTATTTTTTTCAAGTCATTCCCTGTAAAGGGCTACAATTATATTAAGAACTGCAACTGGAACTAAGTGGGTGTTTGGCGTTGCGATGTGACCTGCAGTTGAGGTTCACAGCAGCGCCTAACGTTAATTAACCAAACATCACTTCAATTTTGTGTGGTGGGTCCCACCAAAAAACAGCAACTACGCCGTATTTTGAGAAGTATCTGTGAGATGCTTCACAGAACACGTTTTATGTTACAAAACGAAATAATACAAAAAAATAATAGATGAAATAATAGACACGTGGACGGTCGAGGAGAGCAAAGATCAGTCACCCATCGTCTTCCCCAGCTCTGGCAAAAGCAACACCAGCCACCAGGGTAGACAATACTAGCTCCCCCCCCCCCCCCCCCCCCTCTCTCTCTTCCTTCATTTGCCATAGTAACAAGCAAGTTCTCTCTCTCTCACCTTCAACTCTCTCTCCTCGCTAACTCTTGCAATAACTCCCGGCCAGCAGCGGCGGCAGCTCCACTGTGAGCTCCAGCAGCAATCATCCACCACCCAAGCCTTCTTCTCTAGCTTTGGGAAGGCAGCAAAGAAGCAGTAGAGAGGAACGACAACACAGCCCAACAACTTCTAACACCCCATCCAGCCATCACAGACCTTCATTTTCGACTCCACCACGATAGTATAAACTTCCAATTTATACTAATGTATAGATCAATCACTAATCTTCATGTTTAATTTGTTTTTTATCCTTAATCAAACAAGGGGTAACCCCGCACCAAAAATCTCAATTCCCAAATGTACCCTCGCTAAATTACCCCGGTTAAATAGGTGGCATATCCTACTGTATATTTGAAATAACTCAAAATCACCCTAGAAATTGGTCGGGTGTATAATATGGCGGTAAAATCAAGTGGTGCCCGAGGTATCCTATTAATTATTTACTGGGTTCATTTTGAATGAAAAAATAGATATAAAAAGAAGAGAAAAATAAAGCTTATCATAAAAATATCTCCACCACTAATTTATCTCTCCTACTTATATTTAAAATGAATTGCAAGAAATAACTAATTAAATATCACTTGTTATAACTCGAATACTATTTTATATATATATATAAATTGCATAGTTCAACACGATATATATTTCAAAAATATTTTTTCTAGAATATTATATTTATTTGTATCATCATATTATTATTTTTATGTGTTAATTTTGAAATAAATATAAAAAGTTATGCAAAAAATATTTTCTTGATGCATATTCAAAAGAAAAACAGACATGACCGGTTTTAGATAGAAATTAAATTAGAAAACTTCAAATTCGGTAAAAAAAAGAGAGAATAAAAGTTTAAAACATTGCAGGTTTGTTATTATAATTATTTTAATAACAAAAATACCTTTATAATTTTTGCATCTTTTTCTTCCTCTTAATTATCACCATTTCTCTCAACCGAAACCAGATCTTTCTGCTATAAAAATAATAACAAAAATACCTTTATATTATAATCTTTTTTATTTTTTTGCAGTTTTTTTCTTAAATTAGAACTCTTTTTTTTAGATCCATGATAAAAAAAAAATTAAAATCCAAACTTCTTTTTTATCAATTACACAAACCTAAAAATTTAAGCAAAAATAAGTAATATAATCTTCGTGGCAAAGCATTGTACTCATCTACAATGTTTTTACGAGAGCCGCCACAGACTACTTTTATAAATGTACGTAGTTATAGCCAACCTATATATATATATATTCTGGCATTTGCATGTGGAATCGATACTGAGAGTCATAGGACTGATACAGATCTTTTCCATCAAGCTATAGCTACGTACCAGCTCTATTGATCATATAATTCCAAGCGGATTAAAATCTGGGCCGCATAGCTCCTGGGAAAGAGAGAGACAATCGTGGCCGGGAACATAGTTTGGTTTGTTCATTGATTGCATCATTAAATGAGATTCACTGGTTTTGATCCTTTCAATAAATTTCATATAAAAATAATTAGCCAGCTCATGTGCTAGCATCCAAGTTGACTCCTCTACGGGGGCAAACTGACAGCATTAAGCTCTAAGAAGTCACTCATCAGGTCAAAAACCCTAATTAAGCTAATCGATCGTATCCACAGTCAGTCATTCAATACAGAATCAGTGAGCTTGTTGGAGAGGACAGTTGGCCAATAAATTTCTTGTCCAAAAACAGATGAGTCTCATTAATTTACTCTCGTAAGCGCGTGATAGTTATGAGTTATTCTGGAGCTATCCTGTATAGTGCATGCTCATTACGTACAAATTAATAATGCACACTTTCTGATCTCCTCTTTCTGCTTATGAGTATATATACATATGTGTATTGCAGTCTCTTGTTGCACTACTACGTACACAGTTAGCTCTGCTAGCTAGCTTAAGTTTCTTCTTCTTTTCTCCTGGTTTTGTATGTTTATGCTGGCAAAATGAGCCCTGTAACTGGTCACCGTGTTGTGGGCGCTCTCTTGTGTGCTTTCATTTTGAATGCTTTAGTTGTGGCTGATCATGTTACTACTGGTGACAAAGACGATAAGCACTTGTTGGGTCGTCCCCATTTGTTGAAGAAGGGGTTTATACACGGCCGTAGGTTTGGTGGTGGTGGCATAGGAGGTGGTGCGGGTGGAGGACTTGGTGGTGGTGCGGGTGGAGGACTTGGTGGTGGTATTGGAGGTGGTGCGGGTGGCGGCTTCGGTGGAGGAGTAGGGGGTGGTGCAGGAGGCGGATTTGGCGGTGGTGCGGGTGGTGGATTTGGTGGGGGCGTAGGGGGTGGAGGCGGCCTTGGAGGCGGTGCCGGGGGTGGAGGAGGCCTTGGAGGAGGCGGTGGGCTGGGTGGTGGCCTTAAAGGTGGTCATGGTGGCGGTCTAGGTGGTGGCATTGGTCATGGTGGAGGTATTGGACATGGTGGCGGTCTAGGAGGTGGTGGTGGACTAGGAGGAGGTGCCGGAGGTGGTCTAGGTGGTGGTGCAGGAGGTGGTCTAGGAGGTGGCGGTGGGCTAGGAGGAGGTGCAGGAGGTGGGCTAGGTGGGGGAGATGGAGCTGGTGGAGGGCTAGGTGGCGGTGGTGGGGTTGGAGGTGGAGCTGGTGGAGGGCTAGGTGGCGGTGGTGGGGTTGGAGGTGGAGCTGGTGGAGGGCTAGGTGGCGGTGGTGGGGTTGGAGGTGGAGCTGGAGGAGGGCTTGGAGGTGGAGGTGGAGCTGGGGGAGGGCTAGGTGGTGGGGGAGGGCTCGGAGGTGGAGCTGGAGGAGGGCTAGGTGGCGGTGGAGGGCTTGGAGGGGGAGGGGGAGCTGGGGGAGGGATAGGTGGTGGTGGAGGGCTTGGAGGGGGAGGGGGAGCTGGGGGAGGGATAGGTGGTGGTGGAGGGCTCGGAGGTGGAGGGGGAGCTGGAGGAGGGCTAGGTGGTGGCGGTGGCCTTGGGGGTGGTGCAGGTGGAGGTGGGGGATTTGGGGGAGGCGGTGGTGTTGGAGGAGGGTTTGGAGCTGGTGTTGGTGGTGGGGGTGGACTAGGTGGGGGTGGGGGTGCTGGTTTAGGAGGAGGTGGGGGTTTGGGTGGTGGTGGTGGAGGTGGGTTTGGAGCAGGTGGTGATGGTGGTCACTAAACTTTTTATCAAGTCCTTATTAAATGTGCTTTGCAGCAGAGAAAGAAGGAAGAACAAAAAGGAAACGTTCTTGTTCATCACCACTAGCTACCATGCACGAAATGTAATGCAGTTGATGTTTTACTTGCTTATATCTTATATAAAACGGTGTTTACAGGCCATTCTTTCTCAGCATTCTGGACTGATAAAGGTTGATCACTTTTCTAGCTAGTACGTCAGTCGTAATTCGTGATATGGTTTTTTCTCCATGCATACTACGTACGCCATGTAATTTTTTTTTATATATTTTAAGCTACTATATTCTAGCTTGGAGCATCAAACCTCTTGTTTAGTTGGTGTTCATACCTTCCTCGTCAATCAAATATTGTTGTAACCATCTAGCTGTCCAGTGTTAAGAATATTAGATCTAACGGGTTTGTTTTCTGTATTCTTGGATTTGAATTATATGTTTGTTAATATAATTTTTATAAAAAAATTATATAATTATTAATTTTAAAGTTTATAAAATTAGTAAAGATATATTATTCAAACTGACTGAATATTCACATTAATAAAAAAATATTATAGTTAAAAAATAACCATCCCAACATTTCTCATCTGAATCAATCAATGCTGAAATTAATAATTTCCGCGGAAAAAATGAGTCCGTCACCAATGAGGTGACCCTCGCATTTATTTTACATACTGTCTCCCACATGTATTTTCAGACAATTAATGATGTTACAAAACCTAACTTGCCTGCCACAGTACTGAATGGCGCATCCATACATCAACTCAGCATGCATGCCTTCATATGAAAGCCATCCATACATCAACACAGCATGCATGCCTTCATAGCTAGCCACACTGGGAAAGAGGTGCGATGCATGAGCTCATTCGAAAGGGAGCCTTGACTTCATTTCTTTCATATAGCTAGGCATATGCGTGAAAGACTAGGAAGAGAAGTTCGTGTAATAATATCCATGATCGATGATTACTCAGAATTACTCTCGAATAATGGCGACCACCTTAAGTTATGTCAGCCTTTTCTTTCCTTTTTTAGACAAGAAAGAATAAATCAGATACACCAGAAAGAAAGAAAAAAATAATATATTTTTACATCCATTTACTTTATTAATAATATATTTTACAGATTATAAATATGGTTTTACATGCATGTACTTCAAATCAATTGTCAAAATGATGGCATTACTTAACAGCTACGGCAACAAATTCTGGTTGGTGGTAACTTTTTGGCTGAACTAGTGTTTCTGCTATCGTGTCTGTCTCCTTGCTCTTACCCCAAAACACCATGTAGTATCCAAACACGACCAGTGCTGCTCCTAGCATGCTGTATCTCGCAGAACAGGGGGGAAACAACGTCAAAGCTTGAAGCTGTGATCAGGTACAGGATGTGTATATTTTGTCATGAAAAATAACAGCCTTTTTTTTTCATTTTCTTACACGTGGCAAAGCAACAAAGGATAAGAACTCTATTAGGTCTTACTTCTACTATTTGCAAGGGTTAACGATTTATAGGCACTGTAGGGAATTAATTAAAATTAATATATAAACATATATATACCTTCCTAGTCGCCACTTTTCTCCTAGCAGTATAGACCCTAGAATGGCTGCCATCACAAGGGCGAGCGGGTTAAAAACGGACACGAACAAAGGCCCTCTCCTTCGCGTAACTTTCATGTTAAGCAGGAAAGATGTTGAATAAAAAATACCCTGGCAATGACAAAAATCCACCGGGGCAACCCAATATCAGCACTGAAGTTTTGCAGTGTTTCAAAAACCTTTTTTTTTTAAATAAATTTTTTTATTTGAAATTAAATTTTTTTTTGATGATTTTAGATAATTTTTATGTGTTGATGCTAAAAATATTTTTAAAAAAAATAAAAAAAAATCATATATTTCTCATTAAAAAATATTTTTAAAAACAACTTCAACCAAACTTTAAAATATTCAATATATATATTAGATATATATGGACTGAATTAATGGCATTAACGATTCTTTCCTCTTATTTTAGAAGAGAGGGACAACTTTCCTTTTTCAAAACCTCTTTGTTTTCTTTTTTCACGATCATGACAACACTAACATATTGATACTACTCACGAGATGGATGTGATTGAAGTGCTAGTGAAATATATAATATCACAATTATTTAATAACATAGTTGAAATTATTTTTAAAAATATTTTATATCAGTATATAAAATATCTAAAAACATTAAAAAACCTTTTAATTTAATTTTTTTTCAAAAATACTTTTAAAAAATTGTGTATATATTAAAAGTAAATTATTATTATTATTATTTCTAAACGAGCACGATCTAATTAACTAGTAAAATATTCCATGTTAATGAATTTCTCGATTTTTGTGTTTGCAAAAGAAAATGTTATAAAATATTTCCCATGCATAAGAAATCACGTACTCCAGAAACAGTTACTATGAGTCTAGCATTCCACCCTAAACTCCACTTGCTATGGTCCGTACGATGGTGGCACAAGGCAAATATAACGGCTTGGATTGCCGCCATCGTAGATATAATAGCCGTGCCGGAGTATTGACATTGATGCCCTTCGGACACTTTGGCCTGCCAGAGAGAGATAATTAAATAAAAACAATAGAGGATTAGAGTACGGTATAGGTGGTTTGATCACTCTCCCGGATATAAAAGATAAATACGATGGAAATAAAATAGATAGGAAATAGAGAAGGTATTAACTCTACACCACGTCAAAAACTTTAGTCGACTTAAAATAAAACATGGATAAAAAAATATTAATATTTTTTAAAAGAAATTTAGTTAAAATAGAGTTGCTTTGATTTTTTTTTATAAAATAGCTTTTGGGTCAATCCCGAACAATGACTAGGGGCTTATCCCAAGTCGATCTTCAAGTCATTTAAAACTATAATAATAATTATTTTTATTTTCAAGTTGATTCAGGTCAACCTGCTTGGATTTTTTCAACTCGTGAACCAAACATTACCCCAAGTAGACTCTCAAGTCAAACTTTAATTTCATGGTAATAATTATTTTTATCCTTATATTTGTCAAGATCAGCTTATAACCTGAACTCTATATAGGGTCGACTCCTGAGTCAGGATTTAAAACTATAATAATAAATACTTTTATTTATATTAGTTGAACAATTTTGAAATTGAAAGTTTCTTACAAGAATAATATAAGAATAAAAAATAATGATTATTATCTCCGAAGATTCATATCTCATGTCTTGAAAGTATAAATTTTTACTCTTAGATTGTTTCATAGATATTTATTTTTATGTTTTTTGTCCCTATCTCTATCTTTTCAACCAAATATATTTTTATCCCAATTGTTTGTCTTTCCTGTCCCAAAACAATATTTTGTGCTGGTAATATAATAAAAGGTAGTTTTTAAAAATATTTTTCAAGTCAAAACATATCAAAATAATATTTTTTAGATTTTATTTTTCACATTTGTATATTAAAACCATAAAACCCCCTAATTTAATATTTCCTAAACAAAATAATCTTAAAAAACAAAATGACATTTTACACGTTTGAGCATACTTATCCTTATCCGAGAGAAGGGGGAAAGAATTTGTCTAAAGTGATCACCTGAATTATCAACCACAATGAGATACACATGCAGTGGCCCAAGGCATACAAGACTGCCAAAAACCGGATGCTAACCTTTCTAGGCTGCACCACCTCTTGGTTATCTCGCAGCTTTTCAAGGTGCAAAAGGTCCAAATGCGTTGACCATGTATTGATTCTCGGACCTCTGTAAAAGGTAAAAAGCATCCCCCCACATAATCCTATCACAATTCCAAAAAGCTTAGCCCTTCCTGATGCTGTCCGCATTCTCAGGCTGTCCAATCTGAGATCATAATTTAGAGAAAATACAAGATCACGCACAGGGTTAATATATAATTGACTGGAGATATTATAACAGACATATTTCTCTCGTTCGTGAAAATATACCTAAAAGCGATGGCCAAGGCGAAGGTCATGGCAGGGATGAGGTTGATCAGGGCCATGCCGAAGGTCACGGACGATAAGGAAATGCTTTCCCCGAGCAAAATCTGGGCCATCGGTCCTCTGCTACGACGAGCAACTCATTAATTTCTGTATTTCAAAACTCGAGATGGATTCCTCAACTGAATTTTCTTAGCAGATAATTAAGTGAGCGAAACCACAAATGCAACTTACCCAAGTAACCCGGCGAGAAAAGCTTGAAAAAGCACCTTCCACGTTAGTTTCGGCCTGCACCCCCTGTAAATCTGAAAGCAACTAATTAGCTTCTTGATCTGATAATGATATTGTTCTGGAGACAAATAACGAGTCAAGTATTTTGAGACATCAGAGTGGTCACACAAGTGCAATTCATATTTTGAGAGTTTTGGGCCAATAACTGGACCTGAAAGATTATAATCCAGGCCTTTTTACTTATACATAATGGGCTTCAGGCCCTTTTGGGTGGTATTGTCACGTCGAAGAGGTAAGAGCAAATTAAAATTACGCGCAGAGAATAGGAGGGGCGCTTAACCTTGCAAAGATGAGAGCAAGAGTAACAGCGATGACAGCTGCAAACATCAAGCGGTAGGCAACAATGATATAAATACTCATTCCAGATTTCTCTACCATGCTAGAAAAGAAAACCACCGCTGCGTATCCAATCTGAACAGCCACCGCTAGCATGGTTTGCCCCGGGCCGGCCAGACTTTCAAAAACATGCCCCGGCTTTAACATTACTGAAAGATCCCTCGAGAAAACTAGATGCACGAAAAAGAAAGGAATATGAAGGTCAGGGAAAAGGAGAAAGTAGAGGGGAATTTGTGGTTTCCACTGCTGGAGATCTCTTGTCATCACAACCAAGTACAAATACTTTTTCTCCATCGGAAAATTACAAAGCCTAACTTGCCTAAAATCTCAATCCATAAATCTGTATGGCGCTTTATATTTTGATTTAGTAAACGTCACTTCTCTACAACTCAAATGGGAAGGCAATGGTTGGAATTTGGATACAAAATGAGTACCCCCTCCTCCTGAATATATATATATATATATATATATATATATATATATATATATATATATATATATATATATATATATATATATTGTTTGGTATCAATCAATGAAAAACTGATCTTGATTTGAATGGAAAATATACAATGAACCTGTTTCTGTTTGGCAATGTATTTTAAAAATAATTTATTTTTTTGATATTTTTAGATCATTTTCATACACTAATAAAAAAATATTATTTTAATATATTTTCTTAAATAAAAATATTTTTATAAATAGCCAGAGCTATATTTTCAAACATAAATTTGTCAAGCAGAGCCGCAGGTAACAGGACAGTGATGCTGGGGATTGAAGAGTTACCCTTGTACGAGGGCAAACAATTCGGTAGAAGCAACGAAAGTAAAGGTGAAAGAAAAACCAATGTCGGATATGATACATATTTGTTTGCCCAATTTAAACTAAATTAGCAATAAAAAGTGAGTGATAAATTTGTTCGGGTTGCGCCTCTGCTTGAACTTATAAAACAATTATTTGTCGTTTAGACGGCTCGATAACAAATGAAATCATCATTTATATAAAACTTTAAGTAGTTGAATTGATGGTCAAATTCAATTTCGGTTGATACATAGATTATTTTCAAAAAATATATAAAAAACTGTTATATGTGTATATTCTCAATCTAAATTCTAGACTATCTGAAAGTAGTGATTGATAAATTTCTTCTTAGTATGTCTTTGCTGCGGTGTTTATTTAAGAATATATTTGAGATTATTTTTGTCCAGAAATATATTAAAAAAAAATATATAATTTTTTTTTAAATATATTTAAAAAACAGTGTCAAATAATATCTTAAATTGGAAGAGAGCAAACGAAACCAATTACGTGGATTAAAGAATTACCCTTACACATGGGCAAACACAATTTGATCGAGACAAGTTTGTCGCGAGGAGGAAGCAACTCTTGCATCATGGGAAGCTCATTCAAACTTTGTAGGTGCTAAATGTCGTCCTCTCCAGAACGTCGTCCGTAAATCCCAGTTTTTTTCCGATCGCTTGTCTGAATATCCTCTGCAAGAAATTCCTTAACGCCTTCTTCCGATCAATACTTTCATTTTCTCCGGCACTCTTCTACTGACTTTTGATGTGCTCCTCCATCGCTCGTGATAACTTCACCCATGAACTGGAATAGCGGTGGCGATTAACTTGTCAGCATCGATAAATTCTAGTCCTCGCTAGCAATGAAAACTAAAAACTCACTCTTTTGAGAAATTACACTCGAATTTAACAATAATTCAAAAATTAAAGTTTTGAGAATATTAGCATTAATTTTTTTATTTTGATTTTTTTTTATAAAGATCCAAATAATAGCTTATCCAAACCACTCCACATGTTGGTTCATGAGACTATACTACTCCAAAAAAGACAAATTAAAGTAAAATATGAAGTATATTTTCTAATAAACTCAACGTTAAATGATATAATTAAAAAAATAATTTTTAAAAATAATTCAACTCAACCTCGGTTAACTTGCCAAAATTATATCTAAATTATAAAAATTGGATAACATAAAAAAAAATAAAACAAATTATGAATCAAAAATATTCTCAATGAATTATTAAAAAAACCTAGAATCAATTGATTTAATTCGTCAAACTCGTGGTCCAGATCACAAGATTATGATAATCTCATAAAAATACTGCTATTTTTTTTTATAAAATCAAATATCTAATAAACTTAATGTTGAATAATATAACTTAAATTAAAAAAAAATAAACAGATAAAAAATTATTATTATTATAGTGAATAATATTTTGTGAAAAGAATCACATTAAAATTCTATCGTCCTGTAGTTTTGTTTTTTTAAATAAGATAACATGTGTGATTATAAGTAAATAAATCAGATCGCTATCCATCTTATTGGTCCAATTAATTAATTTTTACTGAATTTCGAATACAACCGAGTCTTTTATGTGTCAGATTAATCAGTGTAGTTTTAAGTTTTAACAGTATTCATATAAGTGCTCAAGTTTTAATATTATCCGGCCCGCCCATCATTTTTAAGTAACCAAGACTAGATTGCAGTCCCAAGGCAAACCATCACCTGTCGTCAAGTTCCTAATTACAAGGTGTTTGGGAGAACTATTATATAAATTTTTTAAAGTGTTTTTCGTGTTGAAATATATTAAAATAATATATATATTTTTTTAAATCATTTTTGACATCAGTACATCAAAATGATCTAAAACCACCAAAACATATTTATTTTATAAAAAAAATTACCAAAAGCTGCATCACGGCAGGTGAAACGTCTTGCCAAACCGCTTCTACAAAACACGCAGCGGCCGTGAACATACAGCTAAGCATCGCTTAAGATTTATCCCATATCGCTAAAGAGAGAATCCACCAGACGTGGAGCTCCTTTGTAAAGCGGTCTCACAACACGACATAACCAACGCAGCCGCGCGGTGAGCACAGAGCGAACTATTCTTTCGCCTTTTACTAAAGAATACCGTGTGCTCGCCGCAGACAGCGGCATACGCCAATTTTTTAAAGGGCAATCCTCTCTGGCTAAGCCCTGCCATTTCTAGTCCAAAGCTTCGGGATTTTGTCTTCTGGGGCCGTGGCCAATCCATGGATTGCCAGTTAAAGGCTTTGAATGTCGATTTCCTCTTTCAGGAATTACACATTTCGGGTGTCTCGTACAGTAATCACAAGAGCGGGTGAGTGGTAACATCCTGTTCAGACTAGACCTTTTCATTATTTTTTTATACCATGAATGTTAATGGGTGAATTCATATATATATATATATATATATACATGTTCATAAGGATTTTTCTAATCCAAAGTAAGAAAATTGATTTTGATTATATTTGATAGTGACAATACTACAAGTTGTAGGAAATCAGATGTGCCAGGCTGTTTCCACAGAAAAATGGCCACAAATCATTGCTGGATACCCCCTTTCTTCTACTTTTAAATTATAAATGTCGTGTAAATTATATCTTTTTATTCCATTCCTTTTCATTTGAATGCCATTTTCATTTTCAATTCATTTCTTGCCAGGTACCGACAATTTTTATTCTCGATTTACTGCTTTAACAGAATGAATTGGGATTTGACTCATCCAACTTTGAATGAGAGACAAATTCGATCAACTCAGCAATTCATTGTTGGCCCATATTGCAAAATTAATAGGGGATATGAATATTTTATAATTTATATAGCAAACAACTAGCAATTTGAATAATATTTTTAAAAAAATAAATAACTAAACATTCAAGCTTTTCAAATGTATTTTTAAATCTAATTATAAATAAAAAAATGTTCTCGCATGCATTTAATTAAATACATCAAGAACCATTTGTACCAATAAATATAAGAAAAAAATTGTCAATAAGTTTATTCCATTCGCATAGCTGCAGGTTGAAGGATTTAAAAAAAAAACACAAAAGAATTAATGTTTAGGTGTTATTAATGTATTTTTTATATCAAGTAATAAATATAACCGTAAATCAAAAAATCATTGATTGTATATACTAAGATATGGTGAAAATTACTGTGAAAATCATATCCGTTAATAAAAACATGTAAAGATTTTAAACTATTTTTTGATGTGGTAGAAAAATAAGACAGGATTATTTTTTTCTAGTGAGATATTATTTTCTTAGTCTTTTATAATAATTTGTTTAAAAAATTAAAGTGTAAAGGGAAAAAATATAAATTACAAAAGAATAAAGATAAAAACAAAAAAAAACGATAAAACAGACAAGTATAAAGTGATAAACACTCAAATTATAAATAATTAAAAAATAACATATATATTTTCAATATATATATATATAAAAGAAAAACTAAAAACATTATGACAAAAATGATAAATAGATAAAGTATAATATAATAATAATAAAAAAATAATTATGACAAAAAATGGATCGATTATAGAGTTTTTTTTGTTTTTTTTTTTGGTGTCAGGTATCTTGTTTTTTGTGATTAAAAGACAAATGCAAAAATCCAGGGTCATTAATAATTCCACAGTAGAAAAAACAAAGAGTGCCCAGTACTACGATGACCATTCATCTCTGCTAGATTTCACACACTCACAATTTGCATCATGAACTGTTCAGCTCAACTTTTCAAGAATCCAGACGACTCGAATCACTGAGTTCATCATGACAATCTATTTAAAAAGACATGCGTTGTTTACATGCCAGGCTTTTGAATATTTCTCAGTAATTAGACCTAACTAAGAACATCGCCACTATCCCTAACAGATAATTGCTGGAAAAAAGAAGAAAAAAAGCTACCAAGCCATGTTATAATCATACCCTTACGATACGATGAACTTAATTTGAGCATATAACATTACAATAATCCACTACACATTTACTATTATTCTTGTTCTTAAAAGGTCTTACATAAGACCAGCAGTGTCACCCCATGCACACTAAAATTTCACACGCACACGCACTGACATAAACAAAAGTGAACAAAAACTAATTAATGAAGTGTTGCTTGATCGATCTATATACACAATATTGATTCTGGTACCTCTCTAGCTAGGACAAAACAGACAATGAAAGTGGTGTACTTCGAAACCCATTAATGTCTTCGCTTATCAAGTTTGAGGAAGATATATCGTTTAAAATCACGGGAAGAATAATGGACGGAATCAAGGAGGGTTCCTCGAGCTTACTTGTTAATTTGATTCGGGATTTGGACCACTAGGTACTTCATGGGCAGCTGCTCTAAACAGTTGATCTGAAGCAGAAGCTGCAGGAACTTTGGTGGTGGTGGTGGTGCTTGTCATATCAGCAGCAGCAGCGGTGGTGGTGGTGCTAGAAGGTGGTGCATTCTTTGATTCATGTGGATGCATTTCTGTGGCAGAATGTTTTGTTCCTGTAGATAGCGAGGAGGCCGTGGATTTCCTGGATAAATCTATGGGACGAGCAAGGAGAGGGACAATCAAGAGAAGACTAAGAAAAAGCACCCTAGCTTGAAATTTTGCTGTGTTTTCGCAGAGTGATGATTTTGTAGCTGGTGCCATGAAATTAAAATCAGTAATTATGAACCGCCCCCCAGTAATCCAGAAGGGATCAATATCCATGAACCACTTCGAAACACCAGACCAAGATATAGAAAAAGTGGTGGCAGATGGTAAGGAAGTTCTGCAATTTTGAGACCACTTTAGTTGTTTTGTCCTGTAAGCTAGTTCTATATAATAAGCTTGCCAATTAAAATGTGAACGTGTAATGAAATAATATTCTGCGATGATACCATTTTTACCCTTCTTTCCATCAACACATCAATTTCAAGGGAATCTTGACTAATATGATTGAGCTTTTATATTGGATTTAACATTTGAGCTAAAACGGAGGGCAAGATTGTGTCTTGAAGAACACCTGTTTCTGCTGAACCGGGTCTTGATTTGGATCGTACTAAAAACTTTACCTCACATCAAACTGTCCCAAATCAACTGAAGTTGCTCCGAGTTTTGGTTTTTGTTTCGTTCGTGTCTTTTCTTGATTAGAGTAAACCACACTTTGTAATTGCTAATTGTTCAAACTTTGGGTAGTCTAGGTCATGTACGAAAAAAAGAATCTGAAAAGATAAAGATAGCAGAATGAGAGGAGGGCCGTGGCCTCTTTTGGCTTGGCTTCTTGCCCTAGAAATCTTTTGTTTTGGTTTGACCTGAAGAAACCCAGCTAAGCCCTTTAGAAGTATACACGTATTGGGTGGTGGTGGTTTGAATTTCTTAATTTTTATTTATCGGCGTTATTTCTTTTCTTAATGGAAAATTGAAAAAAAAAAGATTAACAAAGAGAGAAAGCAAAGAGCATCATATCCTCAATCTCTGCTTTCTCTGCTTATGAAAATCCAGGACTTGTCTCCATGATCTGATGCATAGGGTCCCCACCTCCTTTATGGCTTGCTCTGCAAACAAATTCACATGTTACGTGAAGGTTAATTTTGTAAATCTAGTCAAACAAAAGTGTTCTTTTCCTTTTGGCCTATTAGTGGTAGAGAAGGTTTACTTTGTCTGTTACTGTATTTTATAATTATTTTGGAAAAAGTTAGAGTATTTTTATTTTAAATTATTTTTTATTATTTTAATATGATTATATCAAAAATTATTTTAAAAAATAATTGAAACGTGTCATGGTTATTTTTAAACTTTATTTAATAATATATTATAATAATTTTAATTTTTTAAAAAAATATTTTTATATCAATATATATAGCCAACTAAAAGATAAATAAAAATCACTTTTTTTGAAAAATACTTTTAAAACACAAAAACAAACAATCTAATGGACAATTACATGTTTTGGAGCTCGCTCTTTTTTTTGTAAACTATGTTTTAAATTTCAAAGTTTTAATGAATCCTTTTCTCTACATGAACTAGTTTTTGTTAATTAGAATTAAATTTAAGGTCTAAGTTTAAAGTATTTTTTTTAGTTATTCTAGATTCAAGTTTGAAAAACATTAATGATATAATTATCCAAAATATTTAGTGTTATTCTTACACTAATATAATAAATATTTTAAATATATTATAATTAAAGCTCAAGTTTTTGAGAGCTGAATATACAAACTATCATGTAATTAATAAGACCATGCTTCTCTTTTAAATCAAGAAAACCCCTATTCACCAAAATGCTTTAAATATCACCTTTTGCTTGCTAGCACCTGATCGGTAGTAATCAGGAATCATTATCTTTTTTCTATTAAGCGATCCATATTTAAGTAATGGAAAAATATTAAATCATAATATATTCAATCATTATAATCTTTATTGTGTTTCTCGTGGATATGAAATTAAAAAAAAAAAAAAAAGTCTAAGAAATACTGTTTGTTCATAAAATAATCCATATTTCCGTCCTCAATTATGCTCGTAGCAGTTTCTCCTTAATTGGTGGCTATAGGGAAGGAAATTGTGGTTGTTTCGATGTGGATGTTTGAGACGATAGAAATCCTACCCCAGTATCTCCTCCATATTCAATGACGGGTTGTCAATTATAGAACTATCTCCACTGTGTGATATCCCAGCATTATTTATTTGTTAATTTCAAGGTTAATATATATATATATATAAATGTTTATGTTTTTTCTATTTAATGTAGGATCCTTTATTTGGTCGGATTTATTGAATCCTATTAATTTGATGTAGATTGGATGTACAATAAACAACAAGATATATATAGCCTCTTTAAATATAGAATAATACTCTTGAAGTCTTGAGAAATTTCTTTGGAAGGTTTTATTGGGATGCTTTTCCATGGTTATTCGAGGTGTTATTTTTTTAGGAAATTTTATTTCAGCTGTGCTATATAGTTGTAGGGAGGGATACCTAGCTAGAGCTCGACCCGCACTAACTTTTATTTGTGTTTGTTATTTATTTATTTATGCGGGCTTTACCATTCCAAATATTCGTTAGGTTTATTAGATGAGTGGTCAAATTCAACTACCCACAAGAAAAGGTGGAGTAAAAAACCCTGGATCATTAGCAGCTGAAAGAATTATATAAAATGAAGCACTAATTTGTGTTGAGCAGCTCAAAAAACCCATTGAAGGTGTTAAGATTTATTTGCCCGGCGCTCCATAGCTGTGAGATTTTTTTTTTTGTTTCAATATATGTAATATTTGATTTATATTTCGGTTTTTTTTTTGTCTTTATGGGATAATTTATTTTTTGGTTCATATATATATATATATATATATTCTTATTCCTAGTTTTAACTTTTATTTTTTATTGCTATCTATCTATGTGTGTAAATACAATTTGCATTAAAAAATATACTTAGTTTAGTTTTGATGTCGTGAAATGAGAGAGAGAGACTCTCTTTTATACATGTATAGTAAATCTTCTATTGTTAGTGATGGTCATTTGGAACCACTGGAAGATGCTACACGCGCCGCTTAAAGAGAGCGTAAGGAAAAAAAAAATCGGCGCGTCTGACTGACGCGTCGACAATGTTTTGTAGAAAAAATCAAAAATAAACATAAAATTATCTAAACACTTACACAACCAACTCTTGGATTTTGTTTCTATTTTTTAGGGCATGTCTGTATTTGCACTGTTTAGAAAAATTTGAAATACCAAAAATACTATACCAACAACTCACGATTTTTTCTCTTATTTGAGGGTAACATGGTTATTTTACTCTTAATATTAATATAAAAAATAAAAAAATACCCATGAATAATCAACTGTTTGTTATCTGATGACAGAGTAAGCAAATAGTTTTCTTGTACAAAAATATTCAAAAAAAATTAAATATCCCAAAACAATCAAAAAAATATCAATTTGTCTCATGAAAAAATTTAAAATACCCTCAAAACAAGTGGGTAATACAATGATAATATCATTACAATCCACGGTAATACAGTTAAAAACCACACGGTTTAACTTTTTTTAATAAATAATTCAATAGCTATTAGTGTGATCGCAGCTTTCAAGTTTGCTGAAAAGTTGCCCATCATGGTGGCCTCGATGGTGACCAAAGGAAAAAGAAAGCGTTTCTTACCTTTACTTGCCTGTGCAGTCTCCTCCACGGTGACGTGCCAGGGTGGTCATCTTTTGAAATGTAGAGAGAAAAGAAAGAAAAACGCATGCATGCTGTAAAGCAATTTCCACGTAAAAGCACGCAGAAGCTTTAATTCAGTCTCCATCAACGTCACCTCTCTGCCTCTTTTAATCTCTTCCTGTTCTGAAGGTGCTGGCTAAGGTCACCCTACAACAACTTCGCCGCAGCGTCGTCTTGATATCACATATATATTGGAAATTGATTTATGAAGATAACATTCTTGGGTTTAATATTTTATGTATATATAGCGGTTGGAAATAGATTCTTCAACTAAAAATTAAGACTTTATTATTATATTATTCAATATGGTTTAACACACATAAGAATTAGAAAATTTTAACCATTTAGCAGTTGACTTAGTGGTACAAGCTTGAATCTGTAGCTACTAATATAATAATTATTGGAGACTTACATGGTTGCTAATATAAAAAAATTATAGTATTTTTTAATAGAATTATTACTTAATGCATCAGTTATCCTTTCATTTCTACGTACCTAGGGAATTTAAGAACTTGATTTAGCTTTTGATCATTGACCCTCCCGGTTACGTGGAGTATATTGATGACCCGGTGCGTTTTCAGGCAATATCTTCGTACTAGTCCATGTCTGACATCATTAGTTCACATGGATGAGAGACGAGCACTGCAAGTCTTGATTAGTCTGAAAACCAGATTAATTTCCCGTGTCAGAGAAAGACAAAACCTATAATTAAGAAAATATTTAATATTCAAAACGCATGATTAGGCATTCCATGGGCCCTTACACAAGTAGCCTACAGATTGTGATGGATAAATAGGCAACAAAACGATAAAGTCTATTCCCTCTGCTTTCGTTCATTGCCTTGATATATATATATATATCTTATTACGCCTCTTCAAATCAATACCAATAGCAAACCATATTATATAATTAGTAAATGTGTAACCACCAACAGCCCGGTCCATTAGGGAAAAAAAGATGTTAGAATTGTCTTTTCAGTGCATGATCCAGTACCATTGATGTTGGTGAAACGTGACATTTACCTAGAAATTATGCTTTATATTATATATTCTGGTGGTTAAGGGCTTGATAATCCTCACTTGAATTGTGCCAAATTCCTGTGAAACTCTTGGATTTCACGTTTCTGTGGATATAATATATATATAAATGTAAGTATTATTATTTTTTAAGAGAAAAAAATGTAAGAAGAAGAAGCAGTGGATGCATTGAATGACTTGAGTAAGGAGTTTTCTGTTCGATAAGATTATGTAGAAGGGGATCCAGGCAAGGAACGGAAAGGTCTTTCCTGTTCATCCTCGCTTTTCAGTTTTTGTATTTATGTAGACGGGTCTCCATCATTTTCTTGCTAGCCAAACAATAATTAATGGATGGGTTAACATTTTTAATAGCATGAGAAGTTGATTGAAATGTCACGAACTTGAGAAAATGGCAGGCCAAAAAGATAAATCATGGATATCTTCACAGATCTTGTTTTCCTTTAAAAGATCTTTTTAGAATTTTATCAACTTTATGATTAATGCTTGTCAATTTATATTGTTTTGACGTTGTGCGTTCTATTCGCACCTGTTCAGGATATGATGCATGCATTTTGTTTGCATGATGACATCAAATTTATCTTTATTTATTGGTTTCACACGACTCTTTCCAGAAGCATAAAACACCGTACAAGTCAAATGAATAGATTTGTTTTGTCATTCGTTTAATACATATGTTGATAATACTCCAAGATCCGAAATTCCAGGGAGATCATTTCTCATCGTGTTTGGATGATAGATAATGTAATCGAGGAATTCAAAAGTTAGTGATAAAAAGCTATATATTCTTGCAAAATAGTCCATTTTAAAAGAATGTAGGACCCTCCGGCGATTAAGCTAATAATTTTATTATGAAAACTCATAGTGAAGGAGCATTAGATTCTAAGAACAAGAATGTTTATTTTTATAGATAATTATAATTGTGGGATTGTTTAGGGTGCATTTGTAACCTTTTTTATTTTCTATTGGAAGGGTTGTAAGTTTTTTTTTTTGTTCATCTAAGTGGAAGAACATTAGCATTGATAGTCTAAATGTCTCATTACAAGACACTTGATGTTGAGAATACCAAATGCTTATGAAATATAGTTCTTTAGGGTATGTATTCAAAAAACAAGAATGGTATCTTTGCATAACCTTTTTATTCTTGACCCTAGCCTTTGCCAAGCTTCTTCTTAGTCTTGATCCTTCATGGTCGTAAATCTTTATGAATAAAGGCTTTTTAATATAAAATATATTGATTGATTATATATATATATATATTGCTAATTTATATTATTTTTAATATCTAATTTTCCACCGAAGAAGAATCAAATAATGTAATTGAAGTTTAAAAGAAGAAATAAGCCTATAACTTTGTATTAACAATATAGATGCCACGTGTGGTTTCAAGGTAAGTGAATTCGAACTGATTTCCATGGCAGCCTTGTTATATTTAATTATGGGCCTATAAGCATTAACTTGAGTCGGCCGTTATTTAACTATAACGATATTTTACCAGCCCAAAATTCTCTTTTCTTTCCAAGCAAACAAGAGGCCCGATTCTACCTGCTCAAAGTCCACAAATGAGCCCATTATGAAACAGCGTCACGTGCTCTCTCCCCGACAAATTATTAATCAAACTCCGGGGAAAATACAATCTCGTGAACACTGCTGATTCATTGTCCCGTGACTTCTTCTTCTTCTTCTTCTTCTTCTTCTTCTTCTTCTTAGCTTTATTATTTGAAGGACCAAATTGAAGGTTAGCTTAGTTCAAATTGTTAAGGACACGCAAAATCAAGAGACAGAGGACTAAAGTAAGGAAAGAGGAAGAGATGGGTGCTATTTTTTTTAATTTTTTTGTGAAATATTCAATTTATTCTTCGTACCAGTTGAATTATAAAAACTAAGACCTTTTATTTTTAAGAACTTTTTAAGAATAATTTTAGTCTAAAATTTTATTTTTCTTGTTTACTAATTTTTGGCTGAGAGACGAGATATATCAGAGAATTTTTTTTTATCATTGATTTGTTCCGATCACAAAAAAAAAACAATTATACTATCAATATTCTTATTTTGACGATAAATTTTTTATTTAGGTGGTTTTTCTATATTAAAATTGCCTAAACAATCATGTTTAAGCTTGATTTTTTATTATTTTGGATTGATTTTTGAGAATTTTTACTATTTTATAAGTTTTTTTAGATCATAAATGAATCTATCGAGATATTTGTTATTTATTTCTAAGTGTTTTTGATAAAAATAAACCTGGATTTATAGGGCAAATAACCATAAGCCTTGATTTCTCAACAATGATAAAAATATGGGTAAATATACAAGGCGCGTCATCTAACATATTCCCCGTCAATTTTTTTTTTTTAATAAAAATCTGTTCACGGACCTTTTAATATGCAAAGTCACTATCCCAGTTTGCCAAGCTCAATTATACCTATCTTTTTTTTTTTTTCTGTATATATATATATATATATATATATATATATATATGTATTTTTATAAATAAATTTTTAATTTGTATTATAATTAGCACAAGTTCTCCGAGATCTTTTATTCTGTTCATTTTTTATTTATTCTATTATATATATATATATATATTTAATATTTGAAGAAGAAATGGTTCTTATTCATATATGTTCAATACATATAAATTGTTTTTTTTTTATACAAAATATATAATAAAAAAATTTAGTTATTCGAAAAAAATTATTAAAAAAAAATATCACCCGTAGCGGAGTGCAAGACAAAGTAATGAAATTTCGAGGCGTCTTCTCTCCTCTCCTGAGACCAGAGATCTCTCTCTCACTCTCTGGACAAATGGATTTTCAAATGCGCAGCGTTTTGCGTCTGATCGTCATCTTCTCTCTTCTCTTCTCATTAGCGAAGGTACATGCCTCTCTATCCTCGTATATTTCTCAACACACATGCCTGCAAACCAATCCATGCCTGATATGATCTTCTAATTTGTTACCGTTTGATTGATTTGATTAACATGTCCCTTCCAGGCTGAGACTGCTGGCTCGGTTTTTTTCATCGATAGCCAGACTCGTCAGTATCTGCGCACTCCATCACCAAACGATGTCGTCCAGGTTTTTGCCATTTCAATGCTTAATTTATACGCTTTTCAATTCAAGCTGACCGATGCCGAATTTTGATGTGTAATTTATTGGATGTAATCGGTTGATAGAAAGCTTAGGGCAGTTATTCAGTGCTCGTATCTGTTACCTGAGATGATTTAAACTGGCATTAGAAATTTTCTCAATTGAACTAGAAAAATCGTAACGATGAGTGTTGAAACTGCATTTCAATTTGGACAATTATACTAGACATGCTACCTTAAGGTGGGTCGCTCCATCACCTTTTACACATCTGTTGTGCTTCATTGATGGTCATCTTCAATGTCGAACAATGATTTCGTTACCGCTTCTATTCATTAAGTACTTGCGCGTGTTGTAATAATTTAATTTCTGCTTTTACAGTCCATGTCACTTCGAGAAGTTGGTGCTGCTGTATCGGTCTTGCTTGGTTTTGCGCCATCTGATGCTCTTTCAGCTGCTAGTTCATCGAAGGTCATTTGAAATAACATGTATTGCAGACTTAAATTTTTGTAGTTATATTCCTGCCTTGTGGAGATTGTTCGTTTTGATAAATTCTGTTTTTGCTTTTGCAGTTGAACGAGGTTCTCATGCCTAATCCATTTAACAGGCCACGTGCTGTTTTCATGCTGGAAGTCACTGGAGGCGAGGGTCTCTTGGCTTGTTGTTGACTTGTTTTTTTTTGCTGACTTGGTATTTAAGTGAATGATTTTGACGTGCAGAAATCCCATTTGTGGTTGAACAAGCAAATGCCATGTTCAATGGTGCCTTCAAGACCAAGATTGTTCTTGGTTCAGATAAGGCTGGCATTCAACTTCCAGGTACTTGTGCACTATATACTCTGAAAAATCGGAAGACTTGTTTCATTAATATGACTATTTGTTGTTTTTGAATTAGTGGGTCATGAATTTTAATGAATTTTTGTTTATTTTATGAGATCTGTTTCAGGTGAAGAGGTTTCAGTGATTTCTATAGATGAAGAGTTAGCAGACTTCACTGACAAGGAAATTAGTGATTTTGTAAGCCTTGATTTGCATTTACCCTCATCTATTTCTTTTTCCTGTGTTATTGATCTCTTCTTAGCCATTGATCATTTCACTTAAATGTGTGTCATTGGCGTTGCGTGTTTATTTAGGCATCATGGCTGGGCGGGTCATATGCTGTTGATCCCTTGGAAGCATTGAATGGAGAGTTAGCTATCCCATTGGCTAGTGGTGCCACTATGAGTCTTCATATGTCTAAGGTCTTTACTCATTATTATTTATAACATTTTGTATTTTAGATTGATACATTCATTTTATAAATTTTGCATTTTTATTGGAAGGTTTGCATTTTTATTGTTTGCAGAAAGCAAACAGGGAGTTTATAGCAAGTCTTCTAGCTCTGTTCCACAATAGTAGAAGAGCAGTAGAGATGCATGAAGATTTATCACAGAGCACTCAACCACCTGCAGAGTTGGTGAAGGGCTGTTTTGATGGCCTTAAGGTGATGATATCCCCTTCTATTTTTGAAATATTTTTTTCTTTTCTTTTTTATTCAGAATAGATTTTGTGTAAAATCTACTTCAACGTAGGTTTTATGTAGTTGGGAAGGAGAAATATAAATAAACTCCTGGTGTATTGGTCCTTGACTCATTAAAGTGACACTCAACCTGATAAGAATCCACGGATCCCTCCCTTGTGCGGAAGCGATGCACCGGGAGTATAAACTACTATCTCCTAGGAAAAGCATATAAAGTCTCTGATTGCATACAAGCAGCTTCTAATTTTGGTTCATGGTGTTTTCTGTTTTTGGTTTTTTATTTGGAAAATAATGGTGTTTATTGCAATTAGCTCTAGGATAGAATATTACATGAATTAAGACAGCTGTTGGTCAACTTTTTTAATTGGTGTGTGAATCTGTGGAAATTCAAAAGAAAGCTGTGGTGGAATTTTGGAGTGAGCCTGGTAATTCTTGAGGTTGAGAAAAAAACAAACACTTCCTTTTGGGCTGGCTTCCACCTTCGGCTCTAGAGGGTTTTCCAATAGAATGATATATAATGAGCTTGATTGCATCCTTTTGAGTGATTGTGAGTTGCCTTTTCACCAATTCATTTCTTCATACAATGATATCATCGTGCTAATCATGATGAAAAAGTTATAAAACTGATTGATTCTATTATGGTTTATCCTTTTTAAGTATTTATACAAAAAATCTTTTGGTTTTTTGCACCACATCACCTAAGTTCAGAATGCAAAACTTTTTTCATTCTTTTCTGCCCCAACCTCCCAAGAGAATATTCCAAGATAGAAAGCAGTTGTCTCATGACTTATTCTATTGCACATCACAGGCTTTGGGAGAGCACTATGGATCCGAGGGTGCTGCACAGAAGGGTCTAGAGTTATTACTTATTACATTGTCCAAGATGTTTGATTCATTGCAAGCAGCGTACAAAGGTTGGTTTTTTTGGAAGTCACCAGCACAATCTTAAGCTGTGATGCTGTAGTTTTCATGTAAATGATGGGTGAAAAGAGTATTGAACTAGTTAATTTGAACGATGTTTGCAATCATTTACCCGACTGTAGATTTCTTATTTTGTTTATATCAACATCTGAGTCTTTAAACTTTGCTGTCTCTCGTAAATGATTTTAACCTATACATGGGATGAGATTATGCTCTCTTTTTCCAATAGTAATTTTTGTTCCTATGCATATTGCTGTGCTTGAAAATTATGGTTGTTACAAAAACCAATAGAAATTGACAATTTTGCAGGTCAAATTGCCGGAGTAATCTTTTTAAACACAGCACCTGCTTCGGAATCAGAAACAATGCTGAATGTCATATTGACTTCCCAGGGATCCGCACGTTGGTTGGAAGAAACAAAATCACCAAGCACTGGAACCATTATAGAAGTGGTCTTGGTTAGAATGACCCTTGCTTGGATAACTGGAATTGTTCTTATCATTGCTACTCTCTTGGGGGTAAGACCTCACAACAAAACCTTTTGCACTGTAAATGTAGCTAATTAACGTCTCTAATGCTGTCTTGTTCCGTATCCCCCACCCCTTTTTTTATTCATCCATATTTTTTTTTACATTATTTTGTAAGCGAAAAAAAAATCTTGATTGCTTACTGGTAAAGTAATGAGATGCATTGCATGTGACTTCTAGGTTTTTTTTTTTTTTTCGGAGAAGGTAAAGGAAGGGGTTGGGGTGGGTTGAATAACTATCTATCCATGAACCATTTTATAGAATAATCCAGGCAAATTTTGTGACATTCCTGAGTTTAGGACTAAGATTCTGCGCAGGGTGCTTGCTTGATTCACAGCACTTGCTTGTGTTAGATTAAACCTGGACAAGCTATGAAAGAATAGAACTATCCATGCCGATTTAAAACTGGGAAATCATTTTTCTTCCATTTTCATTACTCAAATGCCTTTGCTGAATGTTTTCTTCACAAGGGAGCTTTAATCCCTTCACTTAACAAGGCATACCTCCTAAACATTATAGCTTATATGAATCTCTTAATCAATATATTTCATAGGCATACCATTCAAAACAAGGGTTTCAGACAACTTTTTATACTCTCTTTTTGATGAGATGATAGAAGAATACACATCTTAATTTGTAAATCCTGCAGAAAACTTGTAGTTTTTTTTTTAAATTTTTTTATCAGTGTTTGCATCTCAGAACAATTTGGCTGAGATTCCAGACCATACCTGGGACACTTCCAACTTTTTTTCTAGAATTTCGATTCATTTTTGCTGCAATATAAAAATCATTTCTTGGTTTGTCTTATCTTTGCTGCAGATCTACTATCTCCTCAATATGCCAATAACAAGGGACACCCTGCTCTACTCTAACGCCAAGCTTGACTAAGCTGATAGATCTTCTTCCTGCCTCAGGATACCATCGAGCCTGCATCCAATGGGTTATTTGCAGATCTCTTGTCGTAAACCTATTCCTTGATTTTATCGAAAAGGTTGCTCTAGCGAATCAGATGCTCGAGTTCTAGGCGTCATTAGCCAAGGAACAAGGCTTACAAGAAAACCTGCTGGTCGATGCAAACTCCTTTCGTATACAGCGTGACACAGTAACCTGTTTGGGAGCAGAATGTGGAACAGCAATCATTATGCAATCTTATTTATTTATTTTTCATTGGTGAAGCTGGTGTGCATATGCGTGTATTTCTTGAATAATAGGAGAATAGCATGACCTGTCTCTGTAGTTACCATCAACATCTTTCAAGATTTTGATTCAAGGAAACGGCAGCTTTCTTCATGCTGTGCTTGTTTTGTTTTGAAGTCTGGTTGCAATTTTTCTTGAAAATGTTTTATTAAAAAATGTATTTAAATAATATTTTATTATTATTATTTTTAAAAATTATTTTTGATATTAAACTAAAAATATTATAAAAATATAATATAAAATGAAAAATGAAAATAATTTTTTTTAAAAGAATTTTTGAAATATATTGCCAATCAGGCTTCTACATGACTAAGCTACCCAATCTGAAGAATTTTTAATGGGCCTGGGGCCCAAGTCGATAGGAAACAATGTTCCTAATTCCCAAACAGAAAATATCGAAGCCGATAATGTGTAAATAAATTAATTTTATCTTCCCGCCAGCCAGCCTTAGTTATTCCGATTCAATCGTGTGGTTCAAACTCTGAAGAAGAAGCTAAAAAATCTTCTTTGCAGTCAGGCTTCTTCTCTCTCCCCTTTCCATCTTATTTTATTTTTATATCCCAAAAATCTACTAATAATAATGATGAGAATGTCTTCTTCTACTTTCCCTCTCTCTCTAAATCCTAAACCTTTTCATCTCCACAAGCAATCTCACAGCACACTCTCTCCACTCCAATTCTCCAAACACACAACACTACTACCACTCTCAAGCTCTATTCTTTCAAAACCTCACTACATCTGCTTCTCTTCTAACCCAGACCGAGAGGAATTCCTGTGGCTCCGAGAGGAGCAGCGGTGGCTACGTGAAGAGCAGCGGTGGCTCCGTGAAGAGCAGCGGTGGGGCCGCGACAGAGAATCGCTCCTCACTCAAATACAATCCTTAAAGCTTCAAATCGAAGCTCTGGAGAATCGAATCTCAATCCTTCAAGGAGGAGAGGATACGGTAGCTAAAGTAGGGTTGTTACTGCAGGTTTTGAAAGACAAGAATAATAGCAATTTGATAGCAGAGAATGGGTCCAGTGCGAGACCTATTGTGTTGGAGGAGAAGGCGGTGGAAGAACATAAGGAAGTGATCGATAGGGTTTTGGAGGAGAAGAAGGAGAAGGAGAGGAAAACTCTAAGGAAAGGAAGCGAAGGAGAACAAGTAAAAGAGATGCAGGTCCGACTCTACCCTCTATTTTACTAACTAGATTTCATTTCTTCATTTGCTATAATAATAGTTATTACTATTATTATTATGAATTGGGTACAAAAGAATTTACTTTGGGAATTGGAGAACAATGTAAACAACTTTTATTGTTTATCAAATACATGATATGTGTGCTGCTTTTTACAAATATTTTTTTTCTTTTAATAATTGTTTTATTGGTGATATCGAAGCTTGCGTGTTGTGTTTTGATATATTTCGGTCCTAATTTTTATTGTTACAGGAAGCTTTGCAAAAACTGGGATTTTACTCCGGGGAAGAAGACATGGAATATTCTAGCTTCTCAGTTGGGACTGAACGTGCTGTGAGGACCTGGCAAGTAAGTTTTTAGATTTCCATTTTGTGGTTCCTTAAAATGGACAGAAATAAATGTCACGTGGTTTGATTTTATCATCCCCTCGTACATGGAAAATGTACGTACATGCATATGTACATGCTGTTTTCTCTAAAATCCCGGTAGTCTCTTAGCTTGTGTCTATTAGTTTAAGCGCATAGTTCGATTGATCAGTTTATAATAGAATATATATATGGGCTTGCTTGGCAGGCATCGTTAGGTGTCTCTGAAGATGGAATAATGACTACAGAGCTCCTCAAAAGGTTATATATGGAGCAACATATCGATGCTCCAATGTCAAGTATTAGCGAAACTCAAAAGGGAGGCGCTCAAGCTGCTCCAGTAGAGGTACATGCAGATTATGATATTTTGGGCAATAGAATAATCGGGATTGATATTGTATAAAAGTTGTGCTTTGTTTCTGTTTCAAATGCATCATCCCCTTGATTTACATTTGAATGGGTGACTATGCACACAAGAAATACTCTAGCCTTGTTTCTGAACAACACGAACACCGGCTCCCTTTCTAGTTTTTTAACCAGAAATCTGAAAGTAATGTCTTGCTTTAAAAAATTCATAAGCCTTCCATGTTGGAGTTACACTGCTGAAGTAGCCAGGACAAACTAAAGCCCATTGTCTCTAGGACTATGCTTTTTAACCATACTGAATAAAGAACGGAAATGCCATGTATAAGCTCTTGTTGTGAAATTCTCACAATTCTGAATGCTTACTGGTTAGTCCTGTGTAGCGCCACTTAATTGCTTGTAATCTATCGTTGTTTAATGGGTTCAGTACATAACTCGAGTGCACGTGTGCTGATGGATGCATATCCCAGTAAATCTGTCTCCTTGCACTGATGCTTTCGGTAATGATACCATGCTCGGAATTTTGATGAGCAGAATATTTATTGTTTTAGATAGCACTCCAAGTGATCCCTGGTTAGCAAGAACACTGAGAATACATGCCTTGTGATTGCTGACTTTAAATCCACTGTACATTAGGAAGGTGCCGATGGAGCTGCTGTTATGTCTGTAACAGAAATCTCAGAAATACATCAGACAGTTGTGAAAGAATATGTAACAGAAGATGATGTATCGCATCATAGAGTATTTCTTCTGGGGGAGAATCGTTGGGAAGAACCTTCTAGACTTAACGGCAGAAAGAAACAAGTTAGTGGGAGCAAAACGAAGGATTCCGCAAAACAGTGTCTTGCATGTCGTGGGGAGGGTCGTTTGCTGTGCACAGGTAAAGTTGTTGCCACTACCTGGATTGGAAATCCATATTTATGAATAGAATATTGTTTTATTAACCAGGCACGATGAACTGATATCAGGTTTCTCCTGTTTATTGCTTTTGTCCGTAGCTGAGAATACCCAATATTTAAAATACATTCAAGGGACAAAAAAATAGGTTAACCGGCTACCAATTCATATAGTAAGTAGCATTCTTCGTAACATGCACATGCATTTGTGTTGCCATAATGTAGGAAGCAATTGCTGTCATAGCTTTGAAAAGATTCATATCTTTAGTAACCAAATGGAGCTAGTGGAAATATCAATCTTATTATGCACTATTGTAAATATGTATCTCTGGCTTGGTTTGATATCCCTCTGCCTGCAAAATACAGCAGTTTGGGCTCTGGAAATGGTTTTCGATTTGGCAGCTGATGCAGCCATCAAACAATTTAACCTCTTAGCCTGCTCTCTTATTTTCAAGTTATCTGAACACCCAAAATGCAGGCATGTTATTCTAATCAAATATTGACAACTCATCTAGGAAGCTCTTAGAAGTTTGCCCATGCTTGCCATTTAACCAAAAACGATGCAGTTCGCCTTTTGCTGCTTATTATTGATTTTCTGTTGCAGAATGTGATGGTACGGGCGAGCCAAACGTCGAGCCACAGGTACAAAACCTTTTCACATACAAACGTCCTTTATATTTTTTTATTGCTATTTTCCATATCAACATCCTCACAATCAAAATCAATGATGCAGTTTTTGGAATGGGTTGATGAAGGAGCAAATTGTCCTTACTGTGAAGGCCATGGGTACACAACATGTGATGTATGCGATGGGAAAACAACAATTTAGGTACAGCACATGCTTTTTTGATATATCTGTATACAAGCAGGTGTTAATCTTACACACAGCAAGAGTCTTGTATTATAGATCTAAGAAACAATATCCCCATAATCAACACCATCAAGTTCTTTATTCAAGCAGCTTTTACAGCCTACCTTCATGAACATTAAACAATGCACAATAACTTTTCACAAAACCATGAAGGGGCATTCCATATGTAACGAGAGAAAAAAAGAAAAGAAAAGTCAACATTGGCTCCAAGATAGTATTCGTCCACCACTGAATGGTAACATTCTAATTACTTTGGTTTTAAAAATATATATATTTTCCATAGCAGTATTCGAACTACCAGGCATACAATATGACGTAAACTTTTATTGGGTTCAAAAGTCATAGCCTCACCCTAACTGCCTCTATTTCTTGTACTTGCTAACATGAAATAGACGACCACGCGAAAGCTGAATTCAATCAAATATAGGATTTTCTTTTTCTTCTGATGTTTTTATGTATTTGCCTTTGGTTTGCCACTAGCAGTAACGCGTCTAGTCACTGAACGCATGGTCACAAATTCCTCGGCAGCAGAAGGGTGTATCCCCACCTGAGGCAAACAAACGAAAAAAACTCCTGAGTAATACACAATCGTGAATGAGGGAACAGCCAATGATAGTTTGCCACGTCACCACATGCTACCATAAAGAAAATTAAACATCAAAATAAAAAATAAATAGAAGTTTAAAGATATGCATGTTCATTAATTGTCTTCGATCATTATGCTTAGACAACAACAAAATCAATTATATGTCACCGTAAATGCATGTCAAGGGATGTCAGCGATGGAAAGAATGACTAGCAGCCTTATCTTTAGCCCATCTCTAAAGGAAAGTTACGTGGTACTTACAGTACTGTCAAATTGTTGCTTTGTTGCTCCACACTTCAGTGCAACAGCAATACCCTGAGAAGATAACCAAGAAACATTGATCAGAAGTCAGAGCATGGATGAATAACAAAATGAAAAAAGTAGACGGGGCAGAAAAGTTTAAGGATGGATATGGCTAATGAATCAGAAAATATACACACCTGCATAATTTCAGGTGCATCAGGTCCACACATGGAAGCTCCGAGAACCTTATCCGTCTCAGCATCAACAACAAGCTTCATTACCGTCTTCTCTTGTCGTCTAGAAACAAAGATATGAACATACTTATTAAATGAAAAGCAGCTCAAGCTCGCGGATGTTTTAAGCACCAAAAACCCGGGGATGCATAAGAGACACAGATACCGCCTCACCAAGTTAGAGTAACACGAGGCAGGTGCTCATATACTACCACTGATTAACGAGAACATCCCAAACCATATATTCCCAGGACTTTGATGATTTACCATGTCCTTCATCTTTGTTCATAAACATACCTCAATCCTTCATTGTCTAAGCATTTCCTTTTGAAGCAAAAGGCACCTTTTCAGACCAGGGAAATTCAGTTTAAAAGCACCAGGAAAAAAATGGAATCGTGATAATCAGCAGTGCCAAAGTAGAGTACGCACCGAAGAAATGTCAGAAGGTTTTTATAAGATATGCAAGAGTAAAGATGATTTAAGCGATTGAAATAATGATTATTATCAAAAGGTAAGTGAAGATGTTTATAGTCTATCTGATTTAGGGGAATTAAGGTATAGACACTACAAACATCCAATACCTCTTGAGAGATATTCTCTACCCGGCCAGATTAAGTTTACAAATGTAGTGTTTTGACCTCTTATTTATTCGTCATTTTGTGTGCGATGTTCTCAAGAATTCCATAATGCTATATGTTTTTTAGTAATAATACAGACCTATTTAGAAAAATAAGATTGCAAATTTCAGCACATACCCAGAGATAGTGTTCTTCATAGGGTTGAAACTTGAAGTGAAAACCAATACATCACCATTTGCTTGCTCTAATGCCTGCTCCTCACTGAGACCCACCACAGAGAAAGGAGGTATGCTGCAGATTACCAAATATCACAAGTTATTCACCAATGAAGAAAGATGAACACAAACACTAGATTTTCTATTAAACTTAAAGCTTCTACATTTATGGTGTGAGAGTTGGCTGCATTGAAGCAGCAAAATGATGTTAATGTAAGTACCAAATACAGTACCAAGCAACATTAACCCAATGGTATGCACCAAATATAGGTGTAAATCCCAGTGAAGAGCATGGTATCAGCAAAAAATGGAGAAAACAGATATCATAGAAACAACATGGATAGACTTGAGATAGTCCCAGTGAAGCAACAAAATGATATGACTACACATCAATGGATTACCAGATAGTATGTATCAAATGCAGGAGTCAAGTCCCAAGATTGAGCATGGTATCAGCAAGATATGGAACAATCATGCAAACAACAAAATTAGAATTGAGGTAGCAAAAAAGACAAAAGCTAAACTCTAGGACATCAAATCAATCTTAACCTTATTTCTGTTAAGAACATCCAAACCTCTATTGTAAAGCACAATATAGCACCATCTCCTTAACATGCATGCCTATGTACTTCAAGGATGGCTGAGTAAATGTATGGGATGAACTCTGAGATTTGTAACAATGCAACAAAAACGCTAACCGCCTTTAATGAATTTGTAATTAGGGTAACTTTTTTTCTCACTGCCATTATAGAATTGACTGAAAAATCTGTGCCTTCATTCAGTCTTGCACTAATGGAATCTTTTACAGGTTGGATGACCTTAAAAGATAAATATGACCAACCACAAAACCAAATGCTAACTGCAGAAACCATGGTATACCTTGAATAGATTGCGGCTCTCATTCATTATCATGGCAACATAACAACTCACTAGGTTTCACAAATGAATGCAAAGATAATAATGTGATCCAATGTAAAAGTTGCATTCTATAAATCCATGCTCTGGATATGGACAAATTCTATGGGCAGGACAATTCCTGCAGATGTCTAAAGTTCTAAAACATATACATTCCAACCAGCATCCAGATGATGGCATTTGCATTTAACTGAAACAACTATTAGCATAATACAAACAAGATATGGTGGAAGAAAATGAACGGTCCAAGAAAATCCAACAGGAGATACCTAAATACAGCACATGGTATGTGATTGTAGTCTGGTTTGGTAGGTTGCCCCGCAAAAACAGTTTTCTGCATGCAATACATCAGAAACAGATCCACTGAATATTAAATGAATTACATGGTTGCCAAAAAGGGAGGGAGGAGGAGCAAAAAACAATTTATGTGAATATGAAGAAACGAAAAGCAGATCACAAGAAACACATACTGCAAAGCATGTTCCCTCCATTAAGGCCACAGGAGTCAGATTCATTCGGTTTGTGACATCACCAACAGCCCATATGGTAGGTATGTTGGTGCGAGAGTACTCGTCAACCTGATCAAGAAAGCAGCAGGGACCCATGATTTGTAGAAATGTGAACAAGATTAAGAAAACATAGTTTTTTTTACATAGTGGACAGCGAACAAGAAAATACCATAAAAAATAACAAAAACACAATAATAAAGAAAATGGTCGAGAAACAAAGCAAATATGGTCTCAGTGGCTAGATCTTTCAATAGTCATAGCAGAAGATAATTTCTACATGATCAGAAACCTAATGAAGGTCATGTGTTTTTAACCTGGTAATCAATGCCCCTTTGATCAATCAGATGCAACGTGGCAAATACATGCATTTCCGTCACTTTCATGTTTTATAGACCCCCACCCCATAATAACACAATTGCAGGGATCTCCACAGACATCTTTCGACCAGGTTTAGCCTTTTTACTCAAGATTTACATTATTCATAAAAAAATGTCCCAAATCAGCCAAACATGATGGTGTAAGGGAAAAATTACTATAGAATAATGATTACACCTGTATCAGGGATATAACAAAATCATCCTCAACCAGCAGCAGGTGTGATAAATACCCATGTACAAGGAGGTGTAAGCAGAAAACAAAACGTCTATGATTACATAATGCTGAATGATTAAAACAACATAATAACAATAACATAATGCTCTATGATTATAACAGTGACAGCTGAAAGTTACTGACCTTCACAGCTCCCGCATTATCAAGCTCAACGCCTACAGCTTCCAAATTTAATCTCTTCGTATTGGGAGCTCTACCTGTAAAAATTGAGAGAAGAATATCAATAAATTCATTGTCATGAATATTGAACAAATTTTTTTGACAAAACAAACACTGCTGATAATGTAAACCAAAAATAGCAGATAAAAAAAAGGCACCTTATATTTTTTATTGAGGCTCCAAAAGCCAATGCTTGTTACCTTAAATACCTATACTTCAATGATTTTCAATTTGGAATATTCATTCTAAAATGGATAATTATTATCTTCTATACTACTATCATTTTTATCACTTCATGAGAAAAATTATAAATTCAAATTGTCATTCCTGTTCTACAGTGACCCTATTGCATTCTGCTTTAGCAATCCAGAGTATTGTAACCCTTCATAACATGCATCTCAGTCCCCAAACATGAACATCACCATTTCATCAACATATCAATCCATGGTACTGGCAACACATGTGGACAAGTTAACCCTGAAAAATATTAAAATACCACATATTTCTAGAAAGGGCATAGGATCAGACAGATCAAATCTACCAAGTAAAAAACACATGTAAATTGCAATTTTACCCAACGATTACATTCTGGTTCATATGGATGCACAGACAGGAAACAGCAGTGCATGCTTTCTACTTGGGTAGTGTTTGACGTGGTTGCTTTTCAAAATATTTTTCGGTTATTTATGCATTAAAATAGTATTTTTTTAAATTTATTTTTGACATCAGCATATCAAAACGATACAAAAATACCAAAAAAAAATTAACTTGAAGCAAAAAAAAATTAAAAACAAGGCTGGACCACAAAAACAAACACTACCTTACAATACAAGCTTAATAATGAAACTTCTTCACAATGTGTGGTTTAAACAGGGATTGTTATTACCAGTGGCAAAAAGTACAACATCTGCCAACAGCTCCTCTTTGTGATCGGTGTAAATTTTTATTCCCTTCTCTGTTTTAGTCAACTGTATTTACAATGCGGTTCACCATAAATAACATAATCACACAGAACAGCAAAACATAAAGTGAAAAAAAGGCAACAAATAACAGAATTCATGAAAAAAAAATAGCTTCAAACAAAAGCAACTTGTGGCATATTGACACCAAATTCTAATAAAAGAGAGTACCTCTGTCAAATTTGTTCTCGGATGCAAATTAATTCCCCTTCCTTCCAGATTTCTTGCAACCACAGCCCTCATTTCATCATCAAAGCCCCTGCACTAGATAGCTATCAGATATACTGGCAGGAGAAACACAAACTGTGGTCTAGATTTCAAAATGCTTGGACCAAAAATGTCATCTGGCTCCTTAGTGACAGATTAAAATTACCACTATAATAGAATAATACAAAACTGCAGTAACATACTTGAATGTCTATCACCACTTAAACCATGAACACCAAAATTTGCTAGATTACAAGTTCCAATTCCAACCATTATAGAAAGGAAAAATGGGAAGACCACCGTGGACAAGTTAAAACTCAAAACTCTTCTGGCAAGGAATTTTTCAGACCAGGAAGTATCGTCACGAAAACATTAAAAGAGAACCCCAGTTGATAACATATTCTTTACACAGTTTACCTGCAAACATACATTGTGTGCTACTATATGACACCGATTTGGTTGTTCAAAAAAAACAAGCAACATCAAGGCCTTAATAATAACCTTAATGGAAGTTCCTTTCTGAAAAATAGATCCACAGTAGCACCCATGCCACGCCATATTGAAGCAAACTCAACAGCAATGTACCTGAGCAAAAACAAATATTTATTCAAAATCATGCATATGCTAGAAAATGATCAAATAAAACACAGTGATAGCAAAGCCTTTTGGAGAGTTTACCCCCCACCAAATACCACTGCACGCTTAGGCAAATCTTCCAAACTCAATGCCTCATCAGAAGTTATGGCCAGCTCCTATATAATAAAAAATTAACAGCAAATAGGTAAGCACGCAAGAAAAAAGAAAACAAAAGAAACAAGTTCAACAAGAAGCTATCTACACCACAGACATAACTTGAACCCAGTGATATATTTCAAGCGATCAAGCAAATTAAATTCAACGAGGTAATTCCAGCAGTAATTGCAATCAAGAATCAATTGTGTGAATGAAAGATGAGCACCATGCATCTGAATGGATAAACTATGGGCAGCTTTGAAGGTGTAGTGTTTAGAAAACAATTGACTTGAAAAGGCTAACGATGGCTGAGGCAGCACCACAATGGGTACACATGGATCGTTAAGCAGAAGTTTACATTGAAGCAGAAAACCAAAAACTGAGAAGTAAATAAAAATTAAAACTCCACAGCCCAACACATGACAATCTCTTGGACTGCCATATGTTGGAAAAAAAATATTATTTTAAAAATACATTTGATATCAAAATAATGAAGCATAAATAAATGTAAGTTTGCTTTACACAAGATTACAGCAATGCAAAAGATAAAAAAAATCAATGCTATCCACATGGTGGCTTGAGAGGCTGACGTGTTGAGCAGGAGGAAATGTTGTTCAAATAAAAATATGAAACAAGGTTGTAAGATTTATGACCAACTATTATTCGGGCACATGTTACAAATGATAAGGTGCACTATCACATGCTGATATAATAAATAGCAATTAGTGCACATGCCATATAATAATTAGCAATAATGTTTTCTTTTTCTAGTTGAAACAAACGAAGTCCTTTAGGAAAGATTTTCAATAAGAAGAATGCTGCCCCATTACAGCATACATGTCATATTTATTAATTTCCTATTAGCAAGTCCATGTATTATTGAAGTTGCATCTCTGTGCAACTACAAGTCTACAACAAATCTTATCAAATAGAATAAAGAACACAAATTTGTAATTTTCAGGCATGCATCTATATGTGGGAACAATAGAGAGAAATTTGTTAAGCTAAACAAGTGTTTCTCAACGAGAACAATACTTCTTTTAAACTGCCTATAAACATCAACCTAAGTTTATCTCTATATTCTATAGAACAATCCTTCAATTTAATCATCAAGAAAAAACTATTAGTCACTACCTTTTACTAGTTTTACAAATCAAGATAAAAAGAAATGGTACATCAAATTCGTATGTTTTTCTCTGTCAAGTAAAATTTACTTTTTTTAACAGATCTGCCTGGAGTGCTATTTTAGCAGAAACTACAAGTTATGATTCTTGGAGCTTCAGTAATGAAACAGAAATTTGATTTCTTAAAACATTTTACCCAAGAAGACAGGACAAGAGATACCTGGAAGAATATTATACCATGCCTATATCAAATTCATAATCAGAAAACAACGGCTCTTGAAGAGAACAAAACAGATAGATATATTAACTGTTAAATGACTTGAGGTTTTGGTTGCACAAGGACACAGAATACCCATCAGAGATTCCTGTTCGTTCAAGAAGAAAGCACGTAACTAACCTGCCCAGGAATAGCCAGACGTTGAGCCCTACTGCCAGTTGCAATCAGTATGTGCTTTGCTGAATAACTCAATTTAGTCCCATCTAGTTGTGTCACCTCAACTTCATTAGGACCAACAATCTTTCCCTCTCCTTCATACAGTTTAACCCCAGCATTAGATAGTAACCTCTTGTAAATTCCATTTAACCTGATTATTTCATCCGTCTGCAATTTTGATCAGCAGATAGATGAGACAATATACTCACAATCATGAACTGTTCTATTCTAGGTTATGGCAAGACAGCCAAAAAAGTACCAAGAATTTCTGAAAGAAAATAATCTTAAACATGGTGTCATAACCCATTTTTGCATGACTACGAAATTTACTCAAAATAAAAATTAAAAATAAAATAAAAAGAGAGCTGACGTAATGGAAAAATCAAGTTGAAAATTTTGGACAGATTTGAAAGCCCGGCCATGCCTCTATAGTGCCCAAAAATGAAAAAAAATGCAGATTCAAGGTTAAAATAGATGATTATCGGATACATCTGCATAAAAATTAAGTTCAAAGGCATAATTAAATTTTTTAATAAGGTAATTTGATTTAATCATGGGCCAAATTAAAAGTTAATTATGCTTAGGAATTAATTTAGGATCTAATTGAAATTTTTAATTAAGTGCATGAACTTAATTATCTTTAAATTGGTCAAATTAATTTTTTTAGGGGCTTAATTGGTGAAACATTAAGTTTGGAAGCTTAGTTTAGGCTTAATTGAGAAATTAGAATTTTTGGAGACCACATTTAGTTTTTACCAAGTTAATTGGTTGAAATTATAGGCAAATTGCAAGAAAATCAATGTTTTTAGGGTCAATTAGGGGCAAAATTGAAGAAATATGCAGTCAATGACCATTTTGTAAAAGGCTTCGAACTACAGGGATTCAATTAGCCAAAGGTAAAATTATGACCTTAGAACGGTTAGGTTTTTTACCCAATGAGATAGACTCCCTCATGAATAGGGGTCTACTTTGAACTTTAGAACAAACGTTATTTGACCTAGAAACACAATCAAACAACAATGCAGTTTAACTTATGTAGGGTGCACCGGGGATGAAGCGTTTTTCTCTTGTATAACAAGTTTTCTTACTCAAACTCTTGCAAACTATTAGGTTTCTAGTTACTTAATATTAGATGACGACTTCTAAAAATTCTACTCGTAATTTTATGATTATGAAAAAAAATCATTTCCACACACTTCCTTGTCTCGGGGATGGGAGCACGAAAAACATCATTGCGACACATGGAATCTAAATGCTCTAAGAAATAGATTTCTCTTTCAAAGTTAAACATTGTTTGAATTGAAGGATAGGAAGAGAAATGTGGAGTGATAAATCACTTCATCTTTTTCCCTTTTTCAAGCAAACAAGGATGAAGTTGAAGGAAACAATTCCAACTTGACCTCTTTTCACACCCTCCAGAGAAAAAGGTATACCAAGAAATGAAATGAAGGATAAACTTTCCTTAAAAAAAAAATCATTTTTTCCTTTGAGTTGCTTGCAAAAAGATAGTGTAAATAGCACCAAAAAGGGTGTCTCATGTATGATAATGCAAACATCATAAAGATGAAGACAAGACTCATAGGGCCACCAACCTTTTTCTGCAACAGTTTTTTCCAGTTATAGTCCACTTTCTCGTTCAATTCCCAACCATAATTCTTGGCATCCTACAAAACAAAAACCTCCATTCGTGAAACCAAATACCATTTAATATAGCTGACCTCACCCAAAAAGACCATAAAGGAAAATTACATCCAAGAAAATTTCCCCACAACCACATAGATCCTCACATATTAAAGTCTACATTTGACAGAAAAATTCATTGGATATGAGATGGTAGTATCAGACAAATCAAACATCTTCACTACTCAAATTTCTAAACAATGCATTATGCTTCACTTTACACATGCACCATTGCTTTACAGAACAAAAAATATACAGGAATCATTGACCATTCAAACAATTTCAAATGTGAGTCGTCAAATTTCAGTTTAAGTGGAACTTAATGTTTCTGAAATCAATCAATTTCAGAGATGTTTAACAATAGAAGCATACAGTCCAATATCCACATGCTCTCAGATAATCATATCCCACATAGAAGGTTCTCAATTTGTCATGAACATTCTCTTCTCTGGCATCTTTGCAACTCAAAAAAAAACTACAAGATGGCCACTAACACATTCAGTAAATTGATCGTTTCATTTTGGTATGTAACCTCACCTCAATTTCACCTCCATAATTTGCTCCATAGACTAAAATCTTCTTTGGAACACAGCCACGAATAACACACCTGCAAAACCGAATGAGGACAAACCATTGATTTTAAATTAGGTTTCAACATTCAGTCAATTCACATTCAATAGTAACCATCCCTAACATAAAATAAAAGCAAACTCGAAAGTCACAATTCTTGAATTTCTCAATAATAACAAGAAACTTCCTTCACCATCATAGAGGAGTATCAAGAGCATGTCTCACCATTCAAAACTCATCAAATATTCATAGATTGGCCATGAAATTGAAAATTCAGCAGTACTAGTTAGAAATCATGTCAGTGAAAACTAGTGTCATTGCTTAATATTGTTAACTTGTAACTACAATGCCAACCAAATCTCTTATTTAGTCAAACAAATGAACGTAGAGGTAACATTCCATTAAAGGTCATTTAATGTCAAAAGCATTTTTTCTTTGTTAAATTATTCTGGAGTTAACTCAAATAACTGTCAAAAGAACTCAACTAAACCATAAATAATTAACATCTCAGCATTACACCACTGTCAGATAAATCTCCCCAAAAAAAAGGAGATAAAACAGAAGCATATAGCACCAGATGTTATTTAGCTCCCACTTGAATTAAAACATTGTAAAACTTAAGCTGGACAGCAACAGGGATAGTTTGCTAAGAAGGCAAAATTAAGAGCTCAAATGGACTTACGTTCCACCAACCCCTCCAATTACTTCTGAGCTGATAGGATGGAATGGAAGTTCACAAATTCCAACCTTGAAACACAATGTTGGGTATCATTAGTGAGCGGTTATCCATCATGCTTTCACAGAAAAGTGAATTGTTAATATCATTGAACGCTAAAGTTTCTCACTTGACAAGAAAAAATAACTTGTTAAATCAGTTTGACACGGTTTCCCGAGTGAATCAAAACAGGTCAATATCATGTTAATTCCATCAATCAAGCAACACCATTAATTATTTGTCAAGATCATAACAATTATTCCTTTACAACAACAGCAAAAACAAAAAATAATCATAAACCCGATTAACAAAAACCCACCAGCCTGGTTTCTTCTATTCTCTGATAAAGTGGCCATGAAGCAATTGACATTATAGTATATACAGGTCGTCGAACTTCATTACACCATATTCGCAAATAAATAAATAACAAGAACTTTCTCAAACCCCATAAAAAACCCATGAAAGGTTTTCTTCGATTATTAATTTTTTTTAAGAAAATATCCTCAATACCATGAACACAATAGTATACCTTAGCTCCATAATTAGCAGAAAACCTAGCAGCACGAACACCACCACTCCCAGCTCCAATAACAAACAAATCAAAATCAAACTGGGCCTCTTCTTCTACTTGGTTAGTATGGTTTACCTCCCCATCAATAAGCATTTTTCTTGCCATGATTGTTGACTGAATCCACACACACACACAAAAAAAAAAAAAGAGCCAGGTCAACACTAAATTTATTTAAATTATAAGGAATTACAAAGTCAATTACTTAAAATTTCAATAGCAAAGGTTGCAAAGGCACTCACTTAAGTCCAAAACTAAACTACACTGGTCCCCGAAATTAAGAGCTATGCCACTTAAAACCAGCCAAAACTACAATTTAATTTAAAAGAGAGAGAGATCAAACCTAAAGTGAAATATATATATATAATGCACAAAGATAATCAGATTAATAATGTAATTAGTTGAAAAATGAAATAAGAAAAGCGCGTATAACAAAAACATCAACGCCAGACGAAGACGGAAAACAAAATCTAACGTCTGGAGTCGGCTCAGTTAAGCGAGTCTAAAAAATATTAACAAAAAAATCATCGGAAATTTCGGGTTTTCGGTTTTTTTTTTTTTATTTCCTTCATTTTACTCGAGATACAAACGGAAAAAACAGTAGGAAAATCAAACAGAGAATACCTCTTTGGAGATTTGATTTGCGAAGGAGAAGAAAAAAATAGAGGAAAGCAAGAGTGTTTTTTGTTTAGCTTATTTTTTATAGGGACCGTCCCTTTTTTTATAATTAAAACCTTTTTTATTATTTTTTTAACTTTAAATTAATTTATTTTAATATATTATCATGTTATTTTAATATGTTTTCAAGTAAAAATTACTTTAAAAATTACTATAAATATATTACAGCAGACAACCTTAACCATAGCTGCCCCATCAATCAATCCTCTACAGTTGTAAAATCAAACCAAATTCTGAGATCAATTTGCAATATGCTTGTATAACCAATACCATCTACTAGGTTTTTGGCATTAGATCCCATAATGGCATTGCCATAACTCTGTGATTGAAGCTTTTTCTAGAACTATTTGAAGGGTTAGAGCCTCTGCTATGCGAGGCTTCTAGACTCCACTATCGTGTCATCAGCCACACCATTTGATAGCACCTGTATCATATCTCGAGGCACAAATCTAACCCTCATTTTTTTATTAATATTGATGTTCAGATTTCATATATTTTAACTAATTTTATATATTCTAAAATTAATAATCATGTAATCCTCTAATGATTTAAATTTTACGAGAGCAAACCTAGAACTTAAATGGTGAAGGATTTCCACCCTCCATTCTTGCTCTAGTTACTGTTTGTTTGACTAACTGTTTTTAATTTTGTTTTTTTATAAAATTATGTATATATTAAGACAATTTATGCTTTAAGAGTGTAATTTATTTATTTTATTTATCATTCGCCTCACATATAAGGGATATTTAACATTGTGTTTCAGAAGTGATTTAAAAAAAATGATTTTATTTTATTTTTTATTTTAAATTAATTTTTTAGGTATTTTTAGATCATTTTCATGTGTTGATATCAAAAATAATTTTAAAAATATATATTATTTTAATACACTTCTGCATAATTTTTTTTTTTAAAATAACCTCGGTAAAATTATCAAATAATCACTTAATCCTTAAGTTCAAAAGAGTCAAGAGAAAGTACTTATAGAGAAAGTTGTTTGTGCATGTTTCAAAAGCTAAAAAGTTTAATCTTCATGTCAAATGGTTTTACTTGACAAAATGAGTTTCATTTAAATGTTTTTATCCCTAATATTACCAAAAAAATCATACAGGAACTTGTGATTATTTTTTTTATTTTGGATTGATTTTTTATTTTTATTTTTATTGATTAAAGATTTTTTTAGATTAGATATGAGTTCATCGAGGTTTATAAAATGTTTTTAAGTGTTTTTTTACATGAAAATTGATAAGCAACTACATAATATCTAGCAAAGAACTCCACAAGGAACATTTTTATTAACATGGATGTCCAAGATAGCATGTGTGTATCTCAACTAATTTCATGAACCTTGAAGTTAACGACCATATAAGTTTTTAGCGGTCATCATAATAGTAATCATAAAATTTGAACCTAAGAATACGAGAATAACAAATCTTTTAATTTCAAGGTTTTATCATTGAGCAACCTGATAGATGGTTGAAATAGCTTACTTCTTTTGAATTATCTAATGGGCAAAAGCGAAGGTTGTGATGATCATTTTATTAATTCCAGCAAAAGCCAACCATGATAATCGTAGACTCAGCCTCTTTCACTCCATGAACATAAAACTAAACTTCATTCCTGACTCAATGCCGTCAGTCCGTACTCAAGCAAGTGTAAATCTAGTTTACGTGTGATGGATCCTGAAATGTTTAATTAATGATCGATTTGTTTTGTGCAAGTCTACGAGACTCGGCAAAAACTAATCAGACCATGCTACGTGGTTCACCAACATTACAAGGAACATAATTAATTAGCATAAACTTGTAACTTAAGAAACATGACAGCAGTTCTTTGATTATCCTCCCACCAATATTATAACTGCTGCTATGGTATATCGTGACTTATAAATTTATTTTTCCTGAAATCAAACCGAGTTTTAATTAAATCGTAGATTTGACAGGTTAAATTAATTTAATCTAAATAAATGTTGTCCTAATGTGTAAAATAAATGGTTAAAAGCGACATCGTCTTTAAATTTTGGCTTTTCTTGGGATCAGACCTAGTTTTAACCGAGTTGCATTTAAACTTTCGAGGTCGACTTGGTCACATTCAATTTGAAACTCGGGATAAACAAGGAAAAAATAAATAAAATACAAATTTAAGCCAAAACACAAAACTCCATGAATCTAGAATCGGGCCATGTATAATTTCCGTGTTGTATTTTGTCTTCCTGCCAGTTTAAAAGTCAAAGGGAGAAGAAATAATAAAGAAAAGAAAAGGATGCATTTTTTTATAGAAAAAACAGAGTTCATCTGGTTTCCTAGCAAAGTAATGTTTGATTTTTTGGTAGAACAGGAAAGGACCGCTCCTTCGTCGTCGTCTTCCTTTTCTATTCCTTCGTTTTGTTTTCTCTTTTTGATTGGAAGAAGAGGACGACTGCTTCTCGGAATTCCACGAGCATCAGTCAGCATATCTGACTTTTCAACGGTATAAATAGATAAATAAATAAATAGATTGAAAGATAGAAAATGTCGAATCCATAGAAACAAGCAAATAAATAGATAAATAAATAGAAAGGGTCGGTTAATTGCAAGGATAATGAAATGGACAGGTTTGCAGGACCAGGTGGAGGTAGTGGTCTAATTAACTGTAAATCTAAGAATTTACTGGGGAAAATATATAGTGTATCCTCTCAATTGTCACTGTGAATAGCTGACAATATTTTTTTAATTTAATTCTTATTCAACCAAATTACATATCGATTTATTGGAGGATGAAGAGATTGAAAGAAGGAACTCGGGTGAAAAACATGGAGAGAATAAGTGGTTTTAATAAATTTGGGGTGAAATGTTAATTATAGTCCCCATACGTTTGAAATTATAAATATTAAATCCCTTTTATTTCTAAAATTTAAAGGCAAAATCAATTTTGCCAGAGATATCAAAAGCATTGGTTTGACTTGTTAGGTCTATCAACACTAGTTTTTTTCTTAATTAATTATTTTTTACATGTATTTTTTTTAAAATAATAAATTTATATTGAAAATACTACTCATTCTCTCTTTTATTTTATTAATCCAGTCTCTTTTAAAACAAACCATGATTGTTTTTTTTTTAATTATTCTATATTCATTTAACTCTTTGAGAGATTATTCTAATTTATCTATAATTTCTTTATATTTTATAGAAATAGAATTTGTTTTAAAAAAAAAGAAAAAATATTTTTTACACAATATCTCTAATATGTGTACCTTTGTATAATTTTTTCCCAATACCCTACATGTAAAATTTTATTTAGATAATTTTTTTCCAAATACGGTTGACTTGTCATGTCCTTTCGAAAAAAAGTCTTTTTTTAACATGTGAAACCTATCTTAAGTGAAGCTAGAGATGTACGTTAATTTAAAAAATTAGTTCTTAATTTGCTCCTCACCTGACGTTCTCCTTGCCCTGTTTCAGCAGTTGACTTTTGTCTTCATGGGATGTGCCGGCTGAAATTCACGCGGTAGTCGTTGTATATACCTGGATTGGTCGCGCTATCGCATATTTTAAATTATAACCTAGAAACACTTGCATGTGGAAATTATAATTTACAGAAAATAATATATTTGCTCCTAAACTATCATGTCTGTCTCAATCAAGTCCTCCACTATCGAGTGGCCCTACATTTATATTTAACGGATCATTAATTAATTACACATCACAGGGGGGTGATTGATAAATATTTGAATAGATGGAGGTTTCAATTGGACAATCAACAATGTGAAGGACCCAAGAGATTCTGACAGAAGTATACAAGATCTCTACAAGTATCTAATATGCGCGCAAGAACATTTGGGAAAAAACACAAAAGAAGTTGGAAAAAGATGGATATTTCCGAAGTTTTCCCAGAGGAGTGCCTAGCCCACATCATTTCCTACACATTGCCGCGGGATGCTTGCCGATCTGCTCTGGTCTCCCGTAACTTCCAGTTAGCTGCAGACTCTGACGCCGTTTGGAAAGGATTTCTGCCCCCCAATTATGCTGAAATCATATCCAGTGCGCCAGCCTCGTCATCCTCGGAGCTGGCCGATTTATCCAAGAAGGAACTTTACTTCCATCACTGTAATAACCCCATCCTCATCAACGATGGTATCATGGTAAGGATGATTAGCTTCGCCACTGTGTGGCCTGCATGTTTCAGCGGAGTAGTGGTTTTTTCTCTTGCTCCCGCTATACTATGATGATTTTAGACGTTCCTTTTTCTTTTTAACTTAAAACAGAGCTTTGCACTGGAGAAGCATGGTGGGAAAAAAATGTTACATGATTGGAGCAAGATCACTTTATATTGTCTGGGGAGATGCACCAAGCTATTGGACATGGAAATCCGTACCAGATGAGTCTAGGTTTCTTCTCTCTCTCCAACTCGCATTTTACTGATATATTTATATTTTACCAAATGATGTTTTGAACATAGCTAGTCAAGAACTAAAATGAGGTTCTTAGATATATAGACCTATATAGTTTATGACAAGAAATGATTTTTTTTTTATTAATATAAGTGTCCGAACCAGCTTGCGCGTAACTTGACTAATTTTATTGGTTTTGAAGTTAATGAATATGTAAGGTTTAGTGGTCATCATATTAGTAATCACATAGCTCGAATCTGAGACCACAAAGAGAAAATTTTTTAGTCCCAAACTCTTATCACCGAGCACCTAGATAGTTGAAAGGATTTTTTTTCTTCATTAGTATGGGTGTTGTTGCTAAACAGACTGGAGGATCAGTGTCTCTACCCTTTAAACCAAAAACAAATGCGATTATAGACATGCTTGTTGTTTTGTTATACTTGTTTACTAGATTCAACTATCAGCAGTGATGCTGACTTCTCATAAAAAAAGTAGACAACAAGCTATATATATATAGCTCACTTTCAGGAATACGAAATTAAAATTCCATGAAAAGCAAAACGTATCACGAAATAGATATGCTTTATGGTGTATTTGTTTCCCAATCTTACAAGAGGTTGTAATTGCCTAGTGCCTTGCAGATTAACCAAACTTCAGCCTGAGAGCTCCTTGTGTTTCTCCCTGAATTTTATATATAGGAAATTTCCTCCAATGAAATTGCTGGGCTATTATGTCGGCTGGCTCCTATCGTTGATACATGTGATTACGTTGACCAAATAACTTTTTTGGCAGGGAAGGAAAGAATTATACTTCTCTCTTAGAACTTAAAAAGTTAATGAATGGTAACATGGAAAAGAAATCAAATGGTGTTGATAGTTTTCTGCATTAGTTAATGTGTGCAAAGAGTCTCATCTTCGAATCCGAAATCCACGAGTCCATCAGTATACATAGAAAATCTTTTATTTCCTCGTTAGTTTTCTGCATTGATTCCAATTTGTCATTTTTCACAACCATATTGCTCTGTGATAATAAATTTATAGGTTCGGTGAAGTTGCCGAGCTTAGGTACGTGTGGTGGCTCGAAGTCGTTGGGAGGATAGATGTTAAAATTTTGTCTCCCAAAACTACCTATGCAGCTTACCTTGTGTTTAAGTTGACTAATTCCACAAGCGGTTTTGATGAGAAACTTGTTGAACTGAGTGTCCACTTTGAAGGAAGTGCGGGCGAGGAAAAGCTCCATGTTTTCCTGGTTGTCCCTCCAGGCCATGATATGCCTCCACAGCCTCGGGAGAGAAGCGATGGGTGGATGGAGATTGAGATGGGTGAATTTTTCTATGACAATGAAGATGCTGGCGGCGTGGTGGCTGCTCTAAGGGAGTGTGATAATTACACTACTAAAAATGGTCTCATTGTTGAAGGAATCGAGTTTAGGCCTAAAGAGGGTAGGTAGATAGAATTCCCAACCAAATGATCTCTGTCATCTGTAGCATACAACTCCCGTCAGCTTTTGGCTTCCATGTTCCTGAAAGTAAACTGTGTACTGCCTGTACAATTCTATCCAGCTCTGCTTCAAATATGTGTTTGTGTAGGTTGATCACATGTTATAGCGCAATGTCTGTTTATATTTTGTTTTACGTGCTTTGATGACTTTGTATTCCGGAAAACTTTAATGATTCAGCTTTGGCCCGGTTGTTTCAAGTACACTGAATTCCAGGAATTCCGTTTCCTCACTTTCCAGTGTTTAGCAACACTTGGGAAAAGAAGTCAAAGAAAAGTGATTTCCTTAACTTTCCCGGTCAACTTAAATTTCAACTTCACACGCGGAAAGTGTTTTCCGCTCCTGCACAAAAGGAAAACACTTTCCGCGTGACCCATCTCTTTCCCTCATCTCTCTGCACGTCTCTTTCCCTCATCTCTTTCACTCATCTCTCTGCACCTTAGCCTCTCGCCTCCCTCTCCAGTCCCTCATCTCTCTGCACCCTTTTCTAGCAAACCCAGAGCACCCTCTCGCCTCCTCTCGCCTCCCTCTCAGTCCCTCATCTCTGCTTACAAAACCCTAAGCACCCTCTCGTCTCTCGCCTCCTCTCGCCTCCCTCTCGGTCCCTCATCTCTGCTTACAAAACCCTCTCGACACCCTCTCAGTAACCCAGCACCCTCTTCCCCACATTTTTTCTTCAAACCCAGCACAGCACCCTCTCGTCTCTCGCCTCCCTCTCAGCCCCTGACCCTCTGCTTACAAAACCCTCTCGCCTCTCGCCTCCCTCAGTCCCTCTGCTGCTTTGCATCTCGTCTCCCTCTGCAACTCACAGCAAGAGAACCCAGGTACTCCCTCTGCATCTCAATCTTTTTGCAGTAGAGAATAGTTTAAGGTTATTGGTTTTGTGGGTTGTCTTGAAGCTTGTGACTTTTTGATGATATGAGAAATGGGGTTTAATCAATTTCCATTGAAAATGAAGGGGAATATGAAGAAACTTTAAAGGAAAAAGGGACATCTTCCTCTAGTACACAAAAGAGGCAACATAGAAAGAGAAGCCGCATGTATGAAAATGATGGTGTTGAGAAGTTGTCTAAGCAGATTGGAGATGTAGCATTTGCAATTCAAAGTCTCAGCAAAAATCAACTTGATGTTAATGCATTGTATGCGGCAGTGATGAAAGTTGAAGGCTTTGATGAGATAACTCTTGGGGATGCATTTGATCATTTGGTCCAAAATGAAATGTTGGCAAAAGCATTTATGGTAAAAAAATGCTAATTTGAGGAAAATTTGGGTTCAAAACTTTGTCACTCAACACTACAACAGGCCTGCTTGCTAAGATGGTTTGAAAATGTTCAAAGTTTGGTTTCAGACTATGTTTGTTATTTGACAAATATGTTTACTTATTTAATTCGGTCTACCATATTTATGTTTGTAATTTGAACTAATATGTATGTCAATGACATCGAAACTTAATATTTATGCATGACTATTTATTTCTTGATGTTAGGTATAAATATTTATTTCTTGATGTTTATTTTATAGATATTAAAGGGATAATTGTCTTTACCCAATTTTTTTTTATCTAAAATACCCATCAAAATATTGTTGTATCTATTTATCTTTTAAAAAATACTTCATACCAAAAACAAAAACCCAAACATATAACTCTCAACATAAACTAATTTGGCTTTCTTAATATGAAAAAACAAATTATTTTAAGCTTTTAAAATTGAATAATTTTTACTTACAAAATATTTAACAAGCTTATTTCTCTATAATATGATATGACATATAATGTAATATTTTATAAAATAAGCTATGTATGAATATAGGATATAATAAAAAAATTCATCATTATACTTTCATTTTTTTATTTTAAGTGATTAAATATTTTATATTAAATATTTAATATACATAGGATAAACTTGAAAAAAAATTATTAATAAATTATTTTCCAGTTCATTTTCCATAACACAAACAAACACTGGAAAGTGTTTTCCAGTTCATTTTCCATAACACTGCCAAACATTGGAATTCACTTTCCCCGGAATTCACTTTCCAAAAGGAAACTACTTTCCAGCAAACAAACGGGGCCTTTATTTTTGGTTAAAAACGTTTACTTGTTCTGTGTTTTATATTTACAAAAAAAAAGTGATGCAATTTATTAATTTTAGCATTTTTATTTGCTTATTTCATGTTAAATCAGTTACCAAGTTCAATCTCCATTATTGAAAAAAGAATTCTCCATCGACAATATTTTCTAGTTTTCTTAAGTACTCTTATAAAAGGATAAAAAAATAACTTTAATCAACATCGAAATTAAGAATAAGAAGAAAAAAAATAAAGTAGAGAGACCAGGCCCGCAATGGGTGGTCTTTGGTGCGGTCCAAGCTCATGCCAAGGCTGGTCCATGTGCATGGACTGCATGAAGGGCAGGCTTGTGTGCCTAGCCCAGAGCAGGAGCCTAGAAGATGATGGTAGCATTTGCTGGTGCCTTTTTAAAGCCCATTGAACTGGTAGCTTCCAGTTGATCTCCATTTTCGACAGGTTTTGCTGGATATTGCTCAAGCTAGCTCCGCATGAGGAGTGCATAGCTAATAATTCACATCACCACAGAATGCATGCAAGCCATCACTGATTTGTCATGCCTTTCAATTTTTTGTAGATTCTAATGCAGTCTGGGAGAGATTATCGCCAGCTCTACTGCATCTCAATCTCAATCACCATCCAAGGAAGGACTCTATTTTCATCTCTGTCGTTACCCCATCTTCATCAACAATGGTATTGTAGTAAAAATCACGCATGCATAAATCCGTGGTTTCAACTTAATTAATAGACACCATCAAAGATGGTTTTCTCCTTCACAATCCTATATCCATCAGAATGGAAAAACTCCATTTCTAGCCACTATGATTATTTGTCATCATCAAATTCAGATAGCACATCGATCCTCCTAAATCAGCTTTTTAATTCCGAGCCTAGCCAGTATGGGTCACAGATGCTTTTAACTGTTTAATACAGTGATTATGGACCTTTTACATTCTTGGAAATCCTGAAATTGTGTTGGGAAAATACTCCAGTCTTTTACCACCGTATACGTAAGTTTCAAAATGCATCGTTTTTTACAAAGTTAATGTTATCGTTCTAGACTGAATTACTCAGTTGTATAGATATGTATATATATACACACATGAGAACATGAGTTTGTATAGGACTCCTAGACTGCTAATATTATACTAAGCAAATCTCCTACAATAGGACTCTTTGTGTGAATATCCAATAATCACGCTAACACCCTCCCTTAAACTAAAGGTGGTATAGTAGATGTCATCTTTAGTTTGCTTAAGAGATCCTAGAAACATTATGGAAGAAGTGTTTTGGTGAATACATCAGCTTTTGTTGGTCAGAGGAGACACAAACCAATCTTATGGTGCCATAAGAAACATGATGTTGTAGAAAATGACAGTCAATCTCGATATGTTTTGTACGCTCATAGAAGATATCATTATGAGAAATTTGTATAGCACTTCTATTATCACAATGAAGCATATTGGCAGAATAATGTGAAACACCCATGTCAGTTAATAGCTATCATAACCAAATTAATTCAGATGAAGCATCTTCAATAACACGATATTCAGATTCAGCAATAGAGCGAGCAATAACAGTTTGCTTTTTTCTACGCGAAGAGATATGAAGTCACCCAAGAAAAAAACAATATCTAGTTGTAAATCAACGATCAATTGGATCTCAATAGCTAAACAACATCAATGAGGAGTTATCAGAGAAGTGTAAACCATAAAAGAGAGTGTCTTTAAGGTAACGAAGTATCTGAAGCATGATAGAGTAGTAACTGCAGAGAAAGTTGTTTGTGCATGTTTCAAAAACTAAAAGGTAAGGAGTATTTTGCGTTGTGTTTCGAAAATGTTTTTGAAAATTTTGAATTTTTTTCTTTTTTTTCATTTAAATTAAATTATTTTTTGTGTATTTTTAAATTATTTTTATGTGCTGATGTCAAAAATAATTTTTAAAAAATAATATTTTAATGCATTTCTGAATAAAAATCACTTTAAAAAACAACTTTAACTACACTCGTATCTTTATGTCAAATGGTTTTACTTGACAAGACGAGTTTCATTTAAATGTTTTTATCCCCACTATTACCAAAAATAATCATATAGGAACCTGTGAATATTTTTTTTCATTTTGGGTTGATATTTTTTATTGATTAAAGATTTTTTTAGGTTAGAATAAAAGTCTTTTTTTATTTTTAAACACGGTGACTTGTCATGTGCATTCGAATAAAAGTGTTTTTTTTTAACACGTGAATCCCATCTTAAGAGAATCTAGAGATGTCACGTCAATTTAAAAATTACTTCATAATTTGCCACTCACCTACCCAGTTATATAAGCACCACGTGTACTCCTTGCCCTGTCAAAGAGTGTTTCAGCTGTTGACTTGGTTTTTATACCGAGTGCAGAAATTCACGCGGTAGTCGCTGTATAAAAGTATATACCTGGAATGGTCGCGCATGTGGAAATTATAATTTAGAGGAAATAATATATTTGCTCCTAAACTATCATGTCTGTCTCAATCAAGTCCTCCACTATCGATAACGGATCGTTAATTAATTACACATCACAGGGGGGTGATTGGTAAATATTTGAATAGATGGAGGTTTCAATTGGACAATCAACAATGTGAAGGACCCAAGAGATTCTGACACAGAAGTATACAAGACCTCTACAAATATCTAATATGCAAGAACATTTGGGAAAAACACAAAAGAAGTTGGAAAAAGATGGATATTTCCGAAGTTTTCCCAGAGGAGTGCCTTGCCCACATCATTTCCTTCACATCGCCGCGGGATGCTTGCCGATCTGCTCTGGTCTCCCGTAACTTCCAGTTAGCTGCAGACTCCGATGCCGTTTGGAAAGGATTTCTGCCCCCCAATTATGCTGAAATCATGTCCAGTGCGCCAGCCTCGTCGTCCTCGAAGCTGGCCGATTTATCCAAGAAGGAGCTTTACTTCCATCACTGCAATAACCCCATCCTCATCAACGATGGTATCATGGTAAGGATGATTCTTCATTTATAAATTACTCTTATTACACGAATTGATTCGAGTTTCATTAAAATGAGTTTTTATCAGAAAAATAAAGTGAGTTTGCATAGTATAATTCAATCAAAAACTTAGATTTACTAACTACTCCGTTGGAGCTCAAGTGATTTTCTTAAGAAAATATTATTTTCAAAATAACATTTAAAATTTTTTTTTCTAGTTCATCTAAATCAATTAGATCAACTCGCTGCTCAAATTTTATATCGGACGATCCCAAATCAAGTATACTAACCGTGTTATAAAATGGATCAACACCTCTCGTCAAGATTCATGGTAGTAGCAAAAACAGTAGCCTCAAAACTACACCGATCGACCTCCTTGAGCATCAAAAGACACCACCAATCCAAGAGAGAAAGTAAAGCTAGGAAACGAAGAGGTTTAGGTGGGTTTCAAAATTACTTTTGAAAAAAATTATTTTTATTTTTTATTTTAAATTATATCTATTGTGTATTTGAAAAGTTATTTTCTTAGATATAAAACTTGGACAGTCTAGTATCTGATTAATTAAAAATCATGTCTGACTTAATTTTTATAGAACTAAAGAAGGTTAATTTGGCGTGATTTAATAATAAAAAAAGGATTGATTGTCGACTTGATTAATCTAGTTAAGATTCAATAATTATTCTTAATATTTTTTTTTAAATAATATATATAATTTTTAATCTAAAATATTAGATTTAATAACTGTGGCAATGCATTAAAGTGTAGCATGAAAAGAACTTTACAAAACAATCACGGCAAAGACAATGTCAGATCCTGTAATGTTTTTTTTAAACTTTTAAAAATTTTGAAACTCGATGTATTTTTTGCCATCCTAAAAAGATGAAATTTTATTATTTTTCGTATAAGATTCAATCAGTTTCAACAGTATGGATGTGTTTATAAATGAATAACTTCTATTTTTAGATGCGTTTCAAAAATATATTTGTTTATAAAATATATTCAGTTAATATTTTTTTGCATGTTTTTAATTATTTTAATATATTAATATAAAAATAATAAAAATCTAAAAAAACTTATTTTAATGTCAAGCGAAAAGAATTCCTGAAAAACATTCTAGCACTAACTCACTAGTTTGGAATAAATTGTAGGAATAGTCAAAATTTAAGAAACAAAGCACATGAAATATGGGACTAATTAAGAAAATATTAAATAATTTGCAAATATTTAATTTTATTTAATTTGATGTGATCTAGATATTATGAGCAAATTATTATTAATCATGCTGCAAAATTACTGATTAACTAGTAGAATAATAACTTCACTAAATTACATGAATATCAATACACATGAAAGAGGACACGTGTGTGTAAAAAACTATAACAAGAAAAAGAAATAAAAATCACAGTCTTAAAAAGCAAAGCATGCAATAATTGATTTGCATACAATATATTTCATAAATAAATAAAATAAGCATCAAAGCTCTTAACTTGATGATGAATTTCAAGCTAATGAATATAAAAAACATTGTTGTTAAGATTAAATTTGAGCGTGCACATGTGATTTAAGTCCAAAGTCTATATAATATAGGGTTTTTATTTTCTAAAAGCTTTAATGCCATGTAAGTCCAATTTTAACTTCTCAGACTATTATTATATAAGCCACAATTAATTCTTAAAATATTCAATATAAAATTGCAATTTTAGACTCGAAAAAAAATGTTAATTAAAAGTTTTTGAGATCAATTTCATAATTAAATTTACACACGTTAAAACTTCTGTATTAAAATTATCTATGTAGAAGAATTTTTTCAACAAAGTCTTCGAATGAATTTGACCTTAAAAGTACCCTTTGACCATCTTTTAAACCAACTTTTAACATAAAAAAAAATACATCCTACAAAAGCTTTGTCTTGATGTTTAGCATCTCTTTAAAGTATAATTTTTATTTGTGTTTACGGTATTGCAAATGAGTTCCCCCGCCCAAAAAAAACATCCTAGCTCTGCCACTGTGTGGTCTGCATGTTTCAGCGGAGTATTGGTTTTTTCTCTTGCTCCCGTTATACTATGATGATTTTAGACGTTCCTTTTTCTTTTTAACTTAAAACAGAGCTTTGCACTGGAGAAGCATGGTGGGAAAAAATGTTACATGATTGGAGCGAGAGCACTTTATATTATCTGGGGACATGTACCTACCTATTGGACATGGAAATCCTTACCAGATGAGTCTAGGTTTCTTCTCTCTCTCTAACTCTCATTTTACTGATATATTTACCAAATGATGTTTTGAACATAGCTAGTCAAGAACTAAAATGAGGTTCTTAGATATATAGACCTATAAAGTTTATGACGGGAAGGGATTTTCTTCTCTTTTATTTTTATTAATATTGGTGTCCGGACAAGCTTGCGCGCACCTAAACTAATCTCACCGGTCTTGAAGTTAGCGAACATGTAAGCCTCCAGTGGTCATCATATTAGCAGCTACATAGCTAGAACCTAAGACCACAAAGAGAGCAAACTCTTTAGTCTCAAACTCTTACCATTGGACACCCAGATAGTTTAAAGGATTTTTTTCTTCATTAGTATGGGTGCTGTTGTTAAACAGACTGGAGGATCAGTGTCTCTACCCTTTAAACCAAAAACAAATGCGATTATAGACATGCTTGTTGTTTTGTTATACTTGTTTACTAGATTCAACTATCAGCAGTGATGCTGACTTCTCATAAAAAAACGTAGATTACAAGCTATATATAGCTCACTTTCAGGAATCGGAATTCAAATTCCATGAAAAGCAAAACGTATCACGAAGAAGATATGCTTTATTGTGTATTTGTTTCCCAATCTTACAAGAGGTTGTAAAAGCCCAGTGCCTAGTAGATTAACCAAATCCTTGTGTTTCTCCCAGAACTTCATATATAGGAAATTTCCTCCAATGAAATTGCTGGGCTATTATGTCGGCTGGCTCCTATCGTTGATACATGTGATTACGTTGACCAAATAACTTTTTTGGCAGGGAAGGAAAGAATTATACTTCTCTTAGAACTTAAAAGTTCATGAATGGGAACATGGAAAAGAAACCAAATGGTGCTGATAGTTTTCTGTATTAGTTAATGTGTGCAACGAGTCTCATCTTCGAATCCGAAATCCACGAGTCCATCAGTTTACATAGAAAATCTTTTCTTGTTAGTTTTCTGCATTGATTCCAATTTGTCATTTTTCACAACCATATTGCTTTGTGATAATAAATTTATAGGTTCGCTGAAGTTGCCGAGCTTAGGTACGTGTGGTGGCTCGAAGTTGGTGGGAGGATAGATGTTAAAATTTTGTCTCCCAAAACTACCTATGCAGCTTACCTTGTGTTTAAGTTGACTGATTCCACAAGCGGTTTTGATGAGAAACTTGTTGAACTGAGTGTCCACTTTGAAGGAAGTGTGGGCGAGGAAAAGCTCCATGTGTTCCTGGATGTCCCTCCAGGCCATGATATGCCTCCACAACCTCGGGAGAGAAGCGATGGGTGGATGGAGGTTGAGATGGGTGAATTTTTCTATGACGATGATGATGCTGGCGGCGTGGTGGCTTCTCTAAAGGAGGTTGATAATTACACTACTAAAAATGGTCTCATTATTGAAGGAATCGAGTTTAGGCCAAAAGAGGGTAGATAAATTCCCAACCAAATGATCTATGTCATTTGTAGCATCCAACTCCCGTCAGCTTTTGGCTTCCATATCCCTGAAAGTAAACCATGTACTGCCTGTAGAATTCTATCCAGCTCTGCTTCAAAATATATGTGGTTGTATAGGTTGATTACATGGTATAGTTCAATATTTATTTATATTTTGTTTTACGTGCTTTGATGACTTTGTATTCCGGAAAACTTTAATGATTCACCTTTATTTTTGTTTAAAAATGTTTACTTGTTCTGTGTTTTATATTTACAAAAAAATGTGATGCAATTTATTTATTTTCGCATTTTTATTCGCTTATTTCATGTTAAATCAGTTACCAAGTTCAATCTCCATTATTGACAGAATTCTCCATCGACTATATTTTCTAGTTTTCTTTAGTACTCTTATAAAGGATAAAAAAATAATTTTAAACAATATATAAATTAAGAATAAAATAAAAATAAAAATAAAAATAAAAATAGAAATAGAGAGAGACCAGGCCTGCAGTGGGTGGTCTTTGATGCGGTGCCTGGTCCATGTGCATGGACTGCATGAAGGGCATGCTTTGTGTGCCTAGCCTAGCAGCAGGAGCCAAGAAGATGATGGTAGCATTTGCTGGTAAATATTGTTAAAATCATGATTTGACTCGTAAAATCATACACAAGTTAGTATGTACTTGTACAAATTTTAAGTTCAAAAGATTTTCTTTTGAGGATGTGTGTTAGAGAATAATATAAATTATATTTTAAGACTTCATCTAACAACTTAACTCTTAAGATGAGATGGTTATTTAATACTAATTAGTGTGACTATTTGTCATCAGCAAATTCATAACACATCGATCCTCCTAAATCAGCTTTTTAATTACGAGCTATGGCTCACAAATGCTTTTAACTGTTCAATACAGTGATTATGGACCTTTTACATTCCGGGAAATCCTGAAATTGTGATGGGAAAATGCTCCAGTCTTGTACCACCGTATACGTAACTTTTAAAAGGTATCATTTTTTACAAGGTAAACGTTAATGTTCTGGAGAGTTAACTGATAAGTTAGCTCATTAAAGTCGGTTTAAGTAACTCGAGAGTTTATCGTGGTTAAGTTATTGTCTTGAGATATGTGTCGTCGTTTCAAGTGTCATATATACATTGTGATGTAATCTCTAGAATATAACATGGAGAAATTGTGGAGAAGAGGATGAAATATGAATGAAAGTGAATTCAGATCAGTGGCCAAAACGCAGCAGAACATGTCAAATATCAAACATGCCTTCTGTTTAGTCACTTAAACAGGTGGGTTTTGCTCGTTGTTCTTGTGGATTCATGATATACGCCTTGTGGATTGAAGAGTTTGCCTGGTGGATTCAGATATTTATATCCCTTCAATTTCTATTCAGGGAGTTCTTCCGTTTCGTTCCTCAGTGTTATCAGCCTGTTCTGTCTCTTTGTAACCCACAGACGAGGATGAAATATGAATGAAAGTGTCATATATACATTGTGATGTAATTTCTAGAATATAACATGGAGAAATTGTGGAGAAGAGGATGAAATATGAATGAAAGTGAATTCAGATCAGTGGCCAAAACGTAGCAAAACATGTCAAATATCAAACATGCCTTCTGTTTAGTCACTTAAACAGGTGGGTTTTGCTCGTTGTTCTTGTGGATTCATGATATACGCCTTGTGGATTGAAGAGTTTGCCTGGTGGATTCAGATATTTATATCCCTTCAATTTCTATTCAGGGAGTTCTTCCGTTTCATTCCTCAGTGTTATCAGCCTGTTCTGTCTCTTTGTAACCCACAGACGAGAAGGAGATGTCATGAATTTATTTTGCACCTAATTAATCGCATTACAGCTAGGTGTATTAGAGAGGCTAGGCTTAAAATAAGGGAACAAAGTTCGTTGCATCAAATAGAAAAAATAGAAAGAAATTGTGGACCACATTAGCCCGTAGAGTCCAATGTGGTTTTCCTATCTTCAGCATGGAAATCTTAAGTTTCATGGAAGAAATTCAATCAAGAACAAAAAACCATTTCTGTGTATGTTGCGAGAAATGCAATGGTTTTCTGAGGAATTTGTAATCAATACCACAACATTCATGTCATGGAAACCTCAACAAAACCTAAAGCGAGGAATTTGTCATCACAAGCATCAGCCGCTGGCCGTCCCCAACAGGCTGTGAAATTTGCACGCCGGACATCTAGTGGACGCATCGTGAGCTTTTCACACGACGAGGATTTGGACTTGTCTGGTGACTTTTCAGGACAGAATGACTACATCAATTACACTGTTGTCATGCCCCCCACCCCTGACAACCAGCCTGCATGGCCATCCTCAGAAAATAAATCCGATGAGCCCACGATCCGTTTTGGTTCCGAGGCACAGAACGCGTCCAGGCAGGCAGGAGAGCAAGAAGATAATTATGGAAGCCGTGGTGGCAGTGGACGCAGCAATGACAAAGCAAAAATGGAACGACGAATGTCGATAATGAAATCGAATAATAGATCTATATTGTCGAGGAGCCAAACAGGAGATTTTGATCATAACAGGTGGTTGTTTGAGACAAGAGGAACCTATGGTGTTGGAAATGCGTACTGGTCAGACCAAGACAAGTATGGTCAGAATACAGAGCTGAGTATGTCGGATTTTCTGGACAAGCCCTGGAAACCACTCTCCAGGAAGATTAGGGTTCCGGCAGCTATTCTCAGCCCTTACAGGTGCGCTCTTCTATACCTAACAAATGCATTTAACATATCAGGAGCAACCACGTGGTAGATAGAATCTCAATTTCTAGTCCTATGCAATACCTCTAGCTTTTGCAGGACTAAAAGAACATTCAAGGTTGTAATACAAAATAAAGCTAGTTTATGTTCAGCACTTGACAAATCTTTGCAGAAAGCCAAGCTTACCCTCGATTTTAATTCTGCTAGACCTTCTAATATATAGGTTTCAGCTCAATTAACGAGGGTATTCAGGCTTTTATCATTGTAAAATTTATCTTAGAATTTGCTAAACATTAGTTATGTATGAACAGGATACTTGTCGTGATCCGTTTGGTACTTCTCTGTTTCTTCCTTGGGTGGAGAGTCCAGAACCCCAATCGTGATGCCATGTGGCTGTGGGGACTGTCTATCGTTTGTGAGATTTGGTTTGCTTTCTCATGGCTACTAGACATTTTTCCCAAGTACAATCCCATCAACCGATCCACTGACCTTGCTGCTCTGCGTGACAAGTTTGAGCAGCCCTCCCCTGCGAACCCTCATGGCCGGTCAGACCTTCCAGGAGTTGATGTTTTTGTCTCCACTGCTGATCCTGATAAGGAACCGCCACTTGTCACTGCCACCACAGTTTTATCTATTCTTGCTGCTGACTACCCTGTTGAGAAGCTCTCCTGCTACATTTCTGATGATGGTGGTGCCATACTCACCTTCGAGGCTATGGCTGAAGCTGTTAAATTCGCAGAGGTTCTCTTACAATCTTGAACACCAAAATGAACTGGGGGAAAAAAGAACCAAAACAGATTAGCTCAGTCTGAAGTGATTAAAACCTTTAAAAGCTAGAGCTGAGATTTTCCCTGCTTGATATGTCCTATCGGAGGCATTTGGCACTGTTGCTTTTCACAGAAACTAATGGCCCTTCATTACCAAAACACAAATGACACCAATGAACAATCCTGTGCTTTCATTCAATGTTTAAATGAGCATCATCCCAAGATGAGTTTCAAACATACCACTCTTTTCATTGCATCATGGACAATATATTGTTTAATTCAGAAAATGCTATCCCTTACATCCAAAGAAACACAATTTTTGGTTTCATGAATATTTGTTTAGTGATTGAATTTACACCCATATAGATTCTACGCCCTCTAACTAAGCATGCTTTGTTTGATTGTTCACTCAGGTTTGGGTGCCATTTTGTCGAAAACATGACATTGATCTGAGGAATCCGGATAGTTACTTCAACCTAAAAACTGACCACACCAAAAACAAGAAGCGGCCTGATTTTGTCAAGGACCGCAGATGGATGAAGAGAGAGTATGACGAGTTCAAGGTCAGGATCAATGGTCTGCCAGAAGCAATAAGAAGGAGAAGCAAATCATTCAACTCTATGGAGCTGAAGAAGGCCAAAAGTCTCGCCAGGGAGAAGAAAGGTGGTGTGTTGCCGTCGGAGGGGGCTGTCGACGTCCCTAAAGCTACTTGGATGGCCGATGGTACGCAGTGGCCTGGCACATGGCTAGATCAAACAACGGATCACAAAAAGGGGGACCATGCTGGAATCTTGCAGGTGATTACACTTCTAAATGATTTTTCAATAACTAGGCACATTTATAGATCCGATGTTAATGAAAAAGGATCAAGTGATTGCATGAAGAGCATGGAATGATCTCTCATTCATCAGCATAAAAGAGGAAAGTGAAGTTTTACTTCATTTTTCGTTGTTTGGCATGCATTACTCAATCCGTCAACAATTTTTTTCTACAAATTGAAAGAGGAAAATAACGTGAGGAAAATAACTGTCTAATATTTCTTGAACAGATTCTTCTCTAATATGTCTCTTGTGCTGAATTAAGTTTTGAAACTTGAATCTGTTACCATGCACCATGAAGGTAATGACCAAGGTCCCAGAAAATGAGAAGGTGATGGGTCAGCCAGATGAGAAAAAATTAGATTTCACTGGAGTTGACATCAGGATACCAATGTTTGCATATGTATCACGTGAAAAGAGGCCTGGCTTTGACCACAACAAGAAGGCTGGAGCCATGAATGCACTGGTTAGAGCTTCAGCTGTATTGTCAAATGGACCATTTATACTCAACTTGGATTGTGATCATTACTTCTACAATTGTCAAGCTATAAGGGAGGGAATGTGCTTTATGATGGACCGTGGTGGTGACCGCATATGCTACATCCAGTTTCCACAAAGATTTGAAGGGATCGACCCATCCGATCGATATGCAAATCACAACACTGTCTTCTTTGATGGTAATGCTTTGGATTTAACTTAAAAATTTGGAATGAAATTGATAGCATTTTTATTATGAAAATAATCTTCGAGATCTTGAAATGGCTAAGCATACTTCAGGCTATACTCTTCCAGGTCTTAATGGTGGGGGTTTTCTGTCCATGAAAATATATTTGTAGAACTACAGAAAACACGCATGCCTTGAACTTTTCCAACATGTTGATCCTCCACTCCATCTGTTTCTAGGTTTAGTTTTTGTTTGTTTAACTAAAGTCATTTGCACAAGGAACCTGAAATGATATGGATTCCACTTTCTGCCTAGACGAAGACACTACTTCTCTGCTAAAACAGACCAGAACAAGAAAAATATGAAATACAACACATTGCAGAAAACCGCAATAACTAGTTATAGCAGGCATGAAGAAGCTAAATAAACTGTTTTATTTATTTCTATCCATGTACTTGTAAAGCACTTTCCTATATATATATACCATTTTTAGAAAGATACAAAGATAAGAAAACATACCAGCTGAAAGGTTTTCAATTATCAATCGAAAATTTCTGGTTTTGAAACCTCGAGGCATCATCATCAACATATCTTGAGCATTACCTTGTTACAAAACAGGAAGTATGCGAGCACTGGATGGTCTACAAGGTCCGGTGTATGTAGGGACAGGGTGCATGTTTCGTAGATACGCCCTATACGGGTTCCTCCCACCGAGGGCAAACGAGTACCTGGGCATGTTCGGCAGCACGAAAAGAAGGGCTCCGGGTCATTTAGAAGATGAGTCGGAGGCTCAGCCGCTTACAACACACCCTGACTTGAACCTGCCAAAGAAATTTGGGAATTCAGCCACTTTCAATGAGTCTATAGCTGTTGCTGAATTCCAAGGACGGCCACTCGCCGATCACAAATCGGTGAAGAATGGCAGGCCTCCCGGTGCACTTCTCCTGCCACGTCCTCCTCTAGATGCACCCACAGTTGCTGAAGCAATCGCTGTAATCTCTTGCTGGTAATAATCAATCCAATACCTTCCTGTATCCATATGATTATTGCACCGGGAACCTCATTTTTGAGTCACGGAAATCCAATTCTGAACGTGGTGTTTTGATGTCGAGCACAGGTACGAGGACAAGACTGACTGGGGGGATAAGATAGGTTGGATTTATGGCTCGGTCACAGAAGATGTGGTGACTGGATATCGGATGCACAACCGTGGTTGGCGGTCTGTGTACTGCGTAACAAAGAGAGATGCCTTCCGTGGCACAGCACCAATCAACCTCACCGACCGCCTTCACCAGGTGCTACGATGGGCTACCGGTTCGGTAGAAATCTTTTTCTCCAAAAACAATGCCCTTTTTGGAAGCCGGCGGCTGAAATTCTTGCAGCGAATTGCGTACCTCAATGTTGGCATTTACCCCTTCACCTCCTTCTTCTTGGTCACTTACTGCTTCCTCCCTGCGCTTTCCCTTTTCACCGGAACCTTCATTGTTCAAAGCCTGGATACAAGTTTCCTCCTTTACCTCTTGACCATCACTGTAACACTAACTCTCATCTCCCTTCTTGAAATAAGATGGTCCGGCGTTGGGCTCGAGGAATGGTGGCGTAACGAGCAATTTTGGGCTATCGGCGGCACGAGCGCTCACCTTGTTGCTGTGATCCAAGGCCTTCTAAAAGTGGTAGCTGGGGTTGAGATTTCTTTCACGCTAACCTCAAAGTCTGCCGGAGAAGATGAAGATGATATTTACGCTGATCTTTATATCGTCAAGTGGACAGGTCTCTTCTTAATGCCACTTACCATCATAGTAGTCAACCTCGTAGCCATTGTTATTGGGTGCTCGAGGACACTATACAGTGAGATACCAGAGTGGGGCAAGTTGATGGGAGGACTCTTTTTCAGCTTCTGGGTGCTGTCTCACATGTACCCGTTCGTGAAAGGTCTGCTGGGAAGGAGAGGAAGGGTGCCGACAATTGTGTATGTCTGGTCAGGACTGGTTTCTATTACTGTGTCTTTGCTTTGGATTTCAATCACGAGTGAAAATCGTGGAAAACTAGAGGTATAATGACCGACAACAAGAACTGAGGTCGAAGCACTTTTTTTTTCATGGGGCATTTTTTTTAGATGTATTTCATTAGGCAAAGAAAGTAATGTAGACATGATTAGCATCAGAAAATTAGTAGTCCCTTTGTTTCGTATTACTTTCTCGGAAACATCCCACCCAGCATGTTATAGAGTTCAGTATCATTTGTATATTTCCTTTCAATCACTATCTTGCACACGGTGCAGAAAACCTAAATTCATGTCAATTCACTATTTACAGGACACGAATATATTGGGGATTTTTGTTTCTTTTTTCTTTTTTTTCTGCAATTGGTTTATGGTTTGCTATTGACTGAGATTAGAAGGCTCTGTACTGGTGAGTTGAAGTGGCTATATATGCAGAAACCTATGAACTATCAGTCGTTTTCTTGGCACCCCTTTTATTTCGCTTTCGTGAACCCCTGTCATCTGTCATTCCCGGCTGTCAAAAAACTCCATGGATCCGGTCACCAATTCTTTCCAAAAAGACCATAAAAATCTTTTCATCATCATAAACAGTATTCCAACATCAAAAACCATTTTCAAACTCGAGTAAAACACAAAAACCTGGATTTTGATTTTTAAGTAAAAGATTTGCAAGCATTGAAACACCTTAAATAGAGTGAAGGCTGAGTCAGAAACTGGTATGAATAAACAGGCGTGAATGAAATCTTCCTTTTGGTAATGGTCTCACCTCAAGTAATGGCAAGACATCATTGAGTTAACAATCCAAATACCCCATAATTCATGTATGTCTGATCAAAACAGCCAATGATTCGAGAACCTCCGCACATTTTAGCCATCGAAATATAGTTAATGAAAGAACAGTTGATAAAAGGCACGTTTACTATGGCGGCTATAACATAGTTGGGAGAATCCATTACTATTTCCAGGTATTAAAATCACCAAAACTGCCGTGACCTGAACAACAATATAGACGTCTATTTGGGCTCCTATCAAATCACTGATAAAAATAAGAAAGTTCATATGTTAATTTATAAGAACAAATTCTGGCCTGCACAAGTTTGAGAAGGCAAAGAATGAAAACATGTAACTTTACATTGTGATGTGAAATCGACACTGCTGTATTGCCTCCAGGCACTGCAATTAATCATAGCAGAAAGTCACGCATTCGTACTGGCCTTTTTACAGCATTTGTAAAACCCTGCACAGATAGGGAAAAGAGGGTGAGGGAGAGGATACGGTAAGCATGTGATCTGATTTTTTTTTTCAAATATATGTTGTTAAAGCATTGAGCTTCATTGAAATTTCTGTGAAATCAACAATGGTCATAAAACAGGCTAGGGTTTTGCTAGCTCTTAAAACTTTTTCCAAAGTTCAAAAGATAGCTGCTATCAAATGGAGTTAACATTGATGGTAAAACAATGGGCAGATTTGATCGCTTTTCATAGTTTTAGTTGCCAAAACGACAATGATAACAGCATCCAGTAAGGCAAACAATCAAAAGATCCACTATCTAATTATTATAATATACTATGCATTTGTAGAAGCCCCTCTTAAGTTAAACTATCATAACAAAAACATGTATGGCATATATATTTGCAGAGTAAGTAATTGCGTGTATTTAGAGTCTATTTTATGACATGGCTATAAGCCATGATTCAAAAGTTATTTTCACTTCGGGGAAAAATTGACTTGAAGTTGGAAGTATGTCTGGAGTCCTTTGGCATGGCTTTTGAATTATAATATTGATCGAGTAAAAACTCAATTTGTTTTTCATAAGTAACTAGTGGCAAAAATGAGTTAAAATGACTTAAAGTTAGAAGCATATTTGACAAACCTGACTCAAAACAACTATTTTGAAAAATAAATTAAAATCCATGAGTCAAAAGTTGAAATTTTCAACTTTCGATTAAATTAAAAAATTTACTCCATTTTGTAACCAGCTTTTGAACTAAATCAAACGTTATTTTTAACCAACATGCTTTTAAGCTTTTCAAGTCAAAAGAAGTAAGAAAAATAGAAGAAGCAGCTTAAATCAATTTGTAAAAGTCATATCAAACATAACCTCAATTCATTACCGGTTCCACCAGAAATGTTGATGTTGCACAGCCAGGCTAGTCATTTTATGTTAATCGTAGAGAATGGCAACAGAAAACTTAATACGTTGTAACAAATGTAGTTCGGTGTTGACTCCTGCATTTTCTAAACTTGAATGTGAAGTCAAGCCTAACAAAAATCATTTTCTATCCTCTTTGCCCCGTAAAGTTGATCAAATAAAAAACTCCCACGTATTTATGCCTCACCGATCCTATGCAGCTCATTGATGGACAAACTATCTATTATCATATTCAAATGTTTAGCAATTTGCAAATATGCTACTGGGATTTAACCCAAAAAGGATGAATAACAGCCATGTTAGCGTACCTCATTAAATTTGAATATCAGAGGACGTGAATCTCTTTCCAAGGTGGTTGTCTTCCATCCAGCAGTGTCAGTACTCTGAGAACCTTTACTGTTTGCTTTCCTAAACCTGGTTTGAGTGAAGAAACACATATCAGCAACTAAAGAAATATGTTACTATTTCCATGTAACCTGACCATGCTAACTCTTTATTATTTCTAGTATAAGTCTGAGTAGACGAAAAATGGTTTTCTTCATAAATAGAAATTCGAGGGGAGCTTATCATCAGCATATCCTAGTATATCACACGTTTTTCTCAATCATACCCCTTTTATAAAAAGCAATTTATCGTAACCTTAAGTTTATCCACATTTTCTAATATGCTCATTTGTCATTTTTCCCCCATCAAAATCAAGTCATTTGTAATTAAAGCTATTTAAAAAAATATTTATATACTCGTTTGTAAATTAATACATTTATTTGTCATTTAATTTAAAGTTTATTTAAAAAATGCATAATCATATTAATTAAATAATAGATTAAATTTATTTTTTATAAGATAAACATTAAATGAAAATATAAAATATAGTTTAAAATAAGTTATATTTTGATTGTAAATATCTATTTTAGAATAAATTTAATTAACTAATATTAGATTAAAAAAAAAAAAAACTCCATAACGCTTGACAAGGCATTCAAGTCAAATCATGACTACCTTTCAAGTGCAGTGCATGTGACCATTAATTTTGATAGAAAAAATTGAAAGGTTACGATAGAATAATATTTTTGTACAAGAATGAGATGGAGGAAACATGAATTATGTAAAGATATGTCAATAGGTTACCTCATTAGAATTGCAATTCTTATACAGTTTTTAGTTTAGAATCACAGGAATTGACGATTATGTTGATTTTTATCAAACACATCTACATCGAAACGTAACCTCTAGAACAGCTAAAAATGTACAAGTGTGATAAACAAGGCTATGCAGAAGTCCACATTAGCCAGAGTTTTACTGCAATGATTAGCTGTGTTGTTAAACCGGATGAGCTTGTGCAAACTTTGGACCGAACATAGGTCACTTTGATGAAAGATACATAATTATATGAATAGCTTGAACAAGTTAGAAAACTTTATTAGAAACCACGAAAATTGAAGTTAAGATCTTGATATAATTGAAGATTGCAAGCATTGAGATAATGACACGGATAACTGGATGTTTGTTAGGTATTCATACCTGTCAAAGAAGCTGGTAGAGCTTCTAGTAGGCTTCTTTTGATTTACTGAGGGTTTTAGTTTTACATTGGACAAGTCCCTTCTACTAGAATCCATGATTGGAGATGTTGCTGAGCCACTTGGAACACATTGCCCGGAATTTATCATGCTTTTTTCATTGCTGATGCTCTTACCAGAAAATGCAGCTGCATGGTTAATTTGGGCTGACTGCATTGCACTCTCCCGCTCTGCCAAGTACATATTTTGTTTATCGTGCCCATGTGTTATATGTACAGATCTACTTGCTTGCAAAATCTTTTGCTTTTCCACCTGGAACACAGTTTATTTTAAGAGTAAAATTTTGCACTCCACAAAATAGCTAAGAAGATCCAAGTTTCCCAAGAGACAAATACCCATATAAAGTGAGCACGCGATTGAATTCCTTTTCATGTTAAGAAAAATAGAAATGATAACCATGACAAACTGCTCTTTCTTGAATGATCAAGAAGTAAAACATAAATCACGTAAAAGATTTCAGATCTCGCAGTAAACTAATATGGCCTCACTTGCCCTTCTATTTCAGGAGCAAAATTTGTGCCCTATAGCCAGCCTCTTATCATTTGCCAATAAGTATTAATAATTATAACTTTCAAATTTATTGAAAGATTTCTACTATATCGCATCAAAGTGACATTTTATATGTTATTTAATGATAAAATTGACTAGTCATATCTGGTACAAGACCAAGTTACCGAAATGCAAGCCACGATACGTGATGGGTAAAGAGTGATGACACCAGTGTCCTCCCTGTATATATGTCCAATAAAAGATGCGTGGTATGGTTGACTTCAACAAATGCTAAAGCATGAGCATCTAACTGAGAGATTGGTGATGCTTGCAGTATAAGCAGTGTCCTAAGACTTCATTTCAAGTCAAAGGGCTGAAACAGGGAACAGATTTAGATGCACTGATAACTAAACTGATAGTAAACCATACATCAGCATGGGACTAGAGATAAGATGATGACAACGGACAAAACCAGCTTGTTTTTACATGTGCTTGCTCTTTTGATTATCAGAGTCCATTTGGACCATATATGCCTTTCAATACTACACCTCTATTGAAGTCCAGCTATAGAAAAGATGCAACAGCGATAAGGTGCTTGCAAACAAATCCAAATCTACTTAAAAAGAACAAGGCAACCATTTAGATTATCATTACAGTCTGCATAAACCAACTAAGGATCTTTTGCCTTCTTAAATTTTGGATCTTAAGGTGATCATGCTGTTAAACGAAGACTACAGTAATAAGCAAGAAATTACTGTCACTCACCTCATGTACCAAAACCTGCTTTACGGCTAAGGGAAGTGCATAGTGACCAGAACTATAGCCCTGTTAATTCCAAGAAGACAAGCAGACAACAAACATGAGATATGGAATTATACTGGCTTTGCAGAGACAAAGAACAATGCAGACCTTGAAGTTAATGAATTCATGAATGGGAGGATCAACAGAAAGTGACGAGGCATCTAAAGCAGCTTCATTTTCCTGCTTACAGGCAAGAGGATCTGGCTTGATATTCTTATATGTCATGGAATAGGATACCATTGTGCTAACTAACTGAGCAAGATCATTCTTCTCTCTTTCTGTTAATAAGTGCACTGCTACCTGAGAAAAAGCACCAAGAATTCCAAATTATACGAGAACATCAACAAGCAAAAGAAAGAAAATAAGCACTATTTGAAGGTTGGATCAGGCTAAAAAATTTCCATAGCATTCTAAAGGCCCAGTTACCTATGAGATTAAAAGGACAGCTTCATCTGAGTTCCCCTACACTCCCAAATCAGTCCAGAAATTACTCAATAGTTTTTTTTCCTTGTGTATTTGGATTCTTTTTCCTATTTAGATGAGGACTTTCAGTTTAATTAGGAATTTACTAATTAGAATGTTTTTTTGTATTTAAATAGCCATGAGGGCTGTTTTTAGAAGGAGATTATTGAATTTCAGACTTTTAGAAAAAATCAGAGCTATTGAGGCTGTGTCATTAATACATCGGAGAGCAACAAAATTTAAAAAACTCGTGTCATTACAAACAATCTTTTCATTAAAAAAATTATGAATGAGGAAATCAGCTCAAAAGAATAAGTGAAAAACTTTCGTTCAAAAGAATTCTTTTTTTCATCACAGGGACATACAGACTCAAAACAAGATATAAATGGAAATAAGAGCTAGTTTTTCATTATGCAGAGGAAAAAAAGGTGCAACATAACAGACTGAGAGAGGGGATAAAGAATAAGAGAAAAATTTCGTCAAAAGAATAAGTGATGATGAGGAAACCAGCTCAAAAGAATAAGTGAAAAACATTCTTTCAAAAGAATTCTTTTTTTCATCACAGGGACATACAGACTCTAAACAAGATATAAATGAAAATAAGAACTGGTTTTTCATGATGCAGAGTGAGTGTGTGTGTGTGTGTGTGTGGGGGGGGGGGGGGGGGGGGGGGGGGGGAGTATGACACCGTACCAATTAAATGAACTTGTAAATAAGTGCAAGTAGATTACCGGCCTTAGAGTTGGAGGAGAGATGATAAGTAAGATGGGAGAAACCGAGTCTTCTACGAAAGATTTGGTGGATAAGTGCCTTGAAATATGTGATGGAATTTTGTTCTGCCAAGACCTTAACTTGTCCATCTTTTCCATCAATACAGTTCGGTATCTACAGATTTGCAAAAGATATGATAATAGTATAAAAGTGAGTGCACATGTTAGACATCAAATGCCAAATACAATGGAGTTATAAATACCTTTGATAAGACCTTGGCCACTCAATATTTGGTTTTTGAATTTGTGCTACCTGTCGATGTACAGAAAGTGCAATGCAAGGCTGATATGCTGCTCAAAAGAGAAGTGGAAAATGAGATGAGAAGTTAAAATTCAAAACTTTTTCAGCATTGGGAAAACTTATAGGAAAGACAGCTAGGCACATGCTTACCATAAAGGGGCATTTGCTGTGAACGCATAATGTATTGGTGAATCACATCAGAAACACCAAGACTATTGAAACACTTGACCTACAATTAAGTCAAATTCAAATTTAATAATGATTTAAATAGGTAAGAGATAAAATAGTCAGACATGGTAGCCGCCCAAAAAAGAATGGAGCTAAGGCTTACTGTTTTTTGCATCACTGGATCATGGTAATGGAGCTGCAAGATGTTATCATAGATCCCATCGAAAATCACATCATAATCACCACTGCACATACAGGAAGTATTACAGCTAGAAAGAGGCAGGTTTAAACTAAAGGAAGAATGAGTAATGAGGTTTTCAAGCATTGATCGTCTACCGATTAGATACAAGGGAGAGCAAAGAGTCAAATTCATTGCTCAAGCTGCCACAGCTACCTTTAGATTTTCTATCCTGCTTCATTTTTCTCTTTTGGAAAATCTACAGAGCAAATAGCACACACTCACAAATAAAGAAGCTGGAAAGGGATGAATAGTTAGGAAACAAATTATGGAATGTACAATATTTATGTTACCTCCTTCCAAATATCAAAAACACTTCTTGACATGTCCTTTCGACCAACCACCTGGGAACTGATCTCCAGCTGAAGCCGAGTAGACAAAATACTGTCAGTCAATTAAAGTAGCAAAGAGAGAGAGAGAGAGAGAGAGAGAGAGAGAGAGAGCATCATCATCATCCTTAAAAAAGTACTAAATCTCCCCTGAACCACCTTAATAAAAATCAAGATGGTAGCACAAGAACTGGCCAGTGTTCTTGATAAGAAGAATTGTTGTGTGGGATGCCTTAAAAAAGAATACTGAAAATCAGTCAAGAGTTTGATGCAAATTTCAATGGTGAAATAATTTATTCATTTACTCGTTACTTTGCCAGTATATTGATACAATACATAACCAAATTTGATGTCTTTCTACGAGATCCTTCAAAAAGAGATTAAAAATATCGGTGTAGCTAATAAATAATTGTAGAAATGACTAATATAGGAGCTCAATTTACTAGAAAAACAATACTAAACTATGGTTCATGACCAATGCCCCTTCCCATATTAAAGTTTTTCCTTTATGGTTTCAGGCTGAATTCATTACTCAGTAACTTTCATTGTTCTCGGATATATGATAATGGGTATCGTGTTATGCTCAATATCCATGAGACTAAGAAAAACAGAGGGAGCAAAAACCAATGTTGCAGTTCCCAGAGGAATTTACCGTCAATGTCAAAACAGAATCACCAACTCATAAACATTAAAGTTGACCTATATTTGGCATCACCGGGGAGATTTAGTAAATTAATAAATAGTTTAGAATGAATGTCACATCAAAGGCTCACCACGTTAAGAACTTGTCTCTTCTTGTTGAGAAACTGGAGGGTGTTCAGGCAAGAGCGTATATCACATTCTGTGAAGTTAAAATGAAATGGGTAGAAATTAACAAAAAAAAAGGCAAGAAAAAAAATATTGTAGATGTTTCATATTGCAAACCAATTGTAGTATTTTGATTATAAAGTCTTATAGGACTACAAGAATCAAAGACAGGATCAGAAAAATTAAAGCTCGTCGCATATCTGATAGGGATATATAACTCACCAGTGTAATCTGCAAGTGCGGAAAGTGCAATGGAGCTTGTCTTAATTCCCTCCTTGTTACATATATATTTGAGCCTGTGATGCCCAATTTTCATAAAATTAGTGTTGTAAAAGCGCTAATTTATTTCAGAGGACTAACAAATATGGCTTTTAATCTTCTTTCACAACAAAGTGTTGTCTAATGTAGACTATATGTTGAATATCAATAAATAAGCAAAAAGTTGGTAAACTAAGATTAGACCTTATTGAGGATTTTGACTAATTAGAGGATTCTTGGAGCTTCTAGAGCATTCTCCTTGGCTGATGTTAAATAAAACAAAGGCCCTAGAGTTTTGGTCATTTTTTTTCTTACTTTGATGGGGAAGTCTTATTTCCAGATCGTATCAATGCATTGTTTCAGATATGATAAAATACTATTCTTTTGGATGGGAGTTTGCATATGACAACTTTCAATATTATAGCTAGGGAAGGATACTCAGAATTGACCGATCAATTAACTTGTTTACCAAGAACATGACAGAAAATGCGAGAGCTATGAATAAATCATTGACAGCCATCACCTGCTTACAACACGGCTGACTGTCGGCTGAACAAATAAATGGACCCTGTGAAAAGAGCATGTACATGTTAATATAATGACTTGAAACTCCTAAACTCCAAGTAATTCATATAACTATGCCAAGAACTGATGTACACGGTTCGAACTAAGAAGGTTGAGACAGTGAAGACAACTATATGTCTTCAACTAAATCTTAACATTGCCTTAAGACGGAGATCCGAATTGGCAAAGTCAAATTGGTTAAACAAGGTCCTTGTATTGAATGTAACTTGAAAAAGGTCCTTATATTACAGTGGGTTAAGAATATTGAATCCTTTGTCATCTTCGCACTGATATGTCATTCAGTACCTCAGGTTGCAGAAAATGAGAAAGTCAAGTCATAAAATTGTGAGCCCGGAATAAGTCGATATTGTATGATGAAACTTCCCAAAAATGGTAATTCCAAGATTAAGGAGATCTCTTCCACATTGTTACATTGCAATCCTCTCAGAAGAAAGTACACATTAGAACATTATAAATAGACTCTTTTATATAAATGCACTTCAGCTTTGATTCAATTCAAACCAAGATTGATACCAGATTAGAAAATTTTCAGTTAAACTATATTTAAAAGAACTTGAATATAGAAAGCATTGAGATTCCATAAGATAACTTCATAGACTTTACCAGAAGTATGCCACTGCAATATTTGTAAGAAACACTTACTTTGCAACCTGACGTAATGGTCTCAAGGCAGGTGCATATATGTCATTACATATGCAGATCACCTACATAGACAGCCAACTTCAAAGGATATAGAGGGAAAGGAAACAGAAATATTACAAAATAAACTATCCATGACCACTTCAAACTCACAGGTCTTGCCAGAGATGCTGTTTTCTGCCCCTTTTTTGAGGATACCCTTCCAGATTGCTCTCCTTTAGTGACATTTTCCTTCCCAGTATCTGTCTTCCTTTCAGAAGAAACCTGAATGAACATAATAAATCCAAAAGATGGTAAAACCACAAAGCTAAAACTACATACCAGGTAATATTATATATCAGAAATGCTGATGGATCACAAGAATAACGTATCAATATGGAATTTCCAACTCTCAAAACTATACTTCTGAAATCTTATGGCTATTTTATCAGGAAAACCAGAGATAATTTTTTATTAAGAAGATTAAAGAATAGGGAGTATATTATAAATCAATGTACTTGTGAAAATCAGCTTCAATCGATTACAATACTAGAGGTCACAAATTAAGAAGCCTGTTATATTTTAATGCTACAAGAAAGGTTATTCTTGCATCGGGGTTCTGCCTCTAAAGAAGTTATGAGTTACGACAACTTACATGGAATGAATAGCACTTTACTTGTTAGATGTCCTTAAGAAGAGAATTTGTGGCAGATTCCTTCCATGTCTAGAAGTTTATGTATATTCTAGAATTCTATAATATTGGTAAAAATAAACCATGTGTTTTCCAACTTCAAGGTAGGACAAACAGGAAGCACTAGCATTGAGTCCAAGAGGAGAACAATATATCAAATATATTATTTGGATCAGAATTTAGAGTGTGGTCTCCAAAATTAAACTGTGGCCAACGAATAATCCAGTGCCCCTGCTACATTTCATTTTGACAAGGAAAAATTATAAAAGCACAATCTAATGCAACCAAGAAGTTCAGAGGTCTCAAGGGGAACTCAGTGATAAAGAGGATGGAAGTTACAATAAAGAATAAAAAAAAAATACAGAAAATAGGCAAGGGAAAAGGGTGGCCTCAAGTATACTTAATAAAACATGAAGATATAAGATCAGAATGCCATTCAAGTACCATTTTTAGAAGAACCTCCACCACACCTTTTCCATCATTGAGTGCTCCATCTATTTCATCAATCACCTATAGAGAAATCAGTGTCTTCTTTTAAATATCCAGGTCCCACGTGAGAGAAAAACAAGCACAAGGGGAAGGAATGTAACTGACCAAGCATTTCGGTCTTGAGTCGGCCATCACAGAGTTCATCTGAACCACATCAAGAATTTTAGTTTCGATCGTTGACGAAGACCTATCATCGCTAGCATTAATCTGTACAGTTTCAAAATCTCAATAAGAAGGAAAGACCTATTATAGAAAGCTTTGTGAAGTTTCACGTTAAAAAACAAGATTGCCTTAAAAGCAAGTAGGATAAACACAGAACATTAAGATTACTAAAATGAATCAATGTAACCGCACAAAATAAAGAGCTTTGCCATGCCTTGTTATGATAACATCTTTAATATTTTTTTCTGTGTAAGCTTGTGCAAACCAAATAAATCAGAAGTAACAGAAATATGGACAAACTAAACAATCACAGAAATATTATGGCCTTAATTAATCATGGTTTTGCTTGCATGCATATGCGAATCAGTTAGAAGTATAAAGCAAGACCTCCACAACTCGATATCCACAATGCTTAGCAGCTACATGTGCAAGTGTTGTCTTTCCAAGCCCGGGGGGGCCACAAAGCAAAAGGATCTGCCATGGTCACAAGATTCAATTACTCAAGGTTTTCAAGGATAAAAGTTGACTGCAAAGAAACAAATATCATAAATAACAAGAAAATATAAATAATTTTTAATCTGAATTCAGATGAAGTTAGGTAATACAAAGAAAAATTCAAATATTTCTTGCCACTGCAAACACAACAAAGTTTCACGATGGTAACAAGTAAAGAAAAAATCTAAGGTATAAACTATGATAGAATAATTTGGAAACTAAAAACCGGTTGAGACCAAAAGTACAGTTACTACAACACATAAATAGAAAGAGTAAAAGATCCTTGAAAAAACAGTTGACAATTCAGCTGTATGCTAGACGTAGAATATACAAGAGCTAAATCAGCCAAGATAATCCAAGGTCATGGCCATCATCTACATTAATAAGCAATTAGAGATTTATTGAAATATATGTCCACGACACACAAACCCATATATAAAAAGAATAAAAAAGATTTGTGGGCTCCTATAGAATGTGTCTGTCGAGCTAAGATGCGGACAAGCTTCACATACAAGAAGGCAGACCAGTAAATTCAGCATGTTGACAATCTGAACAGTTGTAGACCTATCAGCACCCACACGAAGTCATCTGATAGGACAGTTCCACAGCTTCAATGCACAGCCAACTGCAAACACACACGGTAAAACTCATCCACTCTCAAGAATTCATCGTTGACGAACTGGAGATGCCAAAGCATTCAGCCTCTTCACTAAGTAAAACACAAACGGGTGCATAGATTTCCATTTGATAAAATCCAAGAAAAAACATAACTGGTATTATTTTTATATCAGGAGAAAAATAGTTACGATGTTTCATGATGACAATGGAGTTCGTATCAAGGGAAACCCAGGCAGTAATCATTGTAGCAACAGTTTCAAACCACATATGGGCTGATCCACCACCTATAAACATGGGCACCAACTGTTCTGAGCTCCACATACCAAAGAAAAATTGGTGGAGCATGATAGTGAAACTCATCCTCATCTTCTCTTATCACGAGTATAACAGAGACCTACTAGCACAGCTAACGTTTTCCTTCATGAGAGCAGCACGTGAAGTAGGAATTTTATTCAGAAAATGATTGAATGGGAGCATTTGAGAATTAACTATCAAGACCTAGGATTATACATTACAGGCCAAGCCTATTGTTGCCAAAAGTCATCCCTGATTAAGAAGTGTTGAGAGTTTGAGACCCTGCATGACAAAGTTAGAATTTTTCCTTGCAACTGGGGATGCATCTAGCTTGATCATTGTCAGGCATCATGGCGTCATATTTTTTCCCTTTAAAGGTGTGAAGAAGTGGCCGCAACTTAAAACATTGCTTTGCTAATGAGTTTCACTATCTAAATAGCTTATAACAGATACATATAACCCGCACATTAAGAAGAAATTTAGGAAAGCGAGCAATCCAACTTGAAAGCCATGAACCATCAAGAGTAGAGATTTGCACTAAATTCAGCAACTTATCTACGTTCATCAGTACATAAATTGAATTCATGAAAGCAGCATAAGCATAAATATGAACGGAAAATTGCATATGTATAAACAATTCCTACCGCTTCTCTGTCCAGGCCAGATTTAAGGAAAAATATATAATTTTATTAGCTTACCTTCTGTTCTGGTGGACCAGTAAGCCTTGATTTCTTGGTCCACTTGTCCTGATATCCTTTTGGTTTACTATTTTCTTGCTCCAGATTATTGGAGTGTCTAAAATCCCCTCTACTCCATGCATGTCCTTTGTTCTTGCTGAAGAAAGTTGAGTCAGAAGGTTTTGGATGTTGAGTGATAGAAGAATGACGCCTTAAAGCAGACAAAATGTCATCTGATGTACTCCTAATATCAGATCCAAAAACACAAGAGTCCCATTGTTTAAACCATAAGAGGACCTGCAATGGAACAGTTTTCTCTAAATTGTGAGCAAAGATAACAAGATCCCGAAAGAGTTCGGCCTGAGAACCATTGTTTTTTTATGATGAGTAATTTAACCTTATAGGAACTTTGACCAATGAATGCAACGTACCTCTCGATTTGTCTGCTCATCACTGAGCAGCTCAGTAAATGAATTTGGAGCATATTTGTCCACCCATAATTTTTCATGCATCACTTGTGTTTCTGGAAGAATCTCACCGATCTGATCTTCAGAACTAGCTTGCAAGGCCTTCAGCACCACAAGAATAGTGTATGAGGAATCTCACAGGGGATTAATTATCGCCGTTAAGATTATATCCTAAAAATAGGCCCTAATAATCCCTGCACCCCTCTACCACCTAAGCTAGATCCATAGGGCTCTGGCCACTAACAAATCATTTGCTATACCATTAATGACTTTAATCGCAAGCAGATACCAGATTGAAAATATCAAGGAAAACCATGGTGGTAGAGAAATCACAGTGGCTCGTGAGGTTAATTTCTTCAGTTTTCAGACCACATTTCAAAGGGGGCATATTCCTGATATCAAACAACTAGAATCAAAATAACTTGCTTTGATGAGTTATTGATGAATACAGCTCTAGAGTAACATGCACCACATCTTCGTCACTTGTCCCTTTGGGTTATTCTCTAAAAACTAAAAGGAAGACTTTCTTATGACGTGTGTCGTGTGCATTGACCCACTCAACCGAAAACACAGGTTAAAATAAAGTTTCAAAATCATGATTGCATGATTACAAAGCACTGATCCTTTGCTGAGCAAAATCAACATGATATTTCAGATTCTCAATATTTTTTGACACTTCAATTTTGCTTAACTACCAAGTACCATGTAATGTTCATACCTTGGTGAAAGCTTCTTGCTCCATTTTTTGCAAAAGAACATTAATCGGTTCCGATATAAGACCTACAAAAGGAATAAATTTATAAAAAAAAAAAATGGTCCACCAGTAATACAATAACCCTTCTCTTCATGCCCACTTCAATTTCTTAAAATGTATACGATTTAAAGGGGGTGGGGCAGTAATGCTAAGGACAATCGCATGAGAACAGTAGTGATTCTTAAATTTCACCTATAATGAGATCTAACTAGTGATTATTTTATTTAATTATTTATCCAGTTTCTAAAATTACTAAACAAACATGAAATCTTAGACTAAGCAAAAATTAATTTCTACCATTTGATTGCGATTTGAAATCCAATTTCTTCGCTCCCTGTTCCGTGTCCACTCTACAAATTTTTGCATAAACCCTATCGCCACCACTAGGCGCCGTCACTGGAATAAAATCGCCGTCAATCTCCGACACGTATCTAGACACAATCTTCTCCTCCTCCTCCTCCTCCTCCTCAACAACAACAACAACTTCCACAATCTCCTCCTCGTTCCCGCTGTTCCTATCCTGCACAGGACGGAGCCAGTCCTCATCATCGACCTCCAGTCCCGCATTATCGTCGATTTTGCTTCTCTTCTCGTCGAAGAGGACGGCGTCTTCCTGATTTGGTGAACCTGGACCTTCGGATCTAGGGCGCTTGTTGTGGTCGTTAATTTGGTAAGCAGAGGGTGATTGAGGAGGTGACTGTTCCAGTTCTAGTTGAGGCGAGCAAGTGAAGGGATCAGGTGAGGGGGGGTCAAGGGAGTCTTGGAATAAGTGAAAGTCGGCTTCAAGTAATTCAAGCTCGTCTGGGAGAGGGATGTCCATCTCCATGTCCATTGATGGAGGAGCTTCAGATCAAGTGAGTGTGAGGGCAGCGACGGCGGAGATAGTGAGGAAAGATGGTTCCTTGGTTTTGGAGGGAAAATGGAAGACAATGCGCGGGAAAAAAGCTTTTCATCTCAATCAAGTACTTCAACTTTGCATTTGTTTTCATTTTAGTGTCTTGATATTTTAAATTGTCCAGTAGGTTAACAATTTCCATTAAGTTACTTATGTGGCATCCAAAAAAGCATAAGAATTTTGTGATTGAAAGGGTGAATTAAAGGATTTGTGATTGCTTCGGCGTGTGATAGCTTTTTTTTTTTTTAATTGTATTTTAAAATATATTTTATTTAGAAAAATATTTGCATAATATTGTTTTTTTAATGAGATATTAAAAATAACATGAAAAAATCTAGAAAACAAAATTATTCTAATTAAATTAAAAATTAAAAATATTTTTAAAAAGTATATTTCACTGTAATGTCAGGCATTATTATTTCATTTCGGGTGATCGAGCGTGTACTAATGGTTATCTTTTAAAATATTTTTTACTTGTAAATATATTAAAATAATATTTTTAAATTTTTTCTAATATTAGTTTATTAAAATAATGTAAAAATATTTTTTTAAAATACAAAACAAATCGACCACATTGAAAAATACATTAGCAGCACTAATGAACAATGTGATCCAGGATCCAGGTTAATAATTTTTACTTAGTGTAACGCAACAAGAAAAGCAAGAAAACAATTATCGAAATTCTCGTTAATTTCAAGTATTTTGGGTTTTAAAAAACACACCAGAGTAACGGGTAAGATGGTAAGATAATAAGATAATATTTGTTATTCTAGTTGGTTTAGATGTGACTGGGCTAGTTAAATAAATATCATATCTTATATTTAGTATATATATTGAATTAAATTAAACAATTTATTTTTATTTATGTCTAGTAACACTAGACAAGGCGTGATCGACTCAAGGTTTGAACCGATTTGGGTTCAAGAAAAAACAAGTGAATAATTTATTTGACCTAACCGGATAAAAAAAACTAAATTGGTTTACAACTCAATCGATCTATAATAGAACACGGGTTAAAATACATTCATTTTTTATATTTTTTTGTCAAATGAGGTTGTTTATATTTTTAAAACAAATATTTGAGTTAGCTCAGGACAACCCTTTTAACCAACAATTTAAACCTTACTTTGGGTTGACTCTAAGTTATTCTTTAAAACTATGGTAATTATTATTTTTATTCATGTGTTGACCCGTGACTAAGATCTTGCCACGAGTCACCCCTTAAGTTGGATTTTAAGAATGCAATAGTAACACTATCTATTCTTGCATCGACTAAGGTCAATGGTCAACCTAGCACGTGCCCCTGGCTTGACCTGAATTGGCTTTTATGTCGTGTTTTAATATTAAAATAATAATTATTTTTATCTTTATATTAACTCAAATTAATTGTCATCCTGGCCCATTCCCTCAATATGCCCCCAGTTTGATCATCAAGTTGAGTTCTGACACTATGTAATAACCATTTTTTTACCTCGTATTAATTCAAATCATCTATCAACTCAATTATATTTTTAAATCGTGACAACGATTTTTCGTATCTTTATAGATTTTGAGAATTATATGTGTCAATAAACATGATAAACAGTCACTAAAAATAAATTTAGAATAATTAATAGACATGTATAGATCAAGATATTTAATTTTGTATTATGAGATATCCACATATTTGTGTTGTTGAATTTGTTTATTAAAAATATTTGCTATATTATATTAAATAATAATAGAAATATACACACATATTAAACTAATTGAACAAAACAAAACAAAAAATATATATTATGCAAGACTGCATATATTAGATTTTTTACATGAAAATAAATATTTTTTTATTCTAAAAATAGAGTCCATCAATATAAAATATTTTTAAAAATATATAGATAAAATGGAATAATCTCTTTAAAAATTAAATACACACAACAACATTTAAAAAGAATATTTATCCAAAAAAAATAAAAGAAAAAAAATCAAAATAAAGGGTATTAATTGAACCATAAGTTTAAAATTTTATTTAAAAAAAAAGAGTTTTAAATAATTATTTCTTGTTTTTTTATAATGTTTTAATGTGGTAATATAAAATAAATTTTAAAAATAAAAATATTATATTAATATATTTTAAATGAAAAATACTTAAAACCACCCTACTTTACCATCTTCCCAAACTTTTTTTTTAACGTAAGACAATATCAAGTAAGAATTCCAAGCAAAATGCCCATTCAGACAAAAAAAAATACTCGAAAAACTGTAGAATTCAAAGCACACATGCCGCGTGAGGGCCAGCCACTTTATTCAACAGAACAGATTTATATTTCTCCCTCTCCCTCCCTCTATCCCCCTCTCCCTCCCACCCGTTTCACGTTCCCACTATTTTCAGGTAAGCCTTTCCCTAAAAATAAAAAAAATACATCAACACGCAAACAGCAAAATCCAGCATATAATCTTCTCTTTCTTTCTCCTCGATCCCATCGTTCCTGTTGCTTTCTTTCCCTTTATTGCGTTTAATATCTGATCTGATCGTCTGATCTTTTAGGGTTTGAGTGTTTCCGTGTTTTTCTCCGGGTAAGAGGTAGAGATGGGACAGCAAACGTTGATCTATAGCTTCGTGGCAAGAGGAACGGTGATTCTCGCGGAGTACACAGAGTTTAAAGGGAATTTCACCGGAATCGCTGCACAATGTCTTGAAAAACTTCCCGCTTCTAATAATAAGTTTACTTATAATTGCGATGGCCATACCTTCAATTACCTCGTTGAAAACGGATTCAGTAAGATATTGTTATAATTAATATTAGTCACTTTGCTGATTTGATCTGTGATATTTTTATTGATCCTGATCTCCATCGTGTGCGTTCATGGATCGATCCTTTTGATTTGATTTGTTGATTTTTTAGACTGATCCGTGTGTTTGACCGTCTCACTTGAATGTTTAGTCATTTGTCATTTCTACGGATTAGGGGTTTCTTGACGATTTACGTGGGCTGATAGGTACTGGAATCTATGGATTTGGATAATGTGAAATGGTTTATGCTTAGATTTTAAATTATTTCGTGCTTGTAATGAAGACAATTCGAGGTTTTGATTGCTGTGCGTGTTGATTTTGTTTCTAGTCAATCGGCTGGCGGTTTCTGACTATTATTCTCTTGGAAGTTTAATGCATTGTATTAGTTGTGTATATTACTTTGACTATTCCTCAACTTGTTTATATGTTGTCTTTTATTTTTATTTGTTAATCAATTTGAAAGGAAATTGTCAGGATTCTGGTTTTTATTCTTCTATCGTTTTCAAATGAAACTATGATTATATCTCTCTCAACATTATATCATATTAATGATGGAGAATGGAGAGTTTAATTGATATCCCCGCTTCTATTAATGCAAGCAGTCTCTGAATTATTTTTTTATATATATAACTCATTGATGCCTTTTTGTTTGTTGCTGGCTCTTTAATTTGCTGCCTTTAGATAAAGATTTTTTTTTTGTTTGAACTAGCTTAGGGAAATACAAAACAGGGACTTTTTTTTGGGCAAAATAGTTCTCTTGTATACTAGAGAGCATAAAATTGCTTGGACTAGTGCTTGTTTCTGTAAATCGCAATTCCAAAGTTCAGAAACTGAAACTTCTTCTCTTTTAAATCTTCGGCCCAAATGCAAAATTCAAGTATGTGATTTATCTGAATCAAACACAACACATTGTTTTCATTTAATTACATTTATATACGCTGTTTTTCTGTTCATAATCACCAACTTTGTGAATTGTGTTAATTCTCGTGTTCTTTGTTGGATGCACAGCCTACTGTGTGGTTGCAGTTGAATCTGCTGGCAGACAAATCCCAATTGCCTTTTTGGAGCGAGTTAAGGAAGATTTTAACAAAAGATATGGTGGAGGAAAAGCAGCAACGGCTGTTGCCAAGAGCCTGAATGGAGAGTTTGGGTATGTATAAACATGTCTAATTTTCCACGTACATGCATTTTTGTTTCTTTTCAAACATGGTTTGCTTATTGGTCTTTATTTTAGGTCCAAATTGAAGGGGCATATGCAGTATTGTGCCGATCATCCTGAAGAGATCAGCAAACTTGCAAAAGTCAAGGCCCAGGTCTCTGAAGTTAAAGGTGTCATGATGGAAAACATTGAGAAGGTACAGATCAGCTATTGGTTTTCTTTACTGTGTAATTTAGAGGTTAAAACAGTCCTGGATTCGTGCTACCAAGTAAAAATGTAATTGCTGAAAGGCGATGATGATATTTTGCATATTGATGTTGAAACATACTATTTCTAGAAGCACCATGTGATACAACTCGTTGAGGCAATTCTTTCCTGTGCAGGTTCTTGATCGTGGTGAGAAGATTGAGCTGCTGGTGGATAAAACTGAGAACCTTCGCTCACAGGTTAGTTCAGTGGAAAATGAATTCATATCTTTTGCTTGTTGTCACACAGATACTCTTGAGTTTGAGTTGGGGGGTTTGCGTTCCAAATTGTCATCGAAAACCGTTGAAATGTTTCAGACATGACTTTTATGGTTTGAAGAGTGCACTAGATGGGAGTGGATTTGGTTGGATTCATACCTGTTTATTTCCCTGTCTCTCCAGTTTTCTCTCCTCTCTGATGTCTAGTTATCAGGGAACGATATATTTAAACATATTTAAACGTATGTGGTGTTTACAGGCACAAGATTTCCGACAACAGGGAACTAAGATGAGAAGAAAGATGTGGCTTCAGAATATGAAGATAAAACTGATTGTTTTGGGTATTATCATTGCTTTGATTCTCATCATAATCTTATCTGTTTGTCATGGCTTCAAATGCTAATTTCTCTTGGCTTTTGCTGTGGTTTGTCCTCGCTGAAGCAATTCTTATTTCTTTTGATGATATGTCCTTGAGTTCTCTTTTTCTACAGGGTCTTTTATGTCTTAGATTACCTCTCTCTCCCTGTTAGCTTCGTTTAAGATGTGAAAGGTTTTTGTATTTTGAATCTCGTTGTATAGGTTATATGAACTCGAGTAGATAATTTTCTCCCTCCCTCCTACACGGTATTGATAATTTAGTGTTTGTTTTTAATGTGTAATGAACAATCGAATCCATGCAGTTTAGATTGTCCTTTGCAATGTTATTATTATACTCTCCCTCTCCCTCTCCCTCCCAAATCCATCCATTAATTTCGAACTCCTATTCATGAGCATCTGTATCAGAAAGGGGGAAAGGATAATGTGGTTTTGTAATGGATCAAAATCTACGATGACTAAACCACGGCGTGGAGAAAATTCTTGAAGCATTTGCATAGAAGACTCGACTACATATTGCATAACCCAACACCGAGAAAGTAATCGGCGTGTTTGGTTTTGAAGAACTCAAGAAATATACACATCGTACGGTGGTTGCATGGAACACATTGAAGTGTTCATCTTTTACACATGCTCCCAGCCCCAGTTTATTATTATCTCCTCGCATTAATTATACACATCTTAGGGTTAAAAAAATGAAGAATGTCTTGAAACATGTAATCAACAGGCTAACTGATCTCTGAATGGTGATATCTCCTCGAATATGGGCAGTCTTCTTGATCTATATGGAGTACACTGGCTCATCAGCTGGTCAAGGCCCTCGACAAAAGCATCTTCCAAACTTAATTCTGATGGTTCTGAAAACACCGATGAGGATTGGCAAGTCTCTAGTTCACTTAGCAGCTCCTGGGCGCGGTTTCTTGACTTGGGCTCATCAGATCCTGATAGCTTACCCTGTAACATGTCATCGATAACTGATTTTGCCTCGGCATATCGTGCTTGCTTGATTAAGCACAAGCACAAGTTGCAGGCCTTGTTAGCATCAGGATCAAACGACTGAGCTTTGTGGTATACAACTTCTGCTGCCAAATAGTTTCCTTGCTGCATATATGCCCAACCCAAGTTTCCCTGCGTCAAATGTTTGCAAAATTACTCAGCTTTAGAAGTCAACTCAACAAAAACAAGAGAAATAAAATACAGTCCTGTGTCCTCATTCTGGACTCCAAACAGAACAGTATAATATCAAATCAAAATCAATTGAGTCTGTTTGGGATTGTGGTTGTAGTGGTTACAGTTGTTTTTATTTCAGAAATTCATCGAAATGAGCCTTTTTTTTGACATAAGCACAAGAAAATAATCTATAAACATCAAAAGAATTAATCTAAAATAAAAAATAAAAACATTTAAAAAAAATATATATTTTTAAAACATAATGTATACCAGTATCCGACAAGTCTCTTGTCTGACAGTAACTTGGAACTTCCTCCCGTGCGAACGTGCTGTCTTGGTAGCCTTCCTGTTGAAGGCCTCTCCTTGGTGAATCATCTGTAGTTTCTGTTTCAGTAGATCTATCTGCTCCTCAATTTTTCCACATTTCTGCCAGATTTATCACAGCTATCATGATATCATCAAGACAAAGAAATCGAACAGGAGAAGGGACGCAAGCAGGCGATTCCTTCTCATAAAACTTGTTAAAAAGGAATACAACTACTGTAATCAAATTGTCACGCCATATGTAGAGGTACCTTGTACAAGTCAATGAGAACGTTATCTAGAGATTCTTGGGCTTGTTTCGAGCAGCGGTCTCTGAAGGCTTTTACAGCTTCAATAGCTTCCTCTGCCCTGTCTTGCTGTTTCATAACCACTGCCATGTCTTTGAGAGCACTATCGACCCTGTCTCCGGCATTTATCGCCTTCCAGAACAGAGCTATTGCTGCTTCAGGATCCTTCTCAACTAGCTGTAAACACAACACAGCTTCTGTTCAAACGGAATTTCAATTGAAGGAAACAAATTCAGAAAAATATTAATTCCTGGATTGAAACTTACTTTGATCTAGATTACGTTTGTTTACAGTAATCCAAATAATATTGTAGTCAACATTATCGGATTTTAACGTTTTGCAAGTATTATTGTCTTGTTAAATTAATTAAATAATTATTATGTTATTCAAAGACTGACATTTCTTTAAATTACCATGAAAATAATAATAGAAACAACCTAAGATGACACACCAGGATACTTCCAAATTAAGAAACAACATGAGTCAACAAAGTAGAAAACCCCCATCTCTCCGACACCAAATTCAAGCTTCTTTCAGCACCGGTTGAGATCAGAAAAAGAAAAAACACAGGCAATATTCCTACCATGATCAATGACCAAATCACTGCATCAGTACTGGTTCAGTAAAATGGAACCCCGCCCACTAGTAAAGGAACTAATCAGTTGCACGACAACAAGATAAAAGGGTGCGGTGCAAGAAAAAAAGATCAGGACAGAAAAATAAACAGCTATCTTTGCAGCAGCATAACTGCCTTTTATCAAACACCAAAAACTTTCCAAGGAAACAAACAAAACTCAGAATCAACAGCTCTCAAAAAGAAAAGCGGAAAGCCTACGCAAATGGATATCTAAAAAGTGAAAGAAATTTGTGTGAATCTCTCTAAGTCATCATTATGTGTATGTACCTGAGCATGCTTGGCTCTAACATAAGGGCTATCACCAGGAGTAGGAAGTCTATGAATTACATGATGATATTGAACTTCTGATTCTTTTCTGACTTGACCAGTCATTCTTAGTTTTTACCTCTCCTGGAGCTTCAAGATCTTGATGATGATACTTAGACTTCAAAACAGTTAGGGTGTTGTGCGATTGGAAAGAAGATTGCTCGGTGCTACAGGCTGGGTCTTCCACTTACTTTCTCTAGAGTGGGAGAAGAGCCGGTGGAGGTTACTATAATAATGGTAATATGAAGGAATTGTAGATTAGTGAATTTGGACGTCGAGTGTGTCCTGGTTCACTGCAAGTGGATTTGACTGTGATTTTTGCTATTATTTTCCTCGTATAGATTTACGCCGCGTGGCAGGTTCTTGTCATGCGCGACTACTTCAAGTCTCCCCCCTCTAATGGGCTAGGCTTAATAGCCCTAAATCCATGTAGCTCACATTGGGCTCAGATAAAATCCTCAACCTTAATGTTTACAAATCCCTCCCGGCCCTCAAACTCACAACATGGCCGACCCAATCAAAAAGTCTATATGGATTTTTTTTATTTATTTGTAAAGTAATATTGTTTTGATTAAGCACCAAGTCACGTGGATGAGAAGGCATTGTCTCTCGTTTCGTGGTCATACTTCATCCATCTATTTTTTCAATCCAGAACTAAAGATAAAAGTTGGAATTATACTTTATTTAAATAAATATTTTTAAGGAATTTTCTTACAAGTTTTATAGTTATATTTTTATTTTTAACGTCCCTTCTTAATTTCTACCAATACATAATTCCTATTTTGAAGAAAAAATGATTTTTTTCACAAAACAAGCTCGTGTCCTAGTTATTTTCTTTCTCAATTATAAAAATGAATGAATTTATACCTTGAAAATAAAAACAAAATTGAGTTTTCATATTTCCCTTACTATAAAAAATATAAACAATAAGCTTGTGTCCTTGCTATTTCCATCCCTTTTGTTACAAAGCAAATAAAAAACGCTACTGTGTTTGGTGATGTGGCTCATAGTATTTTCTAAAAATATTTTTTAATTTAAAATACATTAAATTCCTACCATGGTCGTCAAGAAAAATATAAGCTACCTTTCAGTGTGTTTTTATGTGATTTAAATTATTTATTCAGAAATATATTAAAATAATTTATATTTATTTTTTAAAATTTATTTTAATACTAGCATATTCAAACAATTAAAATAAAAATATCTTAAAATATAATATAACACAATAACACACAACATTAAAATGAAATATCCCTCCATCGATCCATCCGCGTCGTCAATCAAAGCCAAGACAACAACGAGGCAGGCGATTGGTTAATATGACATAAAACCAAAATCCCCATCACCAACCAATCACCATTCCGCAGATTTTGCTAAAAACAAAAGCCTCAAGCCTCAAGCCTTCGCCTCTCCCGTCGCCACGTGTTCCTCTTTAGCCCACAGGACACAGCCTTTACCCTCACTTCTAGAAAAAAGAAAAAGAAAAAACAATAAAACCACCACAATTCAGACACAAGCACCAGCGACTGACCACTCCAATTTCAGTCTCTCACTCTCTAAAATCTTTGAGAGAAAGTTAATTGTCTAATACTCTATCGTTTGATGGACGCAGCGGCTCCACAGCTCGTCTACGGAGGAATCCAGCCAAGTCGCCGCCACCACAACTTACCAAATAGAATTCCGGTTCGAAGACCAACCAATCGAGTGTTTGCTGTTGCCACCGAACCGAAACCGACACAAACCGGATCTACCATATCATCATCGCCACCATCCTCTTCTCCAAACACTGCTAATGGCTCATCCAGGTCCCCTCCTCCTAAACCTGTTAACGGCGTTGCCACTAAATTCTCAAAGTCAAAACCTGTCAACGGTGTCTCTACAGTAAGTTTGACTGATGAGTGGTTTTGTTGATCGTGCCAGTCTGCTATTTTCAAGCTGATTGAGTTTAATTCACGCCTGGTTAGAAAGTCAAGGAAAAACGAAAGAAAAAAAAAGAGTCGAGAAACTCAATATTAACTTTGACCGATCAGTCTTTTTAGATATTCAAATTTCTGCTTGGCTGCTGAGAAAATGAAAGGAAAATTGAAGGTAGACGCATTTGTTTAGTTCTGTTTTCATTTCTATTTTAGTTTGGCATAAGGAAAATGATTCTTATTTCATTCATATATGCCGAATTTTCTGTTTGGTTGCTGAGAAAATCAAAAAGACACTAGAGGAAAGAGAAATCAAAGCTAGAGCATGTTTTAAAATGTGATTTTCATTTTTAGTATGTTTTAATTGAATTGAGATTTAGTTTATTTGTTTGTTTTGCTGGAATTGTGACGAGTTAAGATTTGGAATTGACAGAGGATGGGAGAAGTGTCGCAGGAAATAAAAAGAGTCAGGGCACAGATGGAAGAAAATGAAGACTTGGCAATACTAATGAGAGGACTTCGAGGTCAAAATCTAAGAGATACTCAGTTTGCTGATGACAATATCAAGCTTCGTCTGGTTGAGGTATTGTATTGAAATTTTTAATGGTTGCATGAGATAATTGAAAATTTCAATGGCTGCATATGTAACTGAGCAATAATTTCAACGTGGGAAGCCCTTTTTACTGGGTTGTTTGAGGAATTCCTGACCCTTTAAATACTTTTGAAAATCCATCATTTCTGCAAGTTCAGTCATGCAAATTATGGGAAAGTGATTTTTGTTTGGTTAATTGGATGTTCTTTTCATGGTAATGGCTGGATATCTGAATCAAATATGGTGATAACGTGGATCGAGCTGTATTTGCATGGCTTGGTGTTGTTTTAGCTGTGAATGTGCTTCATGGTTTGGCGTGAACAGTGTGTAATTTTTTCATGGAATCTTTTGCTGGAAGATTGTTCTAGTAGTGATGATTTTAAATTAAACTGGGAAGAAACATGATATGCTGGAGGCTCTACTATTATTAGATGTTCATGGAAGATAGTCAATAGAGGATGTCCTTTAGTGATCTTGAAATCTCCAAGGTTTCCCCTCTGTGAAGCTGGTTGCTAAACTTATTGTGTTTGTTTTGAACCTCTTGCAGGTAGATGAAAGCAGTGAGTTTTTGCCTTTGGTGTACGAACCTTCTAGCATCTCTGCTTACTGGGGAAAACGACCACGTGCAGTTGCAACTCGAGTTGTCCAGTTACTTTCTGTTGCCGGGGGCTTTCTCTCTCGTCTTGCTTGGGATGTGATAAACAAGAAAGTCAAGGAGGTAAAAATTTCTTGCCTGTTTCCTTTCCTTTCAGGACCTTTCTCCTCTCTTTCACTTTGAATGCGTGCAATGCTGTGCATATACTTAGGTAGATAGCTATTCTGTCTGTGTATATATATAAATATATTGATATATATTTGGTTGGTATTTTGAAGATGTGGTGCCATCTGTATCAATCTTTAAACACACTGAGAAACTGTTAATTTTACATGCACATTTATTTTCCCCGGGGGAGGTTGTAGAGTATTCTTTATCTAGGTAATATAGTGAAAAAGACAGCTAGGGAGCTTTATGTACACTATTGCTCCATTCATGAAAATTTGAGCAGCTGGAACAATAAATGCCATATTTAATTTGAATGTTATTAAAGCTATCCTCCAGTCTCAGCTAATAACTGTTTGCATCTGTTCAGACTTCAAATTCCCTGTCTAATGCACATAATTTATATATATGCGGAGGTGGCCTGGGTGAGGGTTGAGGTATGTTAAGAGCACAAGGATAATTGGTATGTATTGATACTCATTGTAATAGCTTAAGCTCCTATAAGAATAATTTAAGAAACGAGAACCATATACATAGTATTGTCGAAGAGTGGGAAATAATACTCACCCCTAGCTGTTTTTTGTCCACTGTCCCCTCTTACGTCTCCTCTTTGGACCTTAGAAAACATTTACCAAAAAAATGGGACACAGAAGCTTGCTCTTTTCGTCTTGAATAGAAATTATTGCATGCAATTGGGATGATCTTTGCACCTTGATAACCCCCCTGCCATTTCAATAAGTATTTCTTATTTTTTTTAGGGGTGATCCTAAAAACATGCATAAACTGCTTCTGAATTGCTCTTTTTACGTTTCTTCTTGGAACCATGTGTTTTTTCTATCTTTCTAAATTACCTTTTCCTTTCCTATCTTAATAACCAGAATGAAGTTGCTAGAGCAATTGAATTGAGGGAAATTGTAACCTCTTTGGGTCCAGCATATGTAAAACTTGGTCAAGCATTGAGTATTCGACCTGATATATTGTCACCTGCTGCGATGGTTGAGTTACAAAAACTTTGTGATAAGGTAACGTCATACTATATTTCTTTCTTTGTTTTCCATTGCAATAACTGTATGCCTTTGAATTTTATTCCGCCATGCTTCTTCAATTCTAAAATAAAAAATACATTAGAACCGACATTCGTGGTAAATATAATATTCAGTATGCTTACAATGGAGATGGTCTGCACATGTTTGTGAAGTTATGAACTTAATATTCCACATATGAAATCATTTTAAAATGTTTGTCTGTCAAGTTCTTGTATTGAAAATCTAAAAAAAAGAACGATTACTTTCTAGATGAATGTCAATTAACCTTCTCAGCTTCCAATACAACTCAGGCTAACCCCATTTATATCTGATTTTTCTGTTTGATTATATGTGAAGGTTCCTTCTTTTCCAGATGATGTGGCAATGGCTCTTATAAATGAGGAGCTTGGTCAGCCATGGCAGAACATCTATTCTGAACTTTCTTCATCTCCAATAGCTGCTGGTAGTCTCAATTTCTGAATTTTATGAAAAGTAGAATTTAGAATTTCTTTGCTAGGATCTGAAGCTTCGCAATTTCAAACTACTGAGCCGTGGAATTTCCATGGAAGCATCTCTTGGGCAGGTATATAAAGGTCGGCTGAAAGAAAATGGAGACCTGGTGGCTGTTAAAGTACAGAGGCCTTTTGTTCTTGAGACAGTAACAGTCGATCTATTCATCATAAGGAATTTGGGTTTGGCTCTCCGAAAGTTTCCCCAGGTAGTTTAGTCAATTATCTGAAATACTGAACCAACTCTTCCATTCTGGGAAGGATCATTTATCTTCTATTTGAAATGATAATTTTCTCAACCCTCCACCTTGTTTTCAGATCGCTATAGATGTAGTTGGGTTGGTTGATGAATGGGCTGCTCGTTTCTTTGAGGAGCTAGATTATGTTACTGAAGGTGAAAATGGATCTCTGTTTGCTGAAATGATGAGAAAGGACCTTCCACAGGTGACCCTGATAGCTCAAACCATACAATTTTTTTTGTCTGTTGAATTCATGCCAAGGCCCTGTCTAGCTTGATCATCTGATAAATTGGTTATGCTGGAAATTTCCCTCACATTCTCATGGTGAATGAAGTTTTCCATGTTAAGATTAATTATTTAAGGAAACAAGACAGAATCTATTTATTTGAAGTTCAAAATTAGAACCATGTCCTATTTCTGTGCTTAGATGGTCGACCCAAATGCTAGGTGGGGTTTAGTTTGGTGCTAAAGTTAAAGATGCTGCTTTTCTAAAGTAAATCTTAGGAATAGCTAACTGTTTAAAAACATGGTAGCGGGATTTTCTGCTGGAGCTGTTATAAATACTGCTGAACATGAATAGTGCATGTTTGGATGCTAGATTATAATTATTGCAACTGTCATCATTTCGAATATCATTCTATATCTTTACAGTCCATCCCTCCAAGACATGCAATGAAAAATTGCTTGGGTGTAATTTTGGGATTTGCATATCTTAGTTTTTTATGGTATCAGCTTAAATGACAAAAAGGAGTTTCTTATAGTATTTGAAGGAGAAATCTTGTAGTGACATAAAGTATTGCATTCAGGTTGTTGTGCCAAATACATACGAGAAGTATACTTCAAGAAAAGTTCTCACTACAGAGTGGATTGAGGGAGAAAAGCTCTCACAAAGTACTGAAAGTGATGTTGGAGAACTTGTTAATGTTGGAGTCATATGCTACCTGAAGCAGGTACCCCACTGATCACAATTGTTGTTTATATATTGTCATTGATCTATTGTGGAGAAAATTAACTTATCTATTTTTTGCAACTCATTGGAGTGACAGCTACTTGATACTGGCCTTTTCCATGCTGACCCTCATCCTGGGAATTTGATTCGCACTCCAGATGGGAAGCTAGCCATACTTGATTTTGGTAACAATCTACTTCTTAAGTGTATATAGTGAAAGATCATCTGTGAACATGGGTAGCACCTTCATATACATATTGTTATTTAAATTTGTTGTGTGAGAACTTGGATCCTCATTCCTTTCCTTTTCGTAATGGCGGAATGCACTTAATCTGAATCTCCTTTCATTCTTAATAGTGGAAAGCAACGCAATCTTCTTCCTCTCCTTTTTTTCACCTATTGGCTTCCAATTATACAATTCTGACATGCCTGATTGTGAAACGCTATAAAGATGCACCTCTCATATTTAAACTGCACAAACTGCTTTGTTTTCAATTCCAAATAACTATTAAAGCCCCAGCATCTCCAGTATCCATTCAGCTAGCAAACTCAATCTGCTTTCATTCTTAATTAAACAAAAAATGATGGTTTTTTTTGTAGGTGGAATATCTTAATCATATACTGTTTAGCAATGGTGTTTATCTTGTTATTATGTGTTTGGTTCCTCTTATTCTTAATTAAGTTACCAAGGACATCAAGAGCACCTTAATATTTGCGAAGCAAAATGGGTTATTTCTTTTGTTAAATGAATATAAGGTAACCACATTTTAGAACTGAGCCGGCATACTACAACCAAACTCAAACTTTGAAATCTGGAGTTAGATTCCAGTGACTATCAAATGACACACACCGGATATTTAGTTTGTAGAAGTAATTGGCTTGAATGCAACAGATTAAAAAGGCATGTATACTTGAAATATTTTCAGAGCCTCATGTACTATATTCTTTCATGCAATAAGAATGTATCGCTGTTCTTCACTGTCCAACCTGACTAGTGGTGCAGTACACACACGCCTGCACACACACACACACACACACTATATATATATATATATATATATATATATATATATATATTATCTATACTATATATATCTATATCTATACATACATGCATATATTAAGATCCCATAGTGTTCTCTTGACATTTTACCATCATAGGTCTCTTAACAAATACTTTACTGACCCAATTGCGTTTACCTCATCGAGGCCATTTTTGTGGAATCTAATATGCCTTTTGCTGGACAGGGCTAGTCACAAAACTAACTGATGATCAAAAATATGGAATGATCGAAGCAATTGCTCACCTTATCCATCGGGACTATGGAGCAATTGTCAAAGATTTTGTCAAACTTGGTTTCATTTCTGATGGGGTTAATTTGGAACCTATCTTGCCAGTCCTGGCTAAGGTCTTTGATCAAGCACTTGAAGGTGGAGGAGCAAAAAATATAAACTTTCAGGAGCTAGCATCTGATCTGGCACAAATAACATTTGATTATCCGTTTAAGATCCCCCCTTATTTTGCTCTCATCATTAGGGCAATAGGTGTACTGGAAGGCATAGCACTAGTTGGGAATCCTGATTTTGCTATTGTAGACGAGGCCTATCCATATATTGCACAGGTATGTATTATCTGTGGCTGTAAATGATAGTTTCCAGATATAAAAAATTCCATAATGTTTTGTATTTGTTTTGATGCTGGCACCTTGCTATTTTGGTGCGCAAATCTGCCTGTCACTTTGGTGTTTGATAAAAGAATTTCAACTTGTTGGTTATATACCTCCGCTAAAAATCATGGTTTGAAGCCTGTGTATTGTTAAACTCAATGATAAATCTTTGTATTCCATTAAGCTTGAAGCATGAGCTGCATGATCCACATAAAAAAATTCCATTCAATGTGTTATCATACTTTCTCAACGATGTTCTAAATTATAGGTCATTGTGTTCTTTCATATACTTCTTTTTTCAGATGCTCCCCCCTCCATTAAGCTTGAAGCACATGCTGCATGATCCGCATAAAATAATGTCCATTCAATCTGTTATCATACTTTCCCTACAATGTTCTAAACTATAGGTCATTATGTTCTTACATATACTTCTTTTATCAGAGGCTCCTCACTGACGAGTCCCCTCGTCTAAGGAATGCTTTACGCTACACAATTTATGGGAAATCTGGTGTTTTTGATGCGGAAAGATTCATTGATGTCATGCAAGCGTTTGAAAGTTTCATCACTGCAGCAAAAAGTGGAGGTGGAGAGAGTATGAATGGGGATATGGCTGAACTTGGAATGCTGCAAAGCCAAACAGGTTATATCTTTCCTGGATTTCTCTCAAGTGCTTCTCAACAAACACAGCCAATTCAAACTAGGGCAGCCTTAGCATTCCTTCTTTCTGAGAAGGGGAACTTTTTCAGAGAATTTCTACTGGACGAGGTATTACAATTACTGGCATTTTATCTTTACTAGAAGCATGAGTATTTGGATTGATGTTCTTAGTCATAGTCATGTACTCAGGTTTGTTGTATGTGCAGCACCTGAAATGTCTAACCATTATTTTCTGATGCAGATTGTAAAGGGTATCGATGCTGTTGCAAGGGAACAACTGGGACAGGTTATTGCAATCCTTGGCATGGGAAATGCTGCCCCAATTTTTAGCATGGTTCCTGCACCCTTTAAGCCCGCGGCACTTCTGCCAACAATAACTGAGGAGGACAAAGTTATCTTGAATAATGTTGAGAAAGTTGCTGAATTCTTAACTGCAGGGACTGCAATATCAAGTACATCAACTCAGGTACTTGAATCTTCATATGATAAGTCAGAGTTTAACTATTCATTGATCAGGCTTGTCTGTGAGTTAAAAAGTTTCAAGTTCAAGTTTGGTTTTATTTTTGCTAGTATAATTTTAACTTGTTTTGGATTCAGTATGTTTTTAAGAATTGATGCATGGTGTTGGAGCATCCAGCCTGAAAGCTTTCTATTAGGTGGAGAGTCTATATACTATCAAAAGCCTTACCAACCCCAGTCCATGATCCTGAACCCTCCACATGCAAAATGACCTCTAAACAGTGTCACTAGGCTCTGCTAGTAACTTAGGAGCTCCCAATTAAAAGCACCAAACATGTTTGAGTGGTCCATATGCCAAAGAAAGGTACACCAACCATATGCACAACTTTTCGTGAGAGATTGCTAGATAGTAAACACATTTCTAAACAGAAAGTTTGTTTTATCTAGGCATTATTTTCTTCTATTAGTTTGTTAGCGTGAAGTTCTTTTTGCAAGCTTGCAAGCAACATTTACAAAAATGTTTAGGGGGCATAACATCTTGGTGATTTTGAAATTGCAAAAATGGTGTCAGCAAACGCTTTCGTAAAATTCTGATATCAGGCAATAGAATAATATGTTAAACTCAATGCCAGAGAAGTTTACTGTTGAATTTGGTTTGTGATTGTGTTGCTTTCCAATGAACGTGTGTAACTCATGTTTGTTTCTCCCTTTTTTGAGCATCAACAGGGTGTAAATGTTCCTCGGATTGTACAAGAACTTCTTCCAGTTTTGCCAGGCATCTCAGGCACAATACTTCCTGAGGTGGTTAGTCGGCTCTCTTCTCGTATAGCAGCACGCATAATTCGAGATGCACTTTTGTAGCTGTAAAAAATATACAGTAGCCTTATGCTTGACGCCTCCGAAATGTGCATAAATTGTATACGGAAATCACATTCAATGCGCCATGAACAATTTTTTGTACATTCAGGATAAAATTCAATATGATCGAAAATCTTCGGAAGCCTAATGGATACAGAGCTTCTTCATAATGAAACACGACTCAATAGCTTGATATTGCTTTCTGGGCCTTCGTTGCACGGAATGGAATCTTTTCTCTCTTCGCATTTTGCTATCCCCAAATAAAGTCAAAGTCTCCAAAACCACAAAACATTGACCATGCATGATGAATACCATCTAGAGAGGTTACCTTTTTTTACCAGCAGGCCACGTGGATAGCTATAATATATCTACGGTGAGAAGTGAAAGGATAACATTACGTCGAGTAGTCTTGTTTCTACATGATGCAGTAATTAAAAAAGAAAGGAAAAAATTATTCATGCGTTGTGCTATGTGTGATTCCAAACAAGCTTTCCCGCCAGAATTCTGTTGCACAAGGAGCGAGGGTAAGAGTTAACGAAGACAACAGAATATACAGAGCACCTGCCATTTATCTTTAGCCATCTGTCACCGTTTTACAGCTTCAACATCACCTAAATGTCAACTTAACCACTTTCCCCCCAACAGATAACCGCGCTATAGAAGACCGCATTTTGGCGCTCCTCTCTCACAGGCACCTCAATAACTCATTCGCTGTTATTTCTCATCCTCTCACTCTGAATCCATCTATTCATTCATCAATGGATGAACAACATAACACTCAAAATGATGGAGGAATTCAGGATCTTGTTAACAAACTGGATATGTGCATCGCAAACTTTGACGGAAAGAGGCAAGTTTTTGAAAATGCAATTGGGGAAAAAATCCAAGCACTCCCGATCGCTGTTAGTTCTCATCCTCTCACTCCGAATCCATCTATTCATTCATCAATGGATGGACAAGATAACACCCAAAATGATGGAGGAATTCAGGATCTTGTTAACAAACTGGATATGTGCATTGCAAACTTTGACGGAAAGAGGCAAGTTTTTGAAAATGCAATTGGGGAAAAAATCCAGGCACTGGAAAAAGATCGAGGTGAAGCCAGGGAACTAAGGTTGAGTCTTCATCAAGAATCTGGTGATACAAGGAGCAAGAAGATCGATGATGTGAATCAATGGCTGAATCAGAAGGCACTGATCAGTGGTGCCCCAGATTAGTAGGTGTCAAAATGTTTTCTTTCTTCAGAACATTTTGCTCTTAACTAATAATTGTTTAATCTTTTGCTGTCTTTTCAATGTTTACAGCTTTGATTTCTCTGTGCTTATTGTCGATGATGATCTTGCTGCTCGAGACAGCATCCGGAGAGCATTGATGTCATTTGGGGCCAAAAAGCAGCTTATAATAGATGTTCAAGAGGCCAAGAATGGAAGAGAAGCTGTTTATCTTCATCTCGCCGGAGCTTCTTTTGATATTATTCTTATGGACAGTCATATGCCCATCATGACTGGACGTGAGGTATACGTTTTTTTTTTATCTTCAACTTGTTGGGGAGGACTATTGAGATTTCATAGGATGATTTTTTTTGGAAAGCCCATTGATTGCATGCTAACATTGGAATAACAGATATTCTTATTATTTTCTTCTCTTGATAATTCAGAATATAATTAAAGGTTGCAAATTTGTATCAAGTTTCACACAAGAACCACTAACTTGATATAGTGAAAAGGAAACAACTGTTGGTGCTTGTCTGATCTTGATCATGATGAAACAGATCATTGTAACTCATCAATGAACCTGGTTTGCTCAAAATTGTACATACCTTCTTGCTTGATAATTTTCCAACACCTCTTAAAAATGATCATGTTGACATTTAGCACTCCTCATATGATAGGCAATAAAGAAGTTGCGTCAGATGGGCGTTAAGAGCCAGATCATCGGTGTCAGTTATCAGTTTGAGCAACCAGCTTTCAGGGGCTCAAGCATAAACAAGTGGATTAAAAAGCCATTGAACTTTGGAAAGGTCGCTGCTATCTTTTGTTAAGTCAACAAACGGAGAGTTTCTAGGTCGCATTGGTTTGTGTAAGCTTTTTTTCCAGGTTAGAAGCAGAGATGAACTCTATGAATAAAGTTTCTGACTAGCAAGATGAACTGGGAAGTGTTGTATTGCTTAATTGTAATGGTTTTCATTGATCCGATTCTGCTCATTTACCTGGTCAGTATTAGTTTTCACTGATCTGATTGAAACTCAGATTCATTTAGTGCGGAGATGACTCCATTGTAGAATTTGAGTTTAGTTTCTGCAGCATTTCATATTCCTTATAAGCATTTATTGAAAATGATATTTTTGATTTTAAACTGACTTTGACTTCTACTTCAATGGTGACATGTTTCTGGATACAGGATTCTGCAGTTGAACCTTGCAGATGTGCTTCAGTTGATTGAAATCCTAAACTGTTTGTTCATCTGTGTGTGAAGTGAGTTCATGGGCTCTGGGTGATCCATGTTACCTGTATGGTTCTATATATAGAAGAGAAAATATTGATTTATGTGAAGAATGATTTGCAAACATGAAAAAAGGCGCTCTAACAATAGTCAAACAGTCGCACGTTTTTGGATCTAACTGGTTCATTTATCTTCTTCTGTATAGAGGAAGATAAATGAACTGTGGAACTGAATGAAGGAGATGAGAATGTGATTTCTTACTTGCATTCCTTTTTTTTCTTGTAATTATATTCTGATAATTGTTTTAGACTTGTTCACTGATTTACCATTGGTCACCTGTCACCGTTTCCCTACCTCAACATCGTCCATTAGTAAACCTAATCAATTATAGTCGATTCTTATTTATTCTCTTTCCTCGATAACTCATAATGTAATTAGAATCTGTTTTACAAAATCATCTCCAGCCTGCATCTGATCTTGAACATGATAAAATTTCTAGGAGCTGAATAAAGCTGATCCTTCATGATTACGAGGCCATTTTGGTTTAATCTTGGGGCATAAACATGTAAATATTTCTTCCTGTATGATCCCAAACAAGGATCGATACACCATCATGAGCAGGAGATTTCCGGGGTCTCATTGGTCTGTGCCAATCTTTTTCCACGTTCCTTGGATGAACTCTATGAATAGGGTTTCTGATAAATAAATAAATAGTTGCACGAACTGATCTTTGCGCTTCAATCTGAAGAAAGAAGTGTTGCTTGCAATTGGCTTAGTAAATGGAAAGGAGTGGTAGAAATTGTTAGCACTACTTTCGTGTTTTTGTTCAGCTTCTTGATTAGGCAGGCATTCACCTTCATGTGAGCTCAAACACTTCTCTTCTTTCTTATTGGATAAGTCATATTTACCAATTAATTTATTTATTGGAAATAAATAAACCCTAAAAAAATTTAAAGTTTAGGTGACAGATAAATAGAGAAAAGAAAGGTTTCTTATTAGAATATAATAGCTGTTGCTCTTGCACTCTCTCCTAGCTAGCAGAAACAACAAGCCTCTCACTTTTCTTTCTGATTCTCTGTATCAAAACCAAGAAACCATTAGTTCATCGATGCTGCCAAAACCACCAAGAACATCATGAAAAGTCAGGATAACACTCAAATTGATCTTGAAATCAAGACTAGACTCGTGCAACTGAACGACTTGGTCACAAATTTAGAAAAAAAGATCACTTCTGCCAAGTCCTTCAAGGCAGAAATTGAAGCTTTACTGAATGAAGCAAGGAAATCTCATCATTCTAGTACTGTAAGAATAAATCATATCGATAAGGCAAGGCAATTGCTGACACAAAAGGTTGATGAATTCAAGAAAGAAGAAAATCCTGAAGATAGAGGACTCACAGAGATAGATGCAATGGGGGCTCCTTCCAATCTTACAGGAAACGGTATGTCATTGGTTCAGAAAGATCACAAGAAAATTCAGATTCTAGCTACAGAATTGGATCAGTACATTGCAGGGATTGATCGGAGGGTGAACGTATTAGAGAATCCATCCTGCCTGACGGAAGAAATCAGAGCACTGAATGTAGATCGAGTAAAAGCCAAGTCTTTAAAACTTTTTCTTCAATCCAGTGATAGAAGGAAGGATCTTGAAGTAAGACGAAGGATTGCTTACGGGAATCAATGGCTGAATCATAAGACGGAGACTGCTAAAAGTGGTGACTCAGAGTCAGAGGGGTACATGTGAAAACTCTTACTGTGAATTTTCTTGAGATATTTCTTTATCAATTGCGATGACCCCCCACCCATGTTTACAGCATCAAATACTACGTGCTTGTTGTCGATGATGACTGCGATGATCGAGAAACCCTTCGCGAACTCTTCCTGTCCATCAAGTCAGAAACTACGCCTTCAATGGATGTTCAGGTGGCAAAAAATGGAAAAGAAGCTGTTTATCTTCATCTTGCCGGGGCTTCTTTTGATATGATTGTTATGGACAATTTGATGCCCATCATGAATGGAATCGAGGTATGCCAACGCGATTGCAGAGAGTTTTTTCTTTTTCTTTCTCTTCTCGTTTCACTAGATCAGAAAGAAACTTCTTCAAATTTGCACGAGGACAACAATGTACGTATAAGATCTTGATCACGATCTTGAGAGTATCTGCGTCATGATTCTGAGGTCATTTCAGTTTCATTTTTGAAGCACAAATTGGACCCACAAAATATTGAAGTATCTGATAGAATTTCAGTTTCTCTGGGGTATTATTCTGATACATATACCTCATTTGTTAGGCAACGAAGCAGCTATTCGGCATGGGTGCGATCAGCTACTTTGTGGGTGTCGGTGATGACACCGTGAGCCAAGCTTTTCTTGATGCAGGCATAGACCACTACATTGAAAAACCTCTGACTCCTGAAAAGATCGCTGGTCTCTTCCCTGATCTCAGCGACTCATACTTCTCAGACTAATCCCCGTCTGCTTTTGCTTTTCTTGGAAGGTTCTTAGTTGCAGAGATGAACTCCTCGGATAAAATTCTTGACTAGCTAGCTATGGTATGAGATAAAATTCTAAACTACCAAGGCCTTCTTCTTGTAATTGCTGCATACCGGCTTCTGGCATTAAGTTTTTCTCAGGTGCTTCGGCTGATTGAAAGTTTGAAACCCTAGACTCTTTGGTAGATCAAGTAAACCAGCCCATGGCTCTAATCTTGGGTCAGAGCTGATTCTAAGTTGGGTCTTATAACTGTAAAAGTTAACTTCCCATTACATAAATGTCTTTTTCTTATGGAGGATTATGAAATGATGCTTTCAAATTAGGACAGATGAGAAATTATAAATATTTTCTATTTGGAAATATATTAAAATAATAATATTATTTTTTTATATTAACACATTAAAATAATTTAAAAACACAAAAAAATAACTTAAAACGAAAAAAAAAAATTGTTGGATTACCTTTCCAAAGTTGGTTCAACCTTTTAAAGGGTGATCTTGTTGTGTGCCTCTCCATATATATATTTTTGTATTTCTGGCTTAAATATCAGCTTGACTGGTTTCAATTATGGGGTTCAAGGAAGGGAACAAGCTGCGTCTAAGATGCTTAATAGTAGTGGAACAAGCCATGCTTGAAATTCTTGAGGGAGAGAACCGGGAGGAGAATGGAAAAGACGAGGGAAGGATAAAAAGAATTAAAATAAATAAGTTGTTAAGGTAATATTTATGTTTTTAATATGTATAAGGGTTGCTATCAGTTAAGATTTTGGATTTATTGAAGATTTTGTTTTGGGTATACTTGATGAATTAATTGCTATGTATAATGGTTTATTTGAAATATTTTAGGTAGAAATAATGATTTTGAGGTTAATTGACGTGTTGAGTGTAAAAATATTGAGAAGTTTTGAAAAATAATGATTTAACCTAGTTGTATAATTTGTGTCTTTCCTTTCCTTTTGCCTATTTCCTTCCTATTTGGGCCTTTACCTCATGTTAGATTAAATATGGAACCAAATTGAAAAGCTATGACATAATTAAAATTAGAGATGAAATTTAATAAATAAATTAACATTGAAGGATAAAACTGAACAAAAAAACATGAGTATAAAGAAAGGAAAAAAAACAAGCAAACTCGTACAAATCTATTAAATATGAGTTAATTTTTGATACTCGTAACCCATGAAATCCTAGATATGAGTTCACTCAAGAAGCTTAATTCCTAATTATTTTAAAAATGAATGATGAAACAAATAACTCAATCTCAAAAAATTGCTAGAGTAAACCAAGTAGCAAACAAAATAAAAATACTAAACTTGACTAAAAAAACTAAATGAAATCAAATGCTATGAGATGAAATGGAGTTTTTCTTAAGAAAACAAAAAGATCTCAACATTAGGACCATATATGACATATGAATTTATTTTTTAAAATCAATTTTATAAATCATTTCAAATTAAAAAAATAATAATAAGAGGAATGTGGACTAAATCTAAAGAAAAAATAAATTGAAGGTCTACTTTGAAAACTTAGAGGTCCAAGCATGAAAATCAAGGATAAAAGATAGAAAAAAAAGAAATTTTTTTGTCAATGTCAGATAAGAGACCTGTAAGCCACATAAACAGCCCAATGATAGTGAGACGACTAAAATGATTCAAATGTCACCTTGAAAACCAACCTGCATGTCTTTGATGTGCCCTTGAATAGCATAAAGATGTTTCACACTCCACAGTGTTCATTGCATATACAAACCGTCATGTTTTATTTTAAGTAATATTTTATATTTATTAAAAGATCAAATTAACCTTATTCAACTTGATAATAACAAAAAACAAATGATGAAAAGACAATAAAACCCACGTATGCCAGTTTATTTTTATTTTCTAAAGGTAATTTAGTCATTTTACAATACTTGAAAAAATAAAATATAAAAGACAAAACAAACCCTAAATGTAATTCCAGTGTTCTTCAAAATGAAAAACACAAATCTACCCTTAAAAATGATGATAATTAGTATTTTATTATTTTTTTTAGGAAGAGAAAAATGATAATTATATTATTATAATGAATAATGATCTTCCATGGCATAATAAATCTCCCTTTTGTTTTAGCTTTTTTTTTGTTTTGTTTTAAGTATTGCTAGATGGGGAGCGTACTATGTAGCAAATCAACATTTTTTTTCTCTTGTAAAACCTATGTTTAAGTGTTACACTTGTTTTAAAGAAAAAAGAAAAATCAACTACTCAAGTTATAACTATGATGGGTCTAATAATATGATTTTATTTTAATTTTGTGATAGAAGGTAATGATAGTAAATCAAAGAAAATTATAACAATAATAATAAAAAATTATTTGAGTCAACTTGAGATAGCATGATAGGCATGCAATATGGACAATATAGAACGAGCCACTCTGATATAACTCATAAAACTCATGATTTATATCATGAAAATGAGATAATTTGATAGAAAATAAATTGAAAAAGCTACAAGTTATTTTTGTTTAAAATAAAACTAATACCTCACAGTAAAATTGAAAAAGGATGTCGGCCTATGTTACTTTGTCAAATTTGTGACTTGGTTTATTATAATGGAAGCATCATGCATGAATAAAATTATAAAATTTAATTTTTAACAAATTAAATATTGAAGGGTAAAATTAAAAAAAAATATTATAAAAAAGGATTAAAAAAAATAATAGCAATTTGAATAACAAGGATAAAAAATCAAAATACAAAATAAAATGAGAGCAACTATAAATCTTAGATTGAAGGCTGAAACCAAAAAAAAACTTAAACAAAACGATAGAAAAATTAAATCGTGTCAGCTGTTTTTTTTAGAGAACCACTAGATCAGTACATTGCAGAGGTTAATCGGAAGGTGAAGGTATTAGAGAATCCGTCCTCCATGAGGGAAGAAATCAAAGCACTGGATGTAGTTCGAGTAAAAGCCGATTCTTTGAAACTTTTTCTTTAATCTGGTGATAGAAGGAAGGATCTTCAAGTAAGACGAAGGATTGCTTACGTGAATCAATGGCTGAATCATAAGACGGGGAGTGTTAATAGTGGAGACTCGGAGTCAGAGGAGCTTGTGTTGGCTAAGTTAGTAGCTTGCTAGTCTTCAGAGAAAAAACAAGTCTGCAATTTTCCCAGAAAAGCATGAACAGGGAAGATAAAAACACTGCAGAAAAAAAAAATTATTTCCCTCATTCATCTCGAGAACATCTATCTATATCTATACAAAAAAGCAACACATCTCAGCCTTACATTTTTTCATCTTAATCACCTTTTCATCTCATCAATTGCTGTTCAGGTGGCAAAAATGGAAAAGAAGCTGTTCATCTTCATCACGCTGCGGCTTATTTTGATATGATTGTATGGATGATTTAATGCCCATCATGAATGGAATTGTGGTATGCCAGTGGGATTTCAGAGAGTTAATTCCTTGTTTTAATATGTAAGAAAGAAATCATTCAAGATTACAGTTTTGCACGAAGAACTGCATTAGAAACATCTACTTGATAGAGTGGGATGGCAGCGATGTACCCACAAAAACGTTGAAGTATCTGCTTGCTCGATGGATTTTGAGATATATATTGCTCATCGAGTGAACTAAACTATTGCCAGTCATATTTAACCATCTCTCGACCTCCTTTAACCTCAATATCTCACCAACATGTGACCTTAACTGCTTCTCTCCTAGTCCTTGCTGACAGGAAAAGAAAGTTGTTTAAAAGAACTAACTTTGGCGCTTCTCTCTCTCTCTCTCTCTCTCTCTTCACCAACTCATTCACTTTTCTTGCCATCCTCTCAGTTTCTCTCTCTTAAAATCAAGAAACCATTGATTCATCAATGGCTGTCGAGCCAATAACATCACCAACGGAGCCTATGATGACTGGTCAAGTTTCAGATGAGGAAGATAGCACTCAATTCGAACGAACCATTGATGAATCAATGGCTGTCGAACCAATAACACCACCAACGGAGCCTATGATGACAAGTCAACTTTCAGATGAGGAAGATAGCACTCAATTCGAACGAAACAGCGATGAACCAATGGCTGTCGAACCAATAACACCACAGACGGAGCCTATGATGGCAAGTCAACTTTCAGATGAGGAAGATAGCACTCAATTCGAAAGAAACAGCGATGAACCAATGGCTGTCGAACCAATAACACCACAGACGGAGCCTATGATGGCAAGTCAACTTTCAGATGAGGAAGATAGCACTCAAATTGAACAAGAAATTAAGGCTTTATTTGCTATACTGGATAATCAAATCACAAATTTGGAAGGAAAGTTGACTGATGCCAAGTCATCCAAGGAAAACATTGAAGCACTTCTTGGAAAAGCAATTCCATTGCTGATTGATGAAGTCAAGATCAAAGAAGAAGATAGTGAGGATAAATGGTTCAGAAAGAGGGATGCTATGGTGGCTCCGTCCAATCTTACAGGAAACAATACTGATTTCCAGCAAATTCTGATTCTAGATAGAAAACTGGATCACTACATGGCAAAGGTGGATCAAGAGTTGCATTTATTAGAGAAGATATCCTCCAGGGAAGAAATCAATAGAGATCGAGAAGAAGCCACGACTTTGAAACTTACTCTTGAAATTTGTGATACAAGGAACGATCTTGAAGTGGGATCGTTGGTTGCTTATACGAACCAATGGTTGAATGATCAGAAGACACAGAGTATTGAAAGTGGAGACAGAAAAGGGTATGTGTGAAACTTTTTTCTGAGAATTATTGTCTTGAGATATTGCTTAATGAATTATTTTCTTAAAATGTACATTAAAGATCAATTGCTATCGTTCTTTTTCATGTTTACAGCAACAGTTTCTCGGTACTTGTTGTCCATGACAGTCGTGATCTTCGAGAAACCCGCCAGAGGCTCCTGGTGTTGCTCGGGTATCAAAAGAAGCTTCAAATGGATGTTTCAGTGGCCAAAAATGGAAAAGAAGCTGTTTATCTTCATCTTGCTGGGGCTTCCTTTGATATGATTATCATGGATGACCGGATGCCCTTCATGGATGGAATTGAGGTTTGTATTTTGCCATCGAGCTTAATTAAGAAAGTCTCTGAATATTTGATCATTATATATATAGACCATTACTGCCAGACTCAGATCGTGATAAAGAATCTCTCTGTTTATTTATTTTTCTTTTGTTGATAGGTCAGAATATAATTAGGGCAACAAATTTGTACAAATTCTGCAAATGACCACCGACATTTTTGCTCATCTGTTAGGCAACAAAGCTGTTACGCAGGATGGGTGTTGACAGCCATATTGTTGGTGTCACTCGTGAGTTTAAGCGACTAGCTTTCATGGACTCAGGCGCCGACAGCTGCATTATAAAGCCACTGACTCTTGGAAAGCTCACTGCTGTCTTCCCGTGATGAACTTCTGAGTCTAATTGACTTGATCCGAGTTGATTTTTTCTTGTATTGTTCTTAGATGTAGAGATCATGAACTCCATGAATAAAGTTTCGGAGTAGCTAGCAATGCTATGAGGATAAAATGAATATTGTTAGCATGTCAAACTGGCTGGCAAGTGTTTATTAGCTTAATTGTAGAAGGAAAGGACAGAAGTGGAGGAAATTCTAGTGTTAGATTCCTGATCTGATGTTTGATCAGTCAGCTTGTCAGTGACTTCATGCTTAGATTTAGATAGTCCTGCCGAAATCATACCATGAGGATCAAATCTGTGGACAAAAAATGACCCGTGCAAGTTTTGGCCAATATTAACAGAGCATGCATTCTCCTGGAAAATCATCTGTTGCAGCTTTTGGTACGTAACATCTTGGTTTTGGGGGGTATATACAAGCACATCTACTTGAACAAGGATGCACAGCAACAATCCAAGCAGTACAAATTATGATGACACACTAGTTGATTAGGATTCAGGATATCAACAAGATTGGCCACGATTGTGCGGCAGCACCCAGGGCATACCAGCTTATGTTCTCAACTAAAGCCAAATAAATAGTCTACCAAAACATACATGATAATCAACATCAAATCCCTGAGATAAAAAACTCTTATTGAACTAGTTTAGTTCGAAGTGCGACAATCAGCAGCCCAGGCATTTACCAGACATGCAAGCTATCAGCAATACTATCAGAGTCCCATCATTTACAAGGCAGGCTTCAGTATCTACCAACCGGGTTCAAGTGGACACAAAAACAAATATCCACTTGAAAAGGGGTAGAACACTTATCCTAGTTCTTTTGGGATATTGGCGAGTTAGTATAGTAGTGCATGTAGTGTGGAGAAAATTACAAATTATTGCGTCATACAAATTCTGGAAATTTAAAGTTGAGTCTAATTCGTAATGTTGCTAGACTGGCTCAATAAAAAAGTGGTAATCTTTGCTCTCCCGAGGCATACGAAATGATACTCCTCTTGAGCGGCGAAATAAAGTGTGCCCCATGAAATGCAGCAGCACGTAGTATATTTAGAGGGCCGAAATCAATGGAGTATGCCTTCTGAAAGCCATCTAGAATAGCCATCATAGTCATGTTTGCAAGTTTTCTCTCTGCTTCATATTTTTTCAACAACGATACCTGCATAAAGCAAATCAATTTTACATCAGCAAACATTACCAATTAAGATATACCATCATGAAAGACAACTAGGCCAAAACTTGACATCCCATCACAAACTATGCTGTCTATATATATATGTACATTATATAGCTCATTTGTGTCATTGTGGACAGCTGGCTATCTTCCTATTGTGCAGATTTCCTATTGTGCAGATTGTTTCCTATTTCTACATTTCCTATTCTGTATAGATAAGCATCATTATGTGTCAGATTTTGGTTTACATGTATAGGACTAGAATCATGGACTCTGATTTACTTTCCATAGATAGTTCTCTTGTACATTCTATATAAACATTCAGAAATCAAAGACTAAGGATAGACAAATTCAGACAATCCTTTGAGCTATTTTGACAATTTGTTAGGAAAGTGATGGTGTACATCCACCGGAATCATGTTTAACAGTAGGATATTGGAGTGCTCAATTCTGTAAAATGTATGAACGCCTGGCCTTTTTGGCAACTTGCAAAGCGGATTTCTCGGGTCGAATCACTTCTATCTAGTATACTTTTTCTTCAAGAAATGAGCAGCTCAATCATTTTTCTTTTTTATTAATTCTGCAGCTTAGATAAGGAAGGCACTGAATAGTTTTCGTGGAAAAGTACAAATCTGCCATGACAGATTTTCTTTCCCCGAGTGACATGGACCAATCCACCCTAGTATTTTAACAGAATATTTTAGATAAAGCACAAAGTCTGTTAGAAATAATACCCACAAAGAAATCATCTATTTTTATATCCAAGTTGATTACTAGTGATAATTTTTCTTATCATGTAGAATGATCAATAAATGCAACAACATGGCCATCATGAGGATATGCATCATCACTAGCTAGAAACTCAGTAACAAAACCAATCCAATGTAATCCGTAAAAAAGCCATCAAGAACTAACTTCCAAGGCAAGGGTGAAAATGCAAAATATAGAATGTAATTATGGCTAAATACCCTGGAAAAAAAAAACACGCCACAAGGAAAAGTGATCCAGTTTTTATTACATTAGTTGTTTGACATGGTATTTAAGGCAATTGATATTTCAACAGTGTAGATTATTGAAGAATATAAGCAAGTGTATGGTGATAAATAACTACTCCAAGTACAATTAAGAAACTCAGAAGATGACATACCTCCCCAATGTCCATGCCCACAGCAATTCCTTCAGCAATGATTCTTGAAAGAGCAAATGCATCTCCAAAACCCAAATTAACTCCCTGGCCAGCTAAAGGATGAACTGTGTGTGCCGCATCACCAATCAGAACAACACGCTTTGATGCATATTCATTTGCATGCATTAAAGACAATGGAAATGCCATCCTCTCAGATGCCAACTTGACCACTTTTGGTGGAATTTCAAAAGACTCATTAGCTGATATTGTCACATTTCCTCTGAGCCATGAAAACATGCCTGCACTACCTGGTAGACTTGACTTAGGATGACCACCATATCCATAATCCAGAGCATGATTTACCGCTTTCACAAAATCATCCTCTTTCACTGATTTAAAATCAGATGACTCCTCTGGGTTCATGGTCCAAACAATATTGCTGAATTTGTCTCCAATTGGCAGAAGTGCAATTGGACCTGCTGGAAGAAACCGTTGCCAGGCGCAATAATTTTCTACTGAATGTTCTACAGTGCATATTACCGCATTCTGCGAGTATTTCCACCCAGTTGTTTTAAATCCTGCGAGCTCTCGGACTTGTGACTTTCCACCATCAGATCCAACCTATGACGAATGCAAAATAACTCAATACTGATCAGTTTGTTATTCACAAAAAAACATTTTCTAGTGGCTCGTCTAAAATTGCAAATCTTTCATTCTAACATATTTTAAAGGTATAACATAACTTCATCAGTGCAAGTTAAATTACCACCAACTTTGCATAAAGGCTGTTTCCATCACTAAGTCCCAGCTTCGCTAAACTTCCCCTGGCATATGACGCTTCTGTTGGGGCTGTACTGTCCACCACTATGGATGATGAGCTTGGATTTAGAGACATTGAAGTTAATCTAGAATGGTATATTGTCTTTTGGAAATCTGTGTCCTGTACGATCAACTTTTTAGTATCAGAAATCACAAAAGAGAGCATTTCTTTAGTCATGGAAAGCTATTGGTTTTGTTATTGATATATGAACAAGAAAACTTATATCACTTAATGTCCATCCGGAGATTACATACAGCATAACAGAATCAAAAAGATATGCACATGCACAAGAACAAGATGCATTACCTAGATTATTATCTCACACGTTTATCAGATAATTCACCCTGGAAATGTCAAGGGAACTGATATGAAGAAAGAAAATTTTCTCTTAAGGAATGGCTGTGTTCAGTCAGAGGACAAGGACCTCAAAGGTTATTCCACATCACAAATGCAACACGTAAAGAAAATGAAGTACTAGATAAAGCATGAGAGTTTTCGCAAAAGAGAGATGAAAACACGCATATCCAGTGTTTGAGTAAGACCTGCACCTATAGGAACATAGTACATGTTTATATTTTAATTATTGATGGAAAGAGTATAATTACATTCAGAAATTAAAAGGAGGTAACGAAAAATAGGTGATATTGCTCAGAAAATAAAATATACAATAGGCCCATATAGATTCTGATTAGAATCTACATAATGGTAATAGAATCTATGCAATAGATAACGTATACCATCAACAAATTTAAGGTTCCCATTAGGTATGGCATATAGCATCAACAGATTTAGATTTCCTGTTATGTATGAAGATAAGCAGTTTCGTGTAAAGAATACCTCAATTCTTGATAACAGAGAGCTATGGAGCACCTTATTCTCCACCACACACCTGCATCATGATGAGTCCAAAATCAGCATCGTCTGCGATATCTAACAGCAGGATCACAATATATTTTTCACCTCTACATGTGGCTTACCCTAAAACTTCTTTGTCTACATCTCTTGCATCGTATTTTGTATATCCTAAGCTAGTGTAATCCCAAACCTGCAGAAAATCAAGTGGCAGGCAACCGATGGCATCATATGTTATGTAACAGTACAGTATATATTTCATCGCAGAGGACAAAATCAAGCAATTACAAGATAAAACTTTCTATGCAGCTGCCAATAAGAATAAAAAACATGATAAGAAGAGATAGAAGCATAGAAGTAACAATAAATCACTCTAATGTGAACCAAATTCTGTTATTAAAACTTCCCAAGCCTTGTAAAAAAGTTTTTATTATGCCAAACAGAAGCTACGTATATGCCAGAACGCATCAAATTCATAAGTCCAATTAAAATGCATCGGCAATGTTAGTAACTCAAGATTTGAAACAGACTATGTCAACTATGTGAAACTTAGAAATGCATAAAACAAAAGTGAATAAAACAGTCATCACCTGCATCTTATCAAAATAAGCATGTCGATGTTGTTGAACATATTGCCAGGCACCAGTATCTGCAAAACCATCAATGAAAATCCAAAGATTATGTCTAGTGTCTGTTGCCAAACAGTATGCTAAACATCAGCAGTCTATTGTTGTGGTACTTTCAAGCAACCAATTACCATGCCAAGTCTTCTAGGAAACAAATTATTGTCTTGGTAAAATCAGGTGTTTTTAATTTCATAATACAAGTTTATTCTAAAGCAGTAACGCTATTTATGGATGGAAAAATCAGTCTTGAGGTTTCTGTAACTTCACAGTGTGGGTTGTTAACAAAAAACACAGGAGATACACAATCGTAATACCATTGAAAAAAAAGAAGGTATGTTGCAAGAGGAGTTGCGCGCATCTATTACAATACCTTTGAAAAAAGAAATAGTTGCAGGTGTGACTGTACTGACCCTTGGATCAGGTGGGTCTTCTCTCTTTATGCATGGTTTATTGGCCAAAGCAGGACTGCTATCAATAATGGCAACACGCAAATGCTTCGTCAATGGCGTGGTTGCTGCAAGCAACAAAGTTAATAGCTTGATGAATACAAAACAGAATGCATCAATGAGAAATGACTCATTTATACTACAAGAGCATACAGTATCAAAAGCCATTGACAAGAAAGCTCCTGTCTTTTCCATTTGATCTTGTTTGTTTAACCCCAAATCCAAACCCAAACCAACCCAACTTCCAATTGCCAAGCATGGAAGAATAAATGGAGCAGTGACAGCATGATAGTAAACTAGTGCAGATGGGAGGAAAAAAAGCCTACCCAAGGAACAAGCTAGGGCCATGCCAACCATGCCTCCCCCAACAATAGCAATGTCATATGGTTGAACATTGCCAGTAAGACTCAGGTTGGCATCACTCTCCTGCTAAACCAAAACCAAAACAATCAAATCCAATATTGTACCACAAAGATTTAAACTTTACAAGAACCCATTAGCCATTATAGAGAAAAAAAAATATTTTTTGGAAAACATAAGATTGCAAGAGCAAAAATTATAGTAAGAAAAGAGACCCATCAATGCATAACACATGAAAAACACACCTAATACAATTAATAATAAAGGAAACCATTACCTGATTAAATTGGGAAGAAGCAGCAGCAGCGGATGATTTTGCAGCTTCATCACTGCAAAATTGCTTCCTTGAAAGTTTGAATATTTGATGATAAGTAGGAACAACTTTCCTTGCAATCACCCTGTCATTTGTTGAATGTTTTTAAAAAAAGGGAAAAGAGATTTTACTTAATAATAATAAGAATAAGTTAAAAAAATTAATTAAATTAAATAAATAAGAATTTCATCAGAGTTACTTGACATGGGTACCTGTTCATTCTTGCGACTGCAGAATTTCAGCGATCATGAATTTAGAGGAAGGGAGGGAGGGGGTCAGGGGAGGCAAGAAAACAAAGAGTGATATGGGCTGGACGGAGCTGGTCGTAGCTATAAGGGCCAGGTTGGGCTTCGTTTAACTTAACAAAAGAAATTAAAAGACTAGATATGGGCTAAATTACTCAAAACACCATGCTTGGGCAGCTACTGTGAATAATTGTAGAAAGAATGACAGTTGTTTTATGCATTCAAGTAACGCGTTTTTCGAGCTAATCCATCAAAGGCTAAATCCGCCGCCTCCTTTTGTTTTCTTTTTCTTCATTATTTAAAGCATACCTCATTTCCTAATAGGTAGTGAGCAAGGTGTGGTAATCTGTTATTATAATGATTTTTAAAAAATATATGTATAAAAATAATATTTATATTTTTTAAAATATATTTTTAACATTTATGTATAAAAATAATTTAAAAATATAAAAAAAATATTAATACCAATGCTTGAAGGAAAGCTTTTAGGTATTTTTTCTTAGAAATATGTTTGTCTCACTAAGTTTTTAGAATTTTTTTATGATTTTAATTTGAAAGAAAATAAAAACTAAAAAAATATATTTTTCAGTAAAAAATATTTTTAAAAAACATTATATAGTGTGATATTAAATAGGCTTTTAGTGGGCTGATCTAAGATTTGATCAACTTACTCCCTAACTCATGTTAGGCGTAAGAAATAATAATTTAGAGTTGATCTAATCAATCTGACGAGGTAATCTGTATTTTGATTGATTTGGTTAAAACTCTGTTTATATATATATATATATATATATATATATATATATATATATATATATATATAGACAATGCCCCCGCGCTTCGCCGCGGGCGGCACAATATTTTTTTCAATATAAAAAATATTAATTGTGTGTATTTTTTATTATAATATAAATTTAGCTAAAATAATAAATTTGTGCAGAATTCATGTCAAGTGCAAGTTTTTTTATAAAATATATGAATTTATAATCGATATAAATTTATCTGTTTAGTAGTTTCAAACGAAATAATCAGCATAAATTTATCATCATCATTAAAAAAGCAAGAAAACTCGGATATCTGAATTATTAAGTTCACTGTATTAAGATTAGTTCATTTTATAATTATATTTAAATTAAACAAAAATAAAATATAAATTGTGAAAATACATACAATAATCAAATAAAAAAAATAAGTTGTTAATTTTCTATCAACAAAAAAACGAAAACATAGATTGAAAATTCATCCTGATGTTATTGCCATTATTTTTTTTTTTTGAAACTTGTTCAATGCATTAAGAGAGGGAAATATACAATGAAGGAAAGGCCAAGAAAGCCAACAGGACGGCCTGGCAAGGGACAGCCCCCAGCCCTGCCAAAACAAAAGGAACAAGAAACGGCCTAAAGCCTACAACGAACCCCGAAGGGCTACCCGGCCCAGCGCTAAGACTAAACCAAAAAGGCTGAAAACAGCCCTCCCTGAGGACAAAACCAGCCCGCCCAATAGAAGCCGAAGGCCCTTGGAACAACCCAAAGGCACTACACCTCAGACCAGCCCACCACAAAAGGCCAAGCCGCAGCCTGCCCCAAATAGCAGCCATAACTGGCTCATGGGCCAGGCCCGACAGAACTACTCCTCCAGCAGCCTTCTCCCACAATCCATCCAACTCTCACGGAATATTCCAGCGACTTCGAAGGGATTCCGGCATCTCGTCTCTCTCACGTAAGGTGCCCAGTTTATCCCTTATCAAATTTGTGATGTCTTCAATCATCTTCTGCGGAGTACCAAAGTGTTGATCGTGGAAGCGTCTGTTACGCTCTTGCCACAGACAGTAGATCGTGGCCCCCAACAGTAGCCCCATCATTTTTGTTTGAACACCAGAGTTGTACTCAGTAGATGCCCAATCCCAAGCCTCCATCCACGGAATCGTTGGCCAGTGAACCTGAGCCTTCAGAAGCAGCGCTTGCCAGACCATCTGGGAATACCTGCATTGAAAGAAGAGGTGGTTGTGATTCTCTTCATGAGTGCGACAAAGGAGACAGGGAGGTTGAGGCAAAGGTTGGTTGTGCATCCTGTCTATAGTCCTCAAACGGCACTTTGATGCCAGCCACAGTACAAAGGCATGGCGAGGGATGTGCCATTTGTGCCAAATGAGCTTTCCCCCACCATCTTGAGGCCCTGCAATTCTGATATTATCCCACACAGAATGGATCGTGCAAACTCCAGTGGCACTAAGCTCCCAGCAATGCTCATCTTCCTGCTCACTGTTAGGCTGGAAAGCAATTGAATCCCACGTGGCTTGAAGCTGATTGTCACCCACCGGGAAATTCCAATTATTCCCCTCAATTATGGCCGAGACTCTAGCCTGCCAAGGAAACCCAGTCGAAGTGAGGGCTCTCATAGGAAATAGATCACAGAACCTCAACCCTCCAGGCAACCAGTAATCTAGCCAGAGATATGTATTCTGCCCATTCCCAATAATGTTGGTTATTTTCCCACGCACTAAATCCCTTGTCTGAAGAACCTTTCGCCATCCCCATGTTGGTTTGGAGGGCATAGGGACTGCCCATAAGGATCTCCCCTTCAACAAATAAGAGTTGACCCAGGAGACATAGATGGACTCCTTGTTGGTCAATATGTTCCAAATTTGCTTTATTATTGCAGCAGTGTTCCAGTCTTGTATCCGCTTGATACCCAAACCTCCTTCACTGAACGGACAACAAATGTCTTTCCAGGCCACCTTTGCATCTCCTCTAGTCAATGTGACCCCACCCCAAAGGAAATTCCTCAAGATTTTTTCTATTTGCTTGGTTACGTGAACTGACAACATGAATTTTGAAGCCCAATAAACCTGAATAGAAAAAAGGACTGCTTTGATTAGCTGTAACCTACCAGCATATGAGAGCACTGAGGATGTCCACAACTTAACCCTGGCTGTGATACGCTCCACTAAAGGCAAACAGTGCACCTTATTTAGACGAGAAGTGATCAGGGGCACCCCTAAGTACTTCACTGGCAAATGTCTCCTTTGGTTGCCAAGCCTAGCAACAATGGCATCTGAATCCTCAGGATCAATGCCTGCAGTAAATAAATTACTCTTGGTATGATTAATGGACAACCCCGATAAATGCGTAAAGGCATCCATGGAATCCTTTACCACACCAACCGACTGAACATCTCCATAACAGAAAAGCATTAAATCATCCGCAAAGCTGAGATGAGTTATTTTATTTTTGCTGCAACGCCAGTGGTATCGATACTGACTAGAAGCGGTTAACTTCCGCATAATGCCTGATAACCCTTCCATAGCCAATATAAACAGATAAGGAGATAACGGGTCCCCTTGCCGTAAACCCCTAGTCGATTTGAAGTACCCAAACAGACCTCCATTCATCCCAATAGAATAATAAGGAGAGGTAATGCATGTTTTGATCCAAGCCACCATGATCTCAGGGATCTTAATAGCTTCAAGAGCAGCAACAATAAAATCCCAATTGACGGTGTCAAACGCTTTCCGCAGGTCAACTTTGATCGCACATCTCGCAGGCCCCCGATCAAGGTGATAATTATGAACCAACTCCTGAGACAATTGGATCGCATCATTAATGTTTCGCCCCGCAATAAAAGCAGTTTGCTCCTCACCAATAACCTGAGCCAGACAACCCTGCAATCTATTAACCAGCACTTTAGAGATGCATTTGTAAATAACATTACAGCAAGAGATTGGCCTGAAGTCATCAAGGCAATTTGGACTCTCTGTTTTTGGAACCAATGCTATCCTCGTGGAATTGACACACCGAGGCAAATGATTGTGAGAAAAGAAATTCTTTACTGCTGCCACAAAATCTGCCCCTATAGTAGTCCAAGCCTTTTTGAAGAAAAAACTGGTGTACCTGTCCGGCCCTGGAGCCTTATCGTATGGGATGGAGAAAAGGGCGTCCTTAATTTCCTTATCCGAAACAGGGATTATCAATGATTCCTGATCTTGCACCGAAATGGCCTTGTTATAATACTCCCCCAGGTTCAATCCTTGAGCTGGTCTAGTACCCCGAAGAATAGACTTGTAGTATTGAATAGCAAGATCACCCATTTCTTTCCTGCCAGTATACACCACACCATTCCCATCCTGAAGCCGATGGATAGCATTCCTTGAGTTCCTGTGCATGAGGGAGTTATGGAAAAATTTTGTGTTATGATCACCCAAAGATAACCATTGCACACGAGATCTCTGCTTGTAGAAGGCTTCCTCTTCTCGGCATAAAGTCCAGTACAAACCAGCCCTCTCCCGTTCAATCTCCCTAAACCTGACGCTTGAAGGGTCCAAATCCAGCTGGTGCTGGGCCTCGGTCCAAGCTGATTTGGCCTTATAAACCCGAAAAGAAATATGGCTTGTGCACCGAAGGTGCTTGTTCCTCAAGAGCTGCTTAAGCTTGGCCAATTTTGTAGTCAAACGGAACATTGGGTTGCCAGGAATAGATTCCCCCCAAACCCTTTGGACAATTTCATGGAAATCCCCATGCTCAGCCCACTGGTTCATGAACTTAAAGGAAAGCCTCTCCCTAAGCTTCGGACCATTTAAGGTCATGATCATGGCACTGTGATCAGATTGATGCCGAGGAAGAAACTGAACCCTTGCAGTAGGCCATGCAGTTAAAAGAGGCAAATTCCCGAAGACCCAGTCCAGCTTTCTCATAATAGTGTTAGCCCCTAATTGCCCATTATGCCAGCTCATACGAAAACCATTATAAGGAACTTGCTGGAGGGATGATTGAGCAATACAAGTGGGGAAATCCTCATGATGCCGCTGCCAATCACTTGCACCCCCACTCCTGTCACTAGGACGCATAACTGCATTGAAATCCCCCATAATAGCCCAAGGGATAAATTTGTTCTCCTCACTAGTACGCTGAATATAATCCCACAAAACAGTTCTCTCCCCATAGTTGTTGAACCCATAAACAAAAGTCACACGAGTTCCTGAGAAAGTGTGAGGATTCAAAAGCTCACAAGTTATCCATTGAGCCGAAGACTCAATACGCCTGAGCTGAAATTGACTGGCATTCCACCCCACAATGATTCGACCATTATGATGGTCCTTAATATTAGTCCAAGCATCCCAACCGAGAGGAAGGATTTTTGGTAGCACTGCTTCCATATTAGAAGCTTCAATCCTGGTTTCTAATAACCCAAAAATATCTAATTTATGGTGATCGATCCACTTTTGAACAGCGTGGTGTTTGTGAGTATTATTGGCTCCCCTAATATTCCAGGTTCCGATAACAACCATTATTAATATTATTTGAGAAAAATCTGACCTAATGGAGGCGACTCGCCTCCTTCTTCTTCTTCCCTTTACGCCGCTTGGCCTTTGGAGATGGTCTGTTAGAACCATTTTGACTTGTCGATGGCTTGCCACACATGCTACTGCCAGCTTCCTCTTCCTCAGTGATGCTAGCAACAGTACAGCTCAAAGAATCCATATTACTGTCCTCGCATTGTGGAAGCTTCCCAGGGTCCCTTGTATGCAACACCCCCTTCCCTTTGTCCTTAGTGGTAGTGTTCAAAGCCCCCTTACTGCCGACTGATGCATTCTCTCCATCTTCTTCACCACTGTTTTCCATTCCCCGTGAGACACTGGGGTGGGTGATTGGAAGCCTTTCATTGGCTGTGTGTTTCACCATTTGCCCATTCTTGGGCCTCTTTTTGTGAGTCCCATGCGAAGAGACTTCGTTACTGTCTCCCTTTTCACCATTATTTGAAGTTGCCACCTTCGTGTCAATGAGGGCTAGATCAGTTACCACAAGCTTTTCTATGGGCCCCTCACCTGGCGTTTGAATCTCTTCTGCAGTTTTCACCTTGCCCACTTCATCAATGTTCCCAGCAGCCTCCTGCATCTTGCAAGAATGCCCAAACACTTTGCATGTGGCACACCGAGATGGCTTCCACTCATAGTCTACTTCCACTGTGACTGGTTCTTCGCTAAGAGAGCTTGCGACCTTGAAGCTATGCACTGGGGGCAGGGAAGCTTTCAATTCTATGCAAACCCTTGCATACTCCAACCTATTGCACTGAAGGGTGGCCTCATCACACGCCAATGGTGTCCCCACCATACTCGCCGCCAGGCTTAAACCATGTTTATTCCACAGAGGGAAAGGCAGCCCTTTCAATCGAGCCCAGACTGGTAAGGAGGTGATTTTATTTTTATCAAACTGAAAACATGGATGCCATTTTTGAAGAAGAATAGTCTTCCCTCCAAATAACCATGGACCTTTGGCTAGGACCTCTTCAATGGCCTCTTCTGTTGGGAACCGAAAGACCATGAAGCCATTGTCAAGGACTGTAATTTTCTCCAGACCATATTTCTTCCATGCCCTATTCGCGATAGACTGGATAGCATAAAAAGGCATCTTGTAGCTGATGAAGAACCCTATCATGCTGCGCCGCCAACTGTCAACATTGGCCATCACCATGTCTTTTGGGATTTGCAAGATACTTCCCGTTGGTTGCCGTTCCAAACGCTCAAGCTGGCACCTTGTAGTGTTGTCTGAGACACGCACCTTCTCGGCCCAAGAGCTAGTCTTAGTTTGTTGGGGGTTGCGCTCGGTTGCCATTGTTGAAAACGGCTGAAAAGCTTGGATCTAGTTTTTGTTTGGCTGTGTTTGCACAAGGGATGTCTGGGAAAAAAGGTTATTTTGTCGTTCTTGGTTCTTGGGAATTTGTGGCTGCTAGTTTGAATTTTTTTTAAATCTAGGTGGGGCTGTTATTGCCATTATCATTGCTATTAAAGCTAAAATTATTACTAACATTACTGCCAAAACAATTAAAATAATTAAATTTCCATGAAAAATAAAATAAAATAAAAAGCAAAAGATTTTTTATAAAAAAAAAATCATATAAAAAATAACTAAAATTATCATTATTATTGCATAAATAATAAAATCATAAAAATCATATAATCTAAAGAACAAATAAAGAAACAGAAAATAAAAAAAAATGAATAAAGGGAAAAATAGAGTAATATTACTTTTAAAATGATCACCGATATAAATTAAAATTTCAGGAAAATCTTTAAAAAAATCAAAAGATTTTTATAAAAAAAATAATCACTAAAATTATTATTATTATTGATTCGGAGATTAGTGAACAAAAAAAACGTACAAGGAAAAAAAATAAAAAAAAAAAAAAATTGGTTCGGAGATTAGTCATGGTGTGTCCACGCTGGCCTGGACACCTCGATTATCAAAATACAGATTTGGTCCGAGGAGTAGTGGTGGTGCACTTGAAATGGCCCGGAGATCGTGGTTATAAAAAAAATATATAAGTGAAAAAAAAGAGCTTAAGCTGGCTGAGAGATCATGGTTACAAAAAAATATATAAGCGAAAGAAAACAAAAAAAAAAGTATAAGCGTGAAAGCACTGTAGCAATCCATATTATTTTTGAAAAAATTCAGCCCAAGAATTAGTCGTGGTGTGCTTAAGCTGGTCGGAGATCCCGATTATTAAAAAACAAAAAACCAAAAAAATATATAAGTAGAAAAAAAATATAATAATAATAAAGTAAAAAATACAAAAAAAGAAGAAGCAAAAAACGGAGGAAAAAAAGAAGAAAAAGAATAATTAGGAAAAAAAGCAAAAAAAAACAAGAAGAAGAAGAAACGAAAAAAAAAGAGAAAAAAAACGCTAAGTAGAAAAAAAAAAGCAAAAAAAAAAAAATTGTTGCCATCCACAGTGCACTGGTGCACAGTGAATTGGCGATGACTTTTATATATATAGTAACTAGACAATGCCCCGCGCTTCGCCGCGGGTGGCATAATATTTTTTTCAATGTAAAAAATATTAATTGTGTGTATTTTTTATTATAATATAAATTTAGCTAAAATAATAAATCTGTGCAGAATTCAAGTCAAGTGCAAGTTTTTTATAAAATATATGAATTTAAAATCGATATAAATTTATTTGTTTAGTAGTTTCAAATGAAATAACCAGCATAAATTTATCATCATCATTAAAAAAGCAAGAAAACTCGGATATCTGAATTATTAAGTTCACTGTATTAAGATTAGTTCATTTTATAATTCAATTTAAATCAAACAAAAATAAAATATAAATTGTGAAAATACCTACAATAATCAAATAAAAAAATAAGTTGTTAATTTTCTATCAACAAAAAGACGAAAACATAGATTGAAAATTCATCCTAACGTTATTGCCATTATCATTGCTATTAAAGTTAAAATTATTACTAACATTACTGCCAAAACAATTAAAATAATTAAATTTCCATGAAAAAAAAAGCAAAAGATTTTTATAAAAAAAAATAACTAAAATTATCATTATTATTGCATAAATAATAAAATCATAAAAATCATATAATCTAAAGAACAAATAAAGAAACATAAAACAAACAAAAAAAAACGAATAAAGGGAAAAATAGAGTAATATTACTTTTAAAATGATCACTGATATAAATTAAAATTTCAGGAAAATCTTTAAAAAAAATCAAAAGATTTTTATAAAAAAATAATCACTAAAATTATCATTATTATTGCGCAAATAATAAAATTATAAAAATCATCTAATCCAAAGAACAAATAAAAATAAAAGTTAACAAAAAAATGTATAAGGAAAAAAATAAAAAATAATAATAAATTGTTTCGGAGATTAGTCATGGTGTGAACACACTGGCCTGGACAACCCGATTATCAAAATACAGATTTGGTCCGAGGAGTAGTGGTGGTGCACTTGAGCTGGGCTGGAGATCGTGGTTATAAAAAAATATATAAGTGAAAAAAAAAGCTTCAGCTGGCTGAGAGACCATGGTTACAAAAAAATATATAAACGAAAGAAAACAAAAAAAAGTATAAGCGTGAAAGCACTGTAGCAATCCATATTGTTTTTTAAAAAATTCGGCTCAAGAATTAGTCGTGGTGTGCTTAAGCCAGTCGGAGAACCCGGTTATAAAAAAAATGTATAAGTGAATAAAAAAAAGTATAAAAAAAGGAAAGAAATATACCAGCAGGAAAGCATTTTAGAAAAAAAATGTGGGTCCTGGGATTGTCGTGGTATGCATAAGTTGCCCTGAACACCCTGGTTATCAAAAAAATTTGGATATGAAGATTAATCGTGGTGCATTTAAGCGGGTTCGGACACCCCGATTATTAAAAAACAAAAAAACAAAAAAATATATAAGTAGAAAAAAAAAATATATATATATATATATAATAAGAAAAAATATAAAAATAATAAGGAAAAAATACAAAAAAAAAGGCAAAAAAAGAAGAAGGAAAAAACGGAGGAAAAAACAGAAGAAAAAAAATAATTAGGAAAAAAAAGAAAAAAAAAGAAAAAAGAAGAAACGAATAAAAAGAGGAGTGTAATCATAAAATAAAAAGCAAAAAAAAACAACAGAAAAAAAAAAAAAAAACGTGAGCAGAAAAAAAAGAAGCAAAAAAAGCAAAAAAAAAAAAAATAACTACTGTTGCAATCCACAGTGCACTGTGTCTGTGTGCACAGTGCTGGATGCACAGTGAAAACACCACGGCATTTATATATATAGTAATATTAAACAACATGATTTTTTTAAGAACAAATATTAAAATATAACCTAAGTGCCATACCAAGTTATTTTCTAGGTCAAATTTACCATTTAAACACCTTCTTAATTTAGCTAACCAAAGAAATGACATGTATATACTAAAAATATACTATTTTTCATGGTTTGACTCGAAATCCAATTTTAATCATCAATAATTTAACTCTACAACTCTATGGCCACTCCACACGTTTTATTTGCGTGTTTATTTTGGTGTTTTCCAGCTAATCCTTAGGTATAGGCTCGTGAGGCTCATCGAGAGTAAGTTTACCGTTCCTGATTTAGTTTTTTTTTTTTTAAATCATATATATATTTTTTTAAATCATATATATATATATATATATCAAGATTATAAGATTTATGAAAACAAATACTTTTCTCAGTTTTTATAATGATTGATTTTAATAAAATTCCAATCAACAAGTTGGAAAATATATGGCATTTGCTAACCAGGCTGATCCATGGGTTTAATTAACCCTATTTGACATTCTGTTTCATATGGTTTTTGAAAAAAATAAAAATAAAAGTATTTTTTATTTTAAATTAAATTATTTTAGTGTTTTTAGAACATTTTTATGTACTAATATTAAAAATAATTTTTAAATTTTTAAAAATAAAAACTATTTCAATATATTTCTAAATAAAAAATAATTTCAACTACACTTCCAAATAGAAACATCTTCTCAAAAAGTTTTGGGCTAATGAAAATCTAAAATCTTTTTATTTATTTATTTTTGTGTGTGTGGCTCGAGATTTTCTATCTTATGGTGAATGGTCTCTTCTCTTTAAGCGCGATTGTGATCTAAACCAATAAAAAGAAAAATAAATAAATTGGTCAGTTTTTGCCTTCATGACATAAATTATATAACGACAAAAGATAAATTTTGTCAGTTTTTTAAGCAAAAGGTCCATTTGCTAGTGAAAGCTCGCCGGCCTCCAAACACTGTATAGTCTATTTCTTGAGTACTTGCAAAGTGTTGTTACATAATTTCTGAAGAAAAAAAAAAGATTTTTTATTAGGTTCGTGTAGATGTTAATAATAATTTTTTTAAAAAAGAAAGTACTTAAAAAAAACCCATTATTATAATACAAAATACTACTTTAATTACTTACAACCTAGCTTGATTGAAAGTGTATTTGAGGTTGTTTTTTAAAATATTTTTTATTCAGAAATGCATCAAAATAATTTTTATTTTATTTTTTAAAAAATTATTTTTGATATCAGCACATCAAAATAATCTAAAAACACACAAAAAAATAATTTAAAATAAAAAAAATTATTTTTTTAAAAAACAATCTTGAAACACCACATCGATATGTTATAAGGCTTGAGTTAAGATTGAGGTCGAGCTCCAGCCAAAGTAATTGCAAGAAAAAGGTATAAGTGGTGATACTGCTACTGCATTACAAATCACTACTTCTCCCTGCTGATGGATGTGAATGCGCTGAATTGTTCGCCTGATACAAACAAGGAAATGTGCCCTACTAGCCCGAGACGACAAAACCAATATTGGACCATAATTATATCAAGTGAACATCATAGCTATTAGCTAGCTAATCCAAGATTCCGTGCTCCCTTCCGAATGATAATGGCATTTGGCATGGAAGAACTCGCTCGTCACTGTTTCTGCAATCCAGCTAGCTATGCAACAGGGTAAGAAGAAGGGAGGGGAAAGTGTTTGAAATGATGTTTACAGGGCACAGATATTAACCCTCTCAAGCCTCTGTAAAATAAGTTATTTCGCCTGAAATCTTAAGCTATTAGATGAGCTTATAGAATAAAATGAGCGTGGTAAGATTTGAACTCATGACCGCTAAGTAAACAAAGTTCCGATACCATATTAAAAGATTGTCTCAATTATATCATTCTGTAACCGAGTCAGAATATTGCAAACAAAAAGAAGATCTTGTGACTCTCTTTATAATCATCGTCTCCACTGATCACCTGTCGCATGCCCCATGGCCTCGATCGCGCGATGTAGTAGAAAGATTACACGTCCATTTCCAACTGTAAACAAGCAATGAATAATATGTATCCCCACAGACACACACACAGTCAAAAGTAAAAGAAAAAACATGAACCGCATCTTTCTTGTTTCACCCGAACTCACCACAGCACAATGATGAGTGCTGAGAAGAAAAGCCAAAGGATAATAAACAAGTCTGAGTGGTGGGTGAGGTAGTCGCCATGATTGTACCTGTGCTTCTATATCCAATCATCTTCTCCCAATTGCCTTGCATATCCCAACACTCACAGCCCCACTTTCAAAAATCAAAATATGTAGCCATTTCCCCACTTTCTTAGATCCAAAGCAATAAACCATAATCATTTAGCGATAACCAAACCCTAGTAGCATCAATATATACAGGCTGATTCCAGACCATTACTGGTGGTGACAGACGCAGCTACAAGGTTTGTTGGATATGCATGGTATATCAATATATAGATAGAGAGAAAATATACAGAGATATATATATCAGGTTTGACCCTATTGACTGTACTCCTGGCGGCCCCAGGGCAGAATAGGTGCACTTCTTTAGTGTGCTCCTGCTATGCACCTTCAGCAAACTTCAACAACAAAGTTGAAGTTTGCAACAACACCACGAAGGGATCCTTGGCAGAAAAGAAAGAAAATGGGGTCATGGAAGAAGCCAGGAATGATGAATCAGTACAGGATCATCAAAAGAGCAATGGTGGGAGAAATAGTGGAAGCTGCAGTACTGCTAGTGGGTCTAATAATGGACCTCACTTAGAAACTTCTCCTCTCAAGAGCACTCTCAAGAAAACTAGCAGTGCTGTAGCTGGGGGAAATCAAGCAAGGAAAGATCGTCAAAAGAGAAAAGTAAGCTGGCCAGATATTGCTCATGGAGCAGATATTGCTCATGTTCTTGAATTCGAATCAAGGTGATTAAAATTAACCATCTCCTCCCTACCATATTTAATTCGCATGATTGGGTTTTGATTGTGTAATTAGATGATGAAAGCCCTGGCCACAGAATGTGTTTTTGATAAGCAAATTATTGCCATTAGAATCTTCAACAGTTATAAGGGTGTTTTCTCTCTCACTTAAAAGAGTTTTTGGGGGCATGCTTGCGTGAACAATTTCTAGAAAATGAAGTGCATGATGGCTTGTTTTTTCCATTTTCAATCTATGCATATATGCCATGTATTTCAAGGTTCACTCTCACTATATTTTCCTTCTCTTTCAAAATGTCACAGCACCTCTGACGATGGAGAACTTGAAGGAGTAAGGAACTCTTGTGTTTGTACAATTCAGTGAACAAGCAATCCAGAGGTACCGCGCACAATTTAATTGCTCTTTACTGATTCAAGGAATATATATCTTCAGGATCATAATATATAAATTGGCAAAACACACACACACACACACACACAGATATCTTGTCAGATCCTTGTAAGAAAAAAATAAAAAAAAACCATTAGTTATAATTATTTTGATTATTGACACAAGAACCAATTAGGTGCATGTCCTTGTTGAGTGCAATTTCATTTGAACGTGGAAGGTGGCTCAAAATATAATCACATACAATGCCTACCGTGAGTTAATAATGCATCTTCCCAGGATATGCAAACTGACCTTTGAAGACTGAGTGTGTTTGTTTACATATTGCAACTATGTTTTTTTTTTTATTATTGTTTTAACTTGTTGATGTTAAAATTAAATTTTCAAAAATATATTATTATATTATATTTTTAAATAAAAAAATAGTTATTACCATGTAATATCAAACACTACCTTTAAAAGTTTTAATGGCCGAAGGCACAATGTGACATTATATAAACATAATGTGATTGTTTGGGAGTGCGGTTGCTTATTTTTGAGAGTATATTTCATTCGAAAATGTATCAAAATGATATTTTTATTTTATTTTTAAAAAATTATTTTTGATAGCAGCACATGAAAATAATCTAAAAATACCAATTTTTTTATTTTAAAATAAAAAAATTCATTTTAAGAAAAAAAAACACTTTTGAAATGCAGTGTTAAACACCGTATCTTAAAAATCACAGGAGAAACAAAACATGGTCAACATGTGGATAGATCTTAAGTTCTTCCTTAATTACCCTAAATACCAGATTTGTGGGGAAGGGGTCTGCATAAACGCCCCGGACTAACACGAAATTGCAATTCAGCCAGCCCTCTCGGGCTAGCCTGATGATGTTAGCTCAAGTTATGGCTTCAATTTAACCAAGGTCTCGAGTTCGAGCCTTGGGTATGCAGCTGCTTTAAAACTCGCTTGGGAGAGCTTTGCCGCCCTTAAGGGTCCTACCCGGCTTGAATCCGGATTAGTCGGCAGTGGCCGGATTACCGGATGGTTTCTACCAAAAAAAGTTATGGCTTCAATGTATGGTCAAAACATGAGTTTAACTCCTTTAGCCATCATCATATGCAAATAGTTTCTCAATTGGGACATGCAATGTGCAAGCTTCGATTGAGATTTCTGTTAGAAAGGGGTGCCTGCTGAAATTCTCTATATATGTTGCTAGAAGCAGATTGCAGGTATAAATGATTAGACCATGAGGATCTTTCTTTCAAACAGAATGCTGGGAGTACCTCATGATCTATATAACAACTTTATCTCTATAAGAATTCCAGGGAGAAATGAAATCTTAAGGCATCTGTACTGTACGTATAGAAGATGTATGTATAGAAGATACATGATGCATGTATGTGTCCCTAAGGGGCACGGTGTGATGGCAAAGAGCTTGTGATCTGCACAGTAGGTCTCGAGTTCGAATCAGGACGTGTACTCTTTTGTAAGAGCCTGGAACAGCTAGGGTTTTACTTTCATATGAATCTACAAAATACGCTTTCATAGATTAAAAAAAGAAGATATAGGGTGCATGTATGTGTATTAAGACACGAGGGACAAGTGAAAACACAGAGCATGTGTAGCTGAAGAAATATGGATGAAGATATAAAATAAATTTCTGTCGCTGATAACTCAATAAATACCATGTAAAATGATCTGCCTCTTATTCTTACAGTTGTCTTTCTTTTTTCCAAAAGTTTCCCACACTGTTTTTCTAACATTTATAACTTCCTCTTCTTACAGATGGATCTCCTGATGATGCAGTTCTTCCAGAATACTTCACAGTATTCACATTCTTGTACTATTTCTTAATATAGAATTAACTCGAGTCTTGTATGACATTGAAGGTAGAAAACATGAGTAGAGAAAACAGAAACTGTTGAAAGAAATAAACCAACCATCCAGGATTCTACGGAAATGGTTCTGTCCAATCGTTTACGTAACGCTTGCCCAAGTTGCACGACCATTGGACCTTGGAAATAGATTTCTAACAAAACCAAGACCAACCAGTCCTTTCGTTGTCATTCTCCCTCTGGAAAAGTTGCCCCTGTATTCAGTCATTAAACTCAATCCAGGGTTTGCCCGATGAGTTAGGTGGATTCATCTGAAATCATTAAGAAAATATAATTCTAAACAACATTATTTCGAAAAATTAAACTGGGGTTTGACAAAAAAAAAAAAACTAAATTAGCTCGGGATTGTTTTTTTTTTATACCCGGCCCTAGCTAACCAAAAGTCTATAATAATGAGCTCTAAATTTATCTTATACATGAACACCTCAAACCTCTTATTCATTACTGATATGAAATTCCCCGCTCGCATGTCTAACTCAACTCCAAATAATTTCTTAATCGGTTTGTGGTGAAAATTTAAAGGTTCAGAAGACACCACTGACCTAGGCTGACGGTGTACGGTGGGAGCTTCGGTCAGTGGGTAGCAGGGGTGGAGCTGGGGGCAACATCGAAGACCAAAGAATTGACTAGAAAGAAAAAGAGATACGGAAACCTCTCTGTACGTGTAGATGAAATGAAAGATGGCAAGTACAAATGAAACTAGCTGATTTTGTCAGTAAGAGTTGAACAAATCAATCACATACAAAGGTGGCGAAACAAATCGATCTAAATGGAGTTAACGTGTTACATGCAACAAAAGCCAAGCAATTGTTGTAAGAAAGAATCACAATTTTCTTCCTTCCCAACCCCCACAATGATGCACCAAATTTTCTCCCAACATGGGGATCCCTTTTTTTTTTTTACTCACAGTATCACAATATCATGGTCTTATAACACACTATTCCCTATTTGGCATCTGCTGATCAGCAGCTCATTTTGCAAGCTAAAACCTCTTTTACATATCGGTTACAATCTCACACAAGCCTTTAATGACCATGATTTCTTGCTTTCTTTGATTTGTTCTTTTCCTGCATCTTCTTCTTCTTTGCTTCAGCTGTAACCCAGGTATAATCTGGAGGAATGGCAAATGTGTCCTGAATGTTTTCTATCCTATTGCTAGAGCCACCAGCAGATGAGCTAGGGCGTTGATAAGGAGCTTTTATCCACTGAAACCAAGATGAAGTTGAGGACTGCATAACCATCGGACTTTCTCGTAATGCAGCAGTAGGACTTGAAGGGGGTGTTGCAAACTCATCCAATGGCTGTAGTTCTTCAAACTTCGTAAATGTGACCAGTACCCTGATTGTGGGAACTACTGGGATAGCAACCTGGATGTAACCAAGAAGCGTTTAGAAAACATATTCAGATATTAACAAAACAATCAGACCAAAGTGTGGTGTAAACAAAGCTACAGGATAAGAATCATAAGCATTGTAAATTTTGAAGTGATTTTTCCCATATCAAATGAAAGCATGTCAGTAAATTTGGAAGGAAAGAATGACACTGAGGTAGTCCAAAACTTTACATAGGTGCAAGGGACTGCTAACAAAATATCCACCAACTCATATTTGTTAAAACTTGGCCAAGAAGCCAAACCAGGTCATTTGGATTTATAGAATCCATATTAATAAGTATGCATAACAATCAGATATATATGCAGTGTTTAGATAATTTATCTGGTGTGGCTGGACACCTGACGGTAAGTGGTAGATGCTCTCTTTCCACAAGGCCAGGTTCAATCCTATTCTGTCATACTTTGGTCTAGTGGCATTTCTAAAAATTGAGCCAAGCAGGCAACTTCTCAAATTCAAATGAAATTCAGCAGAATTGAATTGTTTTTTTCTGTCAAGTTCACTCATAGATGATCCTATCACATACCTAGACTTGCCAAGTGTCTGGTTAACTGGGTTACTGGTTTGACCAGCTAGACAGGGCTGGATGGATATGATAACTATGCTTCTACCTTGCATCCAAAAACAAGAAGCATGTGGCTAGACCAGTAAAAGGAGAGACTAAGCAAGACATGGATATTTGCAAAACCCAAACAACATAATGATACTGATAGCACAGTTTGCAGAAATGCTACCTTTGACTCGCTAAAAAATCCCAGGAATAAGCACAGAAAATTCTTGGGATTTATCATTTAAGGTAAAATCATCACCTTCTTTCATTCTTCGGGCAGTATAAACTGGTATAATAACAATCATTGTGCATTTCAAAACAATAACTTACCTCGTATCACCAGAGCAATTCTTTCACCAACTTCAGTGAAAACCCAAGCCAATATTTATTGAAGATACGAAGGCCAAGCAATTCCATGTTCTTGTGGTTATTCACGACATAGAGGATATTATTTATTGAGTGCATCATGCCAACTAGCCTCTCACAAAGGAGCTAGTCAATTTATCAGCAGATCAATCAAAGGCTAATGAAGAGAATCTCGCATGTTAGGGGTCGGGGTTTACAAACATCAACCGTACATGGTCGTTTCAGCATGGAAAACGCAACACATTAGAGTACTATATTGACTGTATATAATATGTTACACCACACATCACCCCAGGTAATCTTACACCTAAACCAAGACACCATAGCTGGCTGTAACTAAAGTGGAATGAGCTACGCTATTCCTTGACTTTGGTACTCCAACTGGAAAACTTAAAATAAATTACTGAAGCTTGTTTTATAATATTCTAACTGGTATCGGATAAAGAAAACTATTATGGATTTCTCCACCAATTCTTTTTTTCAAGATATTTACACTATACGCTGGCCCTACAGACATATGGGTATTAAAAAAGATGCCAACGGATAGCAGGGTAAAAGGTGTTGCTGGGTGCAATTGTAGAACATTTTCCTTAAAGGGCTAGTGAAGGACCCACAAAGGATTTTAGATAGTTTTACATTAATTATGTTTCCATTGCAAGAATATCTAAATCTTTTGTGGGTCCTTCATCAATAACCACCACACATTTGAAGACTAGTCGGACTGTGATTGAGATAGTGGTAGAGTTAGGAAAAGGAATGCTTGAAGCCAAAAAACAAATTTCGAGTGCTTGGATGTTTTCATGAAGCCAGGGTGCTGGAATGTCAAAGACACTGAAAACCACGATTTTGAGAAAGAAACAATTTGCTACTTTTTAAACCATGGTTTATATGGAAATCAAAGTTTTGGAAATGCAATGCCAAAAATGTGCTCAGAAGTTGTCCTCCATTACAAGGCAAACATTGCATAAGATTAATTCTGCTCTAATATTGAAAATCTAACCACACATAACTGCGCCCACATGGTAACCCAATAAAATGCTTATCTATAATTATGGAAAACATCGTGATTTTATGACCTTCACTCAACATAAATCCCGGGGGCTGGAGATGCAATAGCCTCAAATTAGGTGAAGTTGCTTCAACAACCTATGCCCAAACCTTAGCAAGTCAAAAGCCCCATGCACCATTTATAAGAGAGCACATGAAAAGCTTCTATCTAATATGATTTATATCATCAAATTGATTCAAAAAGTGCACTCAATTTTAAGAAAATTGACAGGAAAAGCCCTATCCGTACCATATAGATCATGGGGTTATTTAGTATAGATGCCATCATACAACCAACCGATACAGAAATCAAAGAGAAAAAATAATTGTGAGGGCAGGGCAGTGGTGTGTGTCTGTGTGATGACAAAATTAAACAGCAAGCTATTGAGCGCCTTGTACTAAAGGAGTTTTATATTGTCAGATTCAACTGGATATAAGAGAAAACATCATACCTTAACTGGAAAGGTTCCCATGGGAAGTTTAGTTGTGAGCAGCTCTCTTAAGCGACGAATTGCCTTAACCTTGTTTGCAAGAATATCAAGCAGTGGAAGAAGTTCTTCAGTTTGCAAAGGGAAGTTTGGAGAAAGCCAAAGAGTAGGTCTTAATCCTTTCTTATACTCATTTTCACGGCCTCCTTCTTTGCGACGATTATTGCTCTCAGAACTCATAGAAGTAGATGCCTTGCTATCTCTCCCTTTCCGATTCTCATCCCTCGAAACAATCTCCACAGAATGTCTTCCTGGTTTAGGCTGACTTTCGGATGGAGAGTCCCCTAGTAAATCACTCACCTTCTCATCCACACAAAGAGAACTTCTTGGTGGAACAATTTTCTTCGGCCCTTCAACTTTAGAATCCCGTTTCCTCCAACCACCAAACCACCCTTTCTTTTCCTGCTTAGTCTCTCCATTTCTACAACCATTTGCATCTTCAACAGGAACCTCCCTGTGCTCATAACAACTATGACGATGTACAATAATCCCATCGCCATTCTCAGAGCTCATCTCTGACGTATCCAATTTAAGAGCAACTTCAAGTTGCTTTCTTTCTTCTTCTGTCAAAATGTCATTGAGCTCCTCACTTTCTGTTTCATTATCATTGCAGGAAGAGAAGAACTCATCATCCGACATAGCCCCTGGGACCTTTCTAGATTTGATGCTAACAACCACATTGTGCATGTCATAGACCTTTGCCTTCCATGAACCCACCATTTCTGTTTTCTCCAGCCGCCTCCATGTCAGCTGTGGCAAAAGAACTGCTTCGGTCACATCTATCCCTGGCCTGAATATATTAGTCTGAGACATTGCGGCCACTTCTTGCCGAACCTCTTCATCAGTTGCCAGAGAACCAGCACCATCCAAAGCATTCATCACCTCTTTATCCTTGTGTGTAATCATGCAAAGCGACCCAGAGGGGACTTTCCCATCCTCGGATCCATCACCAAGGAAAAGAATACTCTGATCTGAACGCTGAATCCTAAAACCATCGAAACCAGCCAAAGTCATATCAGCCCTCAAATTTGCACCTCTCTTCCAGATTTTGTAAGTATCTGAAGGAGCAATCCTCGAGATAAAAGGTATCACAGAACTCTCAAAGTGGAATGTTATTTCCATGTAGAAATCCCTCATCCTTCGCATTGTTCCCACCAAACGAGGCAACCTCCTACACCACTTTGCCCATGCCAATGGCTGGTAATGCCTGACAATAATCATTGCAATCCCTTCTTCTCTATTGCAGATAGCTTCTTGGAGAGCGCTCCATCCCTGCTCATTCTGCAAACTCCAATCTGCACCGGCAACCATAAGCATCTCAGTTGCAGTTTCATCACCCAGTTTGACAGCCAAGTGAAGAGGGGTGTCACGGTACGGTACATCACGCCTATCAATTGCAGTAGCAATAGCCTCAGCCTTCTCTTCCTCAGCCAATGAAATCGCCTCATTCCGAATCTCAGCAGGATTGCAAAGACGGGGAAGGCCAGCTACTATCTTCCTGAGAGTGGCATAATCTTTGGTTGCAATGGCCTTATGCACAGGACTATGGGCATATTTAGAAATGTCAATGCCCGCCATCCCTCAGGAGTATATAAAGATCAACGCAAGTTAAAAATATAAACAAACTCAAAACCTCAATTCAATCATCCAACTATAGAACTCGATAGAGATGACTGATAAGCAATGCCCCGAATTAGAACCTAGAAAGAAAAAAAAAAACACAATCAACCATTTGCAGGTATAAACAACTGACTTTCTGACATGTGAAATTAGGTCCAGTTCATAATTATTCACCAAAAACAGTATAAACTATATCTTGCAAATTTTCCCTGAACAGAATAGGCCTAGTTCATGTTACACCCAGATGGAACAAGAAAACAGCCGAAAAATCATCAAACTTGCAGCAATTATCAGGAAGCAAAACCATAGCAAAAAAAAATAAAAAAATCCAAGAAGCCAAGAAATCTCACCTCCTACTAAGCTTCTTACTCTCTTTGCTCTTCTCCTCCTAAAAGAAACTTAAGTCACCAAAACCCCACCTCTCTCTCTCTCTCTCTAGAGATCCTTGCGATCCAATCCAGATCAGACAAACCTAAAAATATACATGTGAGGGTGTCTGAAGAGAAAAAAAAAAGAGTTCGAAAAAGAACCCAAGAAAGATTGATACTTTATAGTATTAGAAAGGAACATAAGTGGGGAATCTGATAGAAGAAATAGAAAAAAGATGCGAAATTTTTAAGAAAGGAATACAAGAAAGTGGCTGGCAAAAACCCATTATCCAACCAAACCTCCCACAATAAAATAAAATATCGCACAAAGTGTAGACTCTAGAGCTTCTTATATATTGCACACCAAAGAGTTGAAGAATCAAAGTCTAATGACTGCTACAAGTTTGAAACTAAGAACAAGACAAGAGGGTCGATAAATAAATTGTGTATCGATGTTTATTTTGTAGCTTGATAAGGACTAAAGAAGGGGGTAGAACAGGATAGAGTGTTTTTTCCTTTCTTCTTTTTTATGTACTATTGTAAATAAAGATTTGGTTTTTATTTATTTTCAAGAAACATCAGTATACTGGAGTTGTGAGGTAGTTCTTATGAAATTGTTTTTTTTATTTAAAAATATATTATGATATCTTTTTATTTTTTTAAATTATTTTTAATATTAATATGTTAAAATGATTTAAAAATATTAAAAAATAATTGAAGTGAAAAATATTTAAAAAAAATCATTTTAAAAAACAGTGTTAAATAGCAGTAAAAAAAGAAGAGAAGCACGAAGACAGAAATGTGAGGTTTGTCAGTGGAAGGCAGAGTCTAAAATGGAAAGGGCAGCATGTGAGTGTATATTTAATGATTAATGATTTTTTTATATATATAAAAATAAATAAGTTCATATGCAATAATGAAGAGATTTTAATGGGATTGATTGATTGAGCTGTTAGCTGTGATTCGTGGTCCAAAATTGATTTGATGATCTGAGTAATACGATAATGTTGATTTTTTTTTTGGTTTTAAATTATTATTTTTATATTTATAAATTATTTTAATATTCTCATATTAAAAATAAATTTCAAAAAATACAAAATACATATTATTTTAATATATTTTTAAATAAAAAGGAATTTTTAAAGGTTCAGAAGAATATTTGTAGTGATAATATATTTTTTATCAGGAATTATGATTCATTTTGTTTAAAAATTATTTTTAATATAATTAAATGAAAACAATTTAAAAACATCTAAAAATATTTTCTATGAATTCGTGCGAGGAAAACGTCACGTGAATGGTACCTGGGGTGGGTAATGAATCACAAATATCGCTGATCTATTGCAGATTTTTGTATTTGTTGGACCATCATGTGGATCATGTTGGACTAGTATTAATATATCTTCATAAATATCAATTTTCCATATTTTATTCAACTGTGTATACGCGACTTTTGAAAAGCATGCAGGCGATGTTAACATTTTTATTATAATTGAGAAATTATAAATGTGTTCATATGGATCGATAAAATATAAATTGAAAAGTTCATATGTTCATTTAATAAAATAAATAAATAAATAATTAAATTATATGTCTTGATAAATAATATCATTTTTTTAATAAATGCATGCATCCACTACGTTCCTTGTCAAGACATGAAAAATAGACGGGAAATATTAGAGCACAAGTATTTGCATATTCGCATTATGTCATGGCAGCCTATTATATACGATCATTTGTTTGACCTGAGTTGGGTTCTCCCAAGAAGGTTTGTGTTTCGGATTTCGCAGCAGCCTCCTCGCGTTTTCTCCTGTGCTTCTGAGAGAGAAGTTGTAATTTTCATTTAGAAAAGTATATATACAATACAATATTTTATTATTATTTTAAATATTATTACATTAAAATAATCTAAAATTATTTTTTTTAATTATTTTTTTAAATAAAAAAAAGACACCCTCTGAGTCTTGCAATTGACAGCCTAGTTGTTTTCTAGAGAGACATCTAACCAGGAAGTTGCTTGTGTAAGTTTAGGAAAATGTATTTATAGTCTCTTATAGGATGTGATGTGATGTTAAATAATTTAAGATTTATATAGCAGGTCTTGAATTTGAATTAAAATATATATTTTTTATAAGAGCTTTGAGCAATCAGAGTTCTGCTCACTTAGCTGGGTCTATCAAATATATTTCTTGAAAAATAGGATTTTCTCAAATTCAAAAAAATAAATAAAAACATGCATGGATCTTTGTTTTCGTGTTTAACCTGCGCGTTTGGTGGCTTAGAAATAAAGGGGCACATCACCTCCAATCCAAAAACTTAAATTATTGAGTCATTTTTTCAATTAAAAATATTAGAGTTTGATGTCCAAAGCTCGATGATTAGCTCATTTTGATAAACTCTAATATTAGTAGTTTAATTAAAAATACTTATAAAATATTTTATACATCTTGATAAACTCATATATGTCCTCAAGTAATTAAAAAATCTTAAATCAAATTAAAATAAAAAAGTTTCTCGCAGATCTTCGTTTGTATTTGATAACACACAATGCTTTTTTTTAATTAAAATATTTATTTATACTATAAGATCAAAAAATCACTTAAAAAAACCATGAAATCAAACACTTTCATCATCGTTCATCCATGAAAAAAAGAATCTCTCATACCGACCCCCATCGATTCATGTTTTGTAAGGTATTCATCAGCACAGGTAATTTTACCATATGCTTAATCGCAGAGTCTATTATTGTGCTGTGCTGCAAGGAATGCTAATTTTATTTTATTTTTTCAAAACCAATTATTAAATTGATGGAACCGGCCACTTGTTTCGTATAGAATAATCTCCACAAAATTGTTAGGCAAGATAGCACTATGCTGCTCGCATGGCATCTTCTGGGGGAAAAGAGAGAGAGAGGAGGCTACTGTCTTATTGTGGAAATATATAAAGCATGAACTTCTCAATCAAATAAACTAGTAAACGATACCTGAATATGAATCAATCATAAAGAGGTTACTAGTAACTTTCTAGTAAGTCAGTAGCAAGAACTTGAAATTAAATGATTTGTTCTTTTCTGTAGTTTTAGGTGACCCAGTAATAAAAACTTGGAATTAAAAAGTTTGTTTCTACTGTGATTTCAGGTTCGAGTCTTATAATTATTAAAATATAGTGGTCATTAGAAGTTTACATGGTCATTATCTTCAGAACTCGTGAAATTAATCGAGTTTCACGCAAACTAGTCTGGATATTCACGTTAATAATAATAATAAAAGCTCATGAGTACCACTCTATTGCCATATTATGATTATGCCAAGACCCTTCCATTTTATTTACACATCCATTCTCTGACCTGACCTTGGTGAATGAGTTAATTTATCAGCATGATTTTGTCCCTCCTGAGAGTGATTTCTAATTATTCCCTTCACCATATCCTTTTCTCGAGCTTTTGGAGGAAGATTGTACTGCAATAAATATAAAGCACCACGCCACCGGCCCCCACAAAAAGTTATTAAAGAAATGTTGCCTGTCGGTGCAACTTGTAATGACAAGTATGAATGTGTATATTGCTTGTATCTCTAACAATCTTTTCTTGTAGTTTGATTTTTCTGAGACAAAAATCTAAATTCGTGTGGTTATGAATAGCATGGTTGTGTGTGGATAGTATTTTAAGATAAAAATAAGGTAAATGTATATTTGGCTGAAAAGATAAGTGGAATGTATTTCTTTTTAGAATAATTTTAAAATGTGTTTTTTTAACATGGTTCAAATAAGAAATACATTGACCTGTGTTTTTTATGTCCTCATTGTATTGATTTATTTTCATTTAATTTTGAGATAGTAATTATTGATTATACATGGTGAAAATAATTTGTCACGTTTAGGATTATCATTTATTCTAGTTGAAGCATGTTTGATAATACATTTAAAAAAAATGAAAGTTTTTTATTTTAAATTATTTTTTTGGATATTTTTAAATTATTTTCACATGCTGTTGTCAAAAATTATATTTTTATATAAAAAATATTATTTTCATCTATTTTTGAATGAAAAACACTTTAAAAAACAACCTCAATCACATTGTCAAACAGGTAAAAAGATAATTTATTCCCATGATAGTAAAATCATAGAAACCGATTCCACCAACAAAAACAAGGAATCTTCGGTTAACGACACCGCAAGCATTATGTCTCTCGAAATGTTGAGCATTATAGGCTATTCTTCAATCATACTATAAATTGTTCACAGAGCTTTTTCAAATATAATTTATTACGAAGGCAAAGCAAGACACGACAATTTTGATCTTAACTAGACTTCTAGCTCTCTCAGGAGAGAAAGCTCAAATAAAAAAAAAGGGTACAAATGGAAAAGAAAATAAAAGCAAATTGAAGTAAACCAATGCCATGAAGGTTGAAAAGCATGGTGACCATGTAAACCAACAGAAGCAGCTTCTAAATCGTGGCAGGCACACTGTGGAGCACCACAGTTTCAACAGTAAGCCCAGGCCCAAACCCGAAAAGAACACCCCACTCCAGCCCTTCTCCAGTGGATTGAAGCCCATTCTCCGCGGACTTCTTCCTCATCTCGTCCAAAATAAACAGCACGCAGGCACTGGACATGTTTCCGTAGTCAGACAGTACTTGTCGAGTGGCTCGCAGTTTCTCAGGTTTGAGCTCCAACTTAGCCTCCACCTGGTCCAGAATTGCCGGGCCACCAGGGTGCGCGATCCAGAAAAGGGAGTTCCAGTCCGAGATCCCCAGAGGCTTGAAAGCCTCGGTCAGACTCTTCTCGATGTTTTTGGAGATAAGCCCAGGCACATCCTTGAGAAGGTGAAATGTAAGCCCAACTTCACGGAGATGTCCATCTATAGCCCCATCACTGTCGGGTAGAATAGTTTGGGCCGCGGACACCACCTCAAACAAAGGCTTCTCGATCCCTAGATCAGGGTCGGAGCCTACAATGAGAGCAGCCGCGCCATCGCCGAACAATGCCTGGCCCACGAGACTATCAAGGTGGGTGTCACTAGGGCCACGGAATGTCACCGCTGTAATTTCCGAGCAAACGACCAGCACACGAGCGCCTTTGTTGTTCTCGGCAAGGTCTTTAGCTAGACGGATAACCGTGCCGCCGGCAAAACAGCCTTGCTGGTACATCATGAAACGTTTGACATATGGGCGGAGACCCAGGAGCTTGGTCAGCTGATAGTCAGCTCCGGGCATGTCGACACCGCTAGTTGTGCAGAAGATCAAATGGGTTATCTTGGACTTGGGCTGGCCCCATTCTTTGATGGCCTTGGCAGCTGCTTCCTTGCCCAACTTTGGGACCTCGACCACCACCATGTCCTGCCTGGCATCCAATGAAGGTGCCATGTATTCGCAAACCTTAGGATTTTCTTTCAAGATCTCCTCGGTCAAGTGCATGTACCTCTTCTTGATCATGGATTTCTCGCCTGAAATACATGTCAAAACAAAAATTCATAAATACCTAGCAAGACAATCAGGGCATCACTGGTTTAACAACTCCATGTCAATTATTCTACAACACATATATCCGTGGACAGATTTTATTTTCATGAGTATTCCTCAAAAAAGGCACACTATTTAGCCATCTTAGTTCCACGATTCTCTTGATCCTATATATCATTTCCAAAATCCATGGAGGAATCTTTGGCGAGTAACTAGATTTTCAGAATTGAATTAAGGGACATAATCTAGCAGCTGGAAGAACAAGGAAGGTGATGAGATTATCTTCAAAGAAACATGATCATGATGAAGTAATATTTGCGCAGTTGAAATGCCAATAGCTTAATGATCACAAGGAAGGTGATGAGATTATCTTCAAAGAAACATGATCATGATGAAGTAATATTTGCGCAGTTGAAATGCCAATAGCTTAATGATCACAAGCAAATCTTACACATTCGCTTGAATTTTTCTTTGAGCTCCACCTTATGCTCGCTGTTTGTGATACGAAAATAGTAGTCAGGGTACTCGCTCTGGTCAACACAATTCGGAGGGGTTGCTGTTCCGATGGCCAAGATGGTGGCCGGACCTTCTGCCCGTTGAGCCTTCCGAACTTCATCGACGGTCACCATTTTTCCTGGAGATTAAGATCACAAAGGGGATTCACGCTAAGCACCACAGCAGTAGCCTAGCTAGGTGGTGTAAATATTGTGAGGGGTGCGTTTGAGAAGTGCGTTTGAGAAGTTTGAAGAGAATGCGGTTTATATATAGAGCACAAGAGAAACGAGAGGTTAGCTGGGAGCTTATTCCACCTACAATAATAGCAGGGGGTTAGCTGAGATGCTCACGTGCTTTAAAAATGCCTTTCTAACCAGTCTACCAGTGACTCAAAACTGACAGCCTCAGCTTTGTTTGTCCATAGTCTTCTAAGTGTTTGATTTAGAATTAAAATATGCAATTGAAAGTAAGTTTATATTAAAAATAATTAAAATTATGTATTTCAGATTTTATATATATTTAAAAAAGCCAACCTGGAACTTCTCCAGTCTCGGTAGATTTTTATAGAGAGTTATGGTTTCCTCGCAAATATTTGTTTGTTTATTTATTAGAGATGAGAGGCATGTGACGTGATGTCGATTATTTAGCATTTAGTTATTAAAAAATGGCTCAAGTTCCAAAAATAGCTACGTATTGTGCATCAATTTTGACAGACGAGCTCTACCAAAGAAGAACTTGTTCATGTTTCATACTGTATAAAAATTAGAATATACCCTGGTGGACAGTTGCTCGTTACATGCTAGTAGTAGGAGTAAAATAATTTTATTGTACCCAGAAAAAACAAAAACACTCATAATTTCAAGAATAATAAGAGTTGTTTGGCATGGCGGTTGCTGTTGTGGTTGAGGTTAAAAAAAGAGTTTCATGAAAAACGCTTTTAGCTGCGATTCATAACTAAAATTGAAGTGTTTTGTTAAAACTGTGGTTAAATTTGAGGTTTATAAAAAAACAGTTTCGTGTATTTTATTACCATACTTTTCATATTGCTGTCAATCATATCTAGAAAGTAAGAAAATAATAATTCATTTTGAGAAAAATATATATTTTTAGGCGGGGGGTCAAAAAAATGATCAGCCATAATTTATTTATTTTTGAAAGATTTAAGAAATAACTAAAATTGAAGTGTTTTGTTAAAACTGTGGTTAAATTTGAGGTTTATAAAAAAAACAGTTTCGTGTGTTTTATTACTATACTTTTCATATTGTTGTCAATCATATCTAGGAAGTAAGAAAATAATAATTCATTTTGAGAAAAATATATATTTTTAGGCGGGGGGTCAAAAAAATGATCAGCCATAATTTATTTATTTTTGAAAGATTTAAGAAATAACTAAAATTGAAGTGTTTTGTTAAAACTGTGGTTAAATTTGAGGTTTATAAAAAAACAGTTTCGTGTATTTTATTACCATACTTTTCATATTGCTGTCAATCATATCTAGAAAGTAAGAAAATAATAATTCATTTTGAGAAAAATATATATTTTTAGGCGGGGGGTCAAAAAAATGATCAGCCATAATTTATTTATTTTTGAAAGATTTAAGAAATAACTAAAATTGAAGTGTTTTGTTAAAACTGTGGTTAAATTTGAGGTTTATAAAAAAAACAGTTTCGTGTGTTTTATTACTATACTTTTCATATTGTTGTCAATCATATCTAGGAAGTAAGAAAATAATAATTCATTTTGAGAAAAATATATATTTTTAGGCGGGGGGTCAAAAAAATGATCAGCCATAATTTATTTATTTTTGAAAGATTTAAGAAATAACTAAAATTGAAGTGTTTTGTTAAAACTGTGGTTAAATTTGAGGTTTATAAAAAAAACAGTTTCGTGTGTTTTATTACTATACTTTTCATATTGTTGTCAATCATATCTAGGAAGTAAGAAAATAATAATTCATTTTGAGAAAAATATATATTTTTAGGCGGGGGGTCAAAAAAATGATCAGCCATAATTTATTTATTTTTGAAAGATTTAAGAAATAACTAAAATTGAAGTGTTTTGTTAAAACTGTGGTTAAATTTGAGGTTTATAAAAAAAACAGTTTCGTGTGTTTTATTACTATACTTTTCATATTGTTGTCAATCATATCTAGGAAGTAAGAAAATAATAATTCATTTTGAGAAAAATATATATTTTTAGGCGGGGGGTCAAAAAAAATGATCAGCCATAATTTATTTATTTTTGAAAGATTTAAGAAATAAAACAATTATCTATTTGAGGAAACTTAAATGACTGGATTTTTTTTTTTTGAAGAAATGAGAAAAATCCAAAATGCCCAGAGAAAGATGGCCCACCATTAATTTTCCTGCACGCATGCAAGAGCTACCCTTCTTGAGTTGCTTGCCGCGAGCCTCGTCACCTAATTGGAATTTGTCATCTGTCGACCAGCCAGCTACCACGTCACGAGGAAAGGTCTTATATAAGCACAAACAATAGACACATGATGGATTCGTGGGCGAGTTTATGCTCTGGTCTATGGGTAATGTGCGCAAGCATTATCTCTTCCCTTGTGGTTAATGTTGCAGGCCATGAATATACACCACTCGAAAGCTCAATTCAGTGAAAATCACACGCGTTAGTATACGACCTTTTTTTTTTTTTTTTAATCTCTTCTCGATCGGCTATATTTTTTATTTATTTATTTATTTACTGACTTTAAGAGCTTTTAATTAAGTACAATTATATAAGTTCTGTCCGTTTTCATGTTATTTGATCATGTTTTCTTTTAACTTTGACAGTTTCAAATTGATTTTTTAAAAGGGAATCACACTGTTATTAGTGTATGCATATGATTTTAATGTTTTTAAATCGAATTATTTTCATGCCATTTGTTTTTGTTGAGGATATTAAAATGGTAATTTCATTGTTATAATCCATAATAAAAAATAAATGTGGTACATGAGTGGTGGATAAAAAGTGAAAATGTGGTGTATGAACAATGCAATTTCTTCTTTGCTCAAATTATTTGAATGGATGTGATTAAAATTAAATTATATATCACCATTTAACAGAGATTTTAATAGAATTTAGATGGATGTACTTCACATATAGTTTTGAATAAGTAAGTACATTAAAACTAGAAAAAATGAATAATAAAATCAATAAACTTATTCCAAATAGCATAAACATGTTTTATTTTTGAGTTTTTGTTGTACATAATAATAAAAAATCTCTTTTTTTTTTTTCAAGAGATGAGACCTTGAAGTCGGCAACAGGAACGTTGAGAAGATAAAAAAAATTGATGTTGTTATATCTCATTTAAAAGGAAAAGAAGAGAGAGGTAGAGATACCAAAAGCTTGTTCGGTAGTGTTATGAAGTATAGTTCAAATTGTATTTTACTCTAATTATAGTTTTGAAAGTGACTGGTTAATATATATATATAAATATCACTAAAACTCTCTCTTGAAACACTGATTACAAAAAATATATAATTTGTATTCTAAATTTATTATTTTAAAAATATAATTGTAAAATTTATCACAATGTAAAATACACATTAGAAACAAAAGGGAGTACAAAAAGGGAAATGTGAGTTTGGTTTAAGAAAAGCAAAAGGTCAAAGTGAAAAATGGCATTGTGTAGGTGGACAAAAAAAGATGGAACCGCAGGTTTTTGGCCTGACGGTCAAGAAGGATTTCTCCTTTCCTCTCGCCCCAGGTTCAAGTCTTGTCGGATATGTCTGTCATTCCCGCGGTGTCATACCTGTTCATTGGACTTGTAGGATGTTTAGTGAACTCGAAGATTAGTTGTGTCGCATGCAAGCTGATTTGGACACTCCAATTATATATATATATATAAAGATGGACCCTATTGACAAAAGCTAATTGAACATTGAAAATATTGTAGACATCTACCCATTTATACTACTCACCATAATATTATAATCTCTATTTATATTATTTCACCTGGTTTTTATACTTGACTTGATAATGATTGTTTTGATTATTATTTATTTTTGTTAGTTTTTTTTATAATTGGAAAATATACTTTGCAATTTTTTCATGTTTGCCTTTCATGTAAGATACAAGTTTATTTCATGTATTGAATTGGTTTTTTTTTTTTTCAATTTTACGTTATTGAACTATGAACTTTGTGATTTTTTTTACTTTTTTTCTACGGTACTATCTCAATATTACATCCCATGGACGTATTATTTGAGGTACCTATTTTGTTTTATATTATAAAAAAAATTAACATATTTCATGACCCGATTCAAGTTACCTTTCTAGAATAATAGAAAAATGACAAAGAATTACTGTTAAACATAGTTTATCGTTTCGAAAATTTGAAAAAGCAATTCGCTCGAATATCACGTGATACATAAGAAGATATATAAACTATCTACCTAATCGCTGTAAGTTTTGTACGTAAGTCTAGGAGTTAAACGTATTTTTTTCTTATAAAAGTCTGGAATATTTACTTATAAAATATATTTTTTAAAAGATAATTTTTTTTTAATCCAAAAAAATAAAAAATAAATAAGTGTTCCAAGCTGCTTTAAAAAACTTGTATAGAGTTTAATTAATTCGAGATCATTTTAATTATGAATTTTCCATTATTATAAATATTAAAATCTACCACATATTATTTCTGAAAAATATCGTTCATTGAATGAATGGATCAGCAAATCCAATGATAAGAATTTCTTGGTAAAAAATATACTGGCAAGGTAAGCATCATGCTTGTGATAATCTGTACCTCTGGCAATATTATCAATGAGAAAGAATAAAACTTTCCTTACAATCTTACTTAATTTTAAATTACAGTCCAATTATATTTTTAGAAAAGTTTTGATTTTTTTAAATTATTATTATTATTATTAATTAAATTATTTTAATGCATTAATATGAAAAATATTTTTTTAAAAATATTATTTTAATTTATCTTAAGAAAAAACAACCTATATTATACTCCCAAGCAATACTTACAAGGTCATCATTAACAAAATATCTCTCCGGGTCACATAATTAGATATTTCAAGTATCCATCTGGGATTTTAAGCATGATATAAACACAGCTACCTGGATTTTCATTAATAAAGACAGGTGAATCACATGTTACAAATGAGTTATTGAGGTCATTGTTGGTGTTCTTACTTGATATTATTGGATTTGTCTCATTGCAATTTTTGTTTATGGTAATTATGGTGTTCTTATGGTAATCCGTAATCATGGTGTGCTTTCAAGATCTTTATATATATATATATATATATATATTGACATGTGCATAGGCTGAATATGATATAAATATTAAATCTTTTTATTCGACACCACAAATACCATTGACATCCCTACACAAGCTATAGAAAAGAGATCGTCTTTAACAGAAACGAAGAACAAATCAAGAAAGAAAAAACGCCATGGAAGTGGAAATGCACGCTGGCAAAGTAAATCAGCAGTAGCAGCTTCTAGATAGTAGCCACACTGTGGAGCACCACAGTTTCAACAGTAAGCCCAGGCCCAAACCCGAAAAGAACACCCCACTCCAGCCCTTCTCCAGTAGATTGAAGCCCATTCTCCGCGGACTTCTTCCTCATCTCGTCCAAAATAAACAGCACGCAGGCACTGGACATGTTTCCGTAATCAGACAGTACCTGCCGAGTGGCTCGCAGCTTTTCAGGTTTGAGCTCCAGCTTAGCCTCCACCTGGTCCAGAATTGCCGGGCCACCAGGGTGCGCAATCCAGAAAAGTGAGTTCCAGTCCGAGATCCCCAGAGGCTTGAAAGCCTCGGTCAGACTCTTCTCGATGTTTTTCGAGATAAGCCCAGGAACATCCTTGAGAAGGTGAAATGTAAGCCCAACTTCACGGAGATGTCCATCTATAGCCCCATCACTGTCGGGTAGAATAGTCTGGGCCGCTGACACGACCTCGAACAAAGGCTTCTCGATCCCTGGCACAGGGTCGGAGCCTACTATGAGAGCAGCCGCGCCGTCGCCGAACAATGCCTGGCCCACGAGACTATCAAGGTGGGTGTCACTAGGGCCACGGAATGTCACCGCTGTAATTTCCGAGCAAACGACCAGCACACGAGCGCCTTTGTTGTTCTCGGCAAGGTCTTTAGCTAGACGGATAACCGTGCCGCCTGCAAAACAGCCTTGCTGGTACATCATGAAACGTTTGACATATGGGCGGAGACCCAGGAGCTTGGTCAGCTGATAGTCAGCTCCGGGCATGTCGACACCGCTAGTTGTGCAGAAGATCAGATGGGTTATCTTGGACTTGGGCTGGCCCCATTCTTTGATGGCCTTGGCAGCTGCTTCCTTGCCCAGCTTTGGGACCTCGACCACCACCATGTCTTGCCTGGCATCCAATGAAGGTGCCATGTATTCGCAAACCTTGGGATTTTCTTTCAAGATCTCCTCGGTCAAGTGCATGTACCTCTTCTTGATCATCGATTTCTCGCCTGAAATATATTGCAAAATCAAAATCAAGGATATGATCAGTCGTTGCAAATTTCAGTACGCGGAATTGGAACATCAATGATTTTATAGAATTTCATTTACTCCAGGTTTTTAAAAAGTGAAAATAATCCGTGTAGATATAGCCAATAATTACTAGGGCGATGAGTTGTTTTTTCATCTTCAATGTATAGAAAATACTGTTCGCTTCTGTATTAGTTAATTTAACAAGGTAGAGATCAATTGTTCTAATTCAATTTTGGACAATTCTACTTTTATAGCAATATTGAAATACTAATTTAGTTTTCTTCGAGTATCTTAATTACATAACTTCATCTCAAAAAATTCATGGAGAAACTATGGTGATTACATAACTTATATTATATTAAATAAATAAATTATATAGCTATAATTTGTACCAAGTATAGAAAATATCATTTTCCCCTTTAATAATAAGATAAGACACCTGTGATATTTATCATATCAATTATTCATATTAATATTTAATCAGATCAATCAAGACATGTTATGGTATAAACTTTGATAACATGCTATAATTGTAAAGTTTGTTTATTTTTTAGATTTATTTTATTAAAAAGTTGGAGCAATAAGTACCCATAAAAACCCATACTATATCTAGCTACATACCTTGACTGGCTTTTGATTAGAAGAATGGAGTGGGATGGGTGATAACAATTATTTTTTAAAGTGTTTTTTTATTAATAAATATATTAAAATAATATATATAATTTTTAAAAAATATTTTGATATCAGCTCATTAATATGATTTTAAAAATAAAATAACTTTTTTAAAAAAATTTAACAAAAAAACAAGTTCAACGTCAGCCAAACACACGAAATGTACCAGCTAGAAGCAAGTTGACACTTGACACACGTGTGTGTGAGTTTGCTATGAAAAATCATTTGAAATTTATCAAAAGGGAAATATTCAAACAAACATATAATTAAGCATGGAATCTAAATACCAAGGGAATGACATTATCAAATAAATTAGAAGGCTTACACATTCGCTTGAATTTTTCTTTAAGCTCCACCTTATGCTCACTGTTTGTGATACGAAAATAGTAGTCGGGGTACTCGCTCTGATCAACACAGTTCGGAGGGGTTGCTGTTCCGATAGCCATGATGGTGGCCGGACCCTCCGCCCGTTGAGCCTTCCGAACTTCATCGACGGTCACCATTCTTTTTTCTTGGCCGGAGAGAAGAAGCAAATAGCCTAGTTATGGCAATGTAGGAGCTGCTATTGAAGAGAGTTGGCTAGCAGAATATACCTCGTAAATGAGACCATGGTAGGTATAAATAAGAGGACGAGAGAGAGAAGGGGTAGTTAGCTTGTGAGCTGGGGAGGGCTAGGCACGTGTATAACCAATTTTTTTCCTTAAAAACGAGGGCCGGTTGGCACGGGGGAGGTTGGTACGTTTGACGATGAGCAAACCTCCACGCAACGAGTTTCGCTCTCACTCAACACAGATGACCCATCAAGAGTTTCCACCGTGCCATGATAAATGAGCTGCGAATAATTTAAAATGACCACGAAAAAAATTAGGATTTTTCATAGAAGCAGCCCTTCTCGAGGGGTGGCATAAAGATTGTGCAACGCAGCATTGATTACGGTGGGCATCATCTAGCATGGAATAAACAAGGTATACGTATTTATTTAATGAATTTATTTTTTAACTATTTGATTTTAATTACAATTTATTGTACTAGATAGGTGCTAGCGTCTAGCAAGTATATAATTGGTTGATAAAATTAAAAATAAGTAGTTGATGAAAAAAAAAATCGTCAACTTTGGTTCTGGTATGCCCGTGGGTTGACTGGTAAGTGCTCTTTTATTAGGTAAATTAAAAGGTTTTAGAACAAAATTCGCAGCAACGCTAACTTGTTATTACCGGTATATCTAAAAGACACGGAATTCACATTGTTTGCGTGTCAGCTTAACATTCTATTGTATATTATTATAGATGGATCACGTACGAATTTTTTTTTTAATTTAGCTTTTTTATTTTTATTTTCAGTGATTTCATACTTAACTAAAAGTCAATTGATTTTGTTTTTTTTTTAAATGATGAAATTGAGAGAGGACAGACCAGAATAAAAAAAAAAAAAACATGATATGAGTTTTGAAACAAATACACTTTGATCCTCAAACTCTAGAAATCACGCAACTTATACACTTTTGATACCTCAATATTTTTAAAATTCAAATTTTAGTATAAAAAATTATTTTTGTTATATTTTAGTCTCTCGTCAAGAAAGGAGAGGGAGAGGTTGCATGAGTTTCAGGAGTAGAGAGAAACATATTGTTCATACTAATTTAGAGCACCAAAACAAATAAGATTTGCATCAAATTATTCCATTTGATGAGAGTAGTTCATAATAGTTTATCTTTTACTTTTAATGTTTGTGAAAAAAAGACCTAAGCTCAAGTTGAATTTTGATTTTGGGTTGATTTTATTTTGTAAAGTGGACTTTGAGCTTTTTTAAAGGCCATTGATAGGTTTAATACGACTCATAAAGTGTTTTTGGTTAAAAAAAAAGGCTAATAATCAATTTTTGGGTCAAAAAACACTTACACCATGATTTTATAGCGACGCATCGTCTGATTTTTCTTTTTTTAAAAAAAAAACAGAGGACAACATGGTGTAGTGGAAAAACAACCGAGTACAAATATGCAGACTTGGCCTTGGTAAGCCCACATGTGGTCTCTACCTTAATAGGTTAGATCTAATAACACTTGATTTTTTTTCTTTCCTTTTTTCAAGTTAATGTTTCTTTTATATATATATATATATATATATATATATATATATATATATATATATATATATATATATATATATATTCTCTTTTACTTGTTTAGGGAGTCTTTTTTATGGTGCACTTTTATGATTTACTTGGAAAATAAGCATATCTGCATTTGATGTTACAATGAAGATTTATTGCTTATTTTTCACTTCTGATACTACCTTTTCACTTCTTTTCTTGTAAATTATTGTTCATTATATATTTTTTATAAAAAAATATTTGTTTCATTTATGTTTTGGTTTATACCCCCTTCTCTATAATTGTTTTCCAAAATAATTTTATTTTATAAAAAATGCTTTATTCCTCTTTCGTAGATGTTAGAACTTGAGTCATACTAAAGTTATTGATGTATGTAAATTAAACCAAAGTTTTTACTGTAGAATAAAAGATACTGTACACAATACTATTCACAGCCTTGAAGAGGTTCACAGTTGCTTAACACTATCATGACCATATGATAGAAATCTCATTTTCATGAGAACTTACAAGAGAAAACCCTGATCTTTTCAAAAGCGACACCACTTCTATATTTATATAGGTGGAATTATACATGTTTTTATTGCCGGGGCATTAATTTCTTGCAGCTAATTGTGCTATAAATAACCTTGCTTACCATCTTTTGCAGAGGAACGGACTATCCAATCCCATTGCAGTCAATTAATTTTGTTCCTATTCAGAGCATATTTTATTCCTTTTTTGCTCCAAAATATAGAGACTATAACATTTTATAGAAAGAAATAATCCCTACGAAGGAATTACATTACAATTCAGGATCAATTGGATATGCCTTTCTGTAATTACATGAGGGTCAAATGATATAGTTGACAATTGAATTTTTTTTTATACAGTCCTGCAGCAGCGTGCTCTGTCATCCTCTTTTCGTAATTAAGAAAAGAAATGATTTTTTAATATTTTCTAATGCGGGTCATGTGCTCATTGACAAAAGAGATTTGTCTTGTGTTAAAAATTATCATAAGCACTTGCTTAGTTAAATCCCGCACTCATCAAAAGTAAAAATAATATTGTCAGACAAGCTGAAAAATCCCTCGTACATGTAAAAAACAGGCATGATTGGTTTTCCTCGAGCATTCTAAATTCCCTCGCATGTTTTACACATTCAGGACATCAACGTGGAGTATTCCATTGCCATGCTGTGACATGTTCGAAGCTCATGTTTTATTTGACACAACGTCTGGTGATATTAACCCCACAATTCATACTCTCTGTAAATCCATTGTATCGGGGAAATATTACAAGAGAAGGAAAAATAAAAACACAAAAATCAATGGAAATCTCACTACCCTGGAAGAAAAACTTCACAAAAACACTGGTTCTTCCATCAAGAAATAGCAGTGTAATTGTTGTGAGGCAGAAAAATCGATAGCCCGCAATTAAGCACCTATGATGTAGCGGAGCGGCATGCGTTTATTTGAACTTCGGCCACGCTCTAATAGTTTCCGGCATTATGTCTTCTCTGCTATTCATCTGTTACACATCCCTTTGAAGAAGACTGTACATTCTTGATATACTGGAAGGAAAGAGAATATTGAGTAAAGACCTTCAATGCAGGGGGGAAAAATATCATTGAAGATACACTCTCCATTACCTTGTATAAAACCCCTCGGGTGGCCTTATATGGAGGCGGAGTAAAGTTTTTTCTTCGCTCTTCCAATTCCATGTCTGTTAATTGAACATCTAATCTCTTCTCTCGGACATCAACGTTAATGACATCCCCATTTCTAACGAGACCAATTGGACCGCCTTCCTGGAAATACCAAAGATCTCTTAAGAATATGTTCAAACATTTTATTTTTTCGTTTCTAACAAAATATTATCATTATAACGAAGCCTCACGCAATTTCAAATATTTTCTTATTTTGATCAGACATGTAAAATAACCAACAGTAATAAAACACAAATGTTCCATCAATAAAGAGGAATTCAAGGGAATGCAGCTCAGGAATTAGAAAAGAAAAGGCACCTGTGCTTCAGGGCTTATGTGACCAACAACAAATCCATGTGAGCCTCCTGAAAATCTACCATCAGTCAACAATGCACAATCCTGCAAAAGAAACCATCATGTCAAAGCAAAACGCTAACATCATCAACAAGGTAAATCAATTAGCTCTGTAGAACTTGTCTAAAGTGAAGATGAGTGCAAATGTGTATCTCAAGTCTAAGGAAGTTTATTATTGCTATGATCACTCAAACAAGTGACTGATTGTGTTTTCACAAGATCACCGGGCACATTTCTTTTTGTGATACGTCAAGTAATTCTGAAAAATCATGAAATCCTATGATTCAAGTCAATCCTGGCTACAGAAGACCAGCAACTACAAGGAAAACTTAGGTTCATATAACTGTACCTTCCCAAGACCTGCTCCCATTATTGCACTGGTTGGTGTTAGCATTTCAGGCATGCCCGGTCCTCCCTTTGGCCCCTCTCCTCTAATAACTATTACTTTTCCCTGAGATGCAACAAAACCAAAAAATAGATATGCTGTTCCCACCAGAGCACTAGAAAACAAGCCCCAGATCATTATACCAACAAACATTAAGAATGAAACGAAGATATCATTTCAAGGATGTACAAGATGCCATAAACCCAAGGTCATATATAGTCAGAAAAGTGGCAACTTCAATTTGGGGGTGAAAAATCTTCCAGAAGATTGAATTCGAGAATATGAGTTAAAATCAAAGCTCTCTTCACAGTCATGTCATGTATTTATTTAAAATAACTGAGGTAACAAAACAAAACTTTGAGACTCATGATGGGACCTGTCAAAGCCTCTAGCTGTATAATGACAGGTTACAGAACTGCAAGGAAAGGCCTTTACGTTTTTAATTGATAAAAATAAAATTTCTATTTGTGACTGCTTTCATTTATTTACTAAAAATCAAATACTGAGGCAATCCGCTTCAATACATTTCTTATACAAAAAGCAGATTATAGGCTACACATGCTCTACCAGCATCCCTCTCAAGGTATCACACTTTTTTGCAGGAAAACACAACACAATGCACAGCTGACCTGAAGGGACAAGAATGTGTAAATATGCTCAGAATATGCTCACCTTAAAACTCATGGGATCCTCTGAGATAGCTGCAATCATAGATTCCTCTCCCTCAAATACAAGTGCAGGACCTGGAGAACAGTAAATATTCCACTACATTAATGTTTACAGTGGATTCAATCACGATGAAAGTTGTACATCAGACATCAACAAATCAAAGTACTTAACAAAAAAACTTATTACCAGAGAAATATAACCCTTCTTTTCCAGTAATTTTAGCCACAGAACCCTCTGGTGCGAGATTTCCACGTAATATTTGGAGGTGACCTGTTTTCTTAATGGGGTTATCCAATGACCTTATTATGTCCTGGAAAACAGAAGAAAGTGAATAAACACTCAATTATTGTCATGAAACACACTGCTTTCTAAGCAGAAAATGATGAGAATAAAAACAAAGAGGTCAGCATTCCACCTGCCCCTCAGACAATGGTGGACAATTTCGCACATTCTCAGCCAAGGTCTTCCCAGTGACTAAGGAGAAATTAAGTAATGTTAAATTATCAAATACATAACCACTTGCAGAAAAAAATAATAAATGCAAAATTTTCAATATATCCAAACTTTGTACCTGTCAAACAGTCTCCGTCGAGGAAACCAGACTCCAAAAGGTAGCGAAGGACAGCAGGTGTTCCCCCAATCTATCAAACAATTTACGCACAAGGAAACAAAGACAAAAGGATAGAAAAAAAATTGAGTTCAGCAAATATTGCGACATGTACAAGAAATATTGCAAGGCACAGTGTTACATTCATTACCATATAATAATCCAAACAGTTATGAATGAAAAATTCTGACCTTATGCACATCCTCCATGACATATTTGCCACTAGGCTTCAGATCTGCAAGGAATGGAACCTCATCACTGACCTTCTGGAAATCATCAAGGGTCAAATCCAATCCGACAGACCTGCCAAATTTTCTTGAGTCATCCCCATAAAATGCAATTACTATTGGAATAAAAGAGAACTCTACTGACCTTGCGATTGCAATTAAGTGTAACACGGCATTAGTAGAGCCACCTAGTGCCATGACAATAACCATTGCATTACGTAGTGACTTGCGAGTGATAATATCTCGTGGTTTCAAGTCCATCTTCAATAGTTCTAGCAGATATTTTCCAGCTAAACGGCACTCATCCAACTTCAATTGGTTTTCAGCAGGTATTGAGGAGCTGCAAGGAAAAAATAAATAGATCATAAAAAATGCTTACACACCCAAAGTCAACTGTTTCTGCAAGGATAAATTTCTACCTGTAAGGAAGAGACATTCCCATGGCTTCAATAGCAGAAGCCATGGTGTTAGCTGTATACATTCCACCACACGCTCCTGCTCCCGGGCAGGAATTACGAACCACGTTTTTTCTTTCATCATCGTTTATAGATCCACTTAAATACTCTCCATAAACCTGGTAGGCAAAACAATGAAAAACAAGAGAGAGAGGAAATCGACAAAAAAAATAGATTTTCTATTTCTAACACAGAAAATGTTAATGTTTTGGTTAAACTCATTGCTTAAATAGAAATAGCTTATCAAAAAGAAAAAATGCAAGCAATTCAAAGCTATGGTTCAATTGCAGAGTTGCAGATAACATAGCAATCTCAAATGAGAAGCATGATGCACCTTGAAGCATTTTTACATTATCAAACCAGATAAATTTCCTTCCCCAAATATGACGCATCATACTATAATTTTAACAAACATGAACCTAAAACATTTATTAATATAATGGGAAAAGGAGGCGGTCGGCTTGGCTTGATTGCCAATCATGACCAGGCATCTTTTTGCATATTTAAGACCAAAACAAAGACTAAACAGAAGAACAATTAATTGTCTCACAAAACATATCAAAACCAGCACATTCCGCAGGCCTAACAATATCAAAACAACAAAGCAGTTTGCATACCTGAAATGCAGATACTATATCATAAGTATGTCCATTGAAATGACCAGGCTGCAAAAGAGAAGGATTTTTAAATGAGGTTTGTAGCATTGAAAAAATCTTAGCACAAAATATAAGGTGGAAATGGATTCAAATTATATCATCATTTACTGCAGGCCAAAAAAAGAAAGAAGGTTAAGTGGAAGAGAGAAGGTGATGCCTCCGTCTCACACCTTGATAGTTCCACCATAAACCATAATGCTAGGTCGATTCAGCCTTCCCATTGCCATAATAGTACCTGGCATCTACAGAAATTTAAAAAACTTGTAAGTGTACAGTTGATGTTGAGAGTAAGAATGGTGCACATAATCCAAATCGATAGTACTACTCTATCTTCTTGTGGTTTGTAACAGAATTCACAAGGTCGTGGAAGGCACTCCAAAGTTGTATTATTATTGCTTTTCTTTTTTCTTTAGTCTGTGTTGTTCAGTGCCTTCTCTAACCGTTATTTTTGGCTACGAGGAGGTTAACTTCATCGCCAATACAGCAAAGGAAGAACATATTTTTTTGAGAAATAAAGGTAGATTTATTGATTGCTTTAATTTGCACCAGAAAAAAAGTAAGATTAATAACTTCACCATCATGGGTTGGATATTTACAGAGCTCTTGAGTGCCAAATACTAAACAGAATAAGATGGAATAAAAGCTGCTATTGCTTGAGTTTTGAACGATTATTTTGTTATTAATGAGTCTTGCTTATGGCCATTATGGGATTCAAAATTAGCTAATTTCATTCAATTTCAATTGTTTCATAAAAAAAGCACCACCATAGGAAACCAAACAGTAACCAATAATTAAACCCCTCGTTAGATTCGACATTTCACTTAAAACCCACAAACCAAAAGGCCCAAATGTTGCTTCTTTAGAGGAAAAAAACAAAAGAACGAGAAAAGCTTACATTTTTATCACAGCCAGGGATGGAGATATTGCCATCATACCATTGAGCACTCATAACAGTCTCAATGCTATCAGCAATCAAGTCTCTACTTTGCAGACTGTAACACATTCCTCTAGTCCCCATTGAAATAGCGTCACTGACACCAATTGTATTAAACCTGAAACCAACCATCCCTGCCTCTTCAACCCCTCTTTTAACAGCCTCTGATAACTCCAACAAGTGCATGTTACAAGTGTTCCCTTCATACCAAACTGAAGAGATGCCTATCTGAGGCTTAGACATGTCAGCATCCGATAAACCAACCCCATGAAGGATAGCTTGAGATCCACCTTGGGACTTGGGCTCAGTAATGCGTGAGCTGTACTTGTTTAGCTTTTGTCCTACTGTGGTAGTTGCCTGTGACGGTTCAACGGCGACAGATTGAGCTTTGACGCGAAGAGAAGAGGGAGGGGGGCGAGTGGGGAAGTGGGGTTGTGCGGGGAATGATATCTGGGGTTTTAGTGGAGTAGCGTGTGGGGAAAAGAAGGTGGATTGCATGGTGGCGCGTGTAATGAGAGAGGGAAAGAGAAGAGGTGTTTAAATGACGAGGATGGAGAGCACTTCTGTCGGTAAATGCGGGCTGGCCTGGTTCCGTCTTTTACTTTGTTGTGCTCTCTAGTCTCTATCTGTCCAGTAGGGCTTAGGGTTTTTGAAAGTAGTTGTAGGCTCTGACAGCTTAGTCATTATAATTCATCAGAACTAACTATTTAGTCCCTACATAATAAACATATATAAATAACCCTTTAATAAGTGAATGTCTGTTTTGGAGTTAGATATAGATTGTCTTTTAAAATGATTTTTGTCTGAACATATATCAAGATAATATATATATATATATATATATATATATATATATATATATATGTGTGTGTGTGTGTGTGTGTGTGTATTTTTATTTTTTAAAAATATTTTTAATATTATATCCACAAATACCCAAAAAATAATTTAAAATTAAAATAAATAAATTTATTTTTTTTGTAAAAAAAACAATTTAATAGCCATGTCAAATTATCTTTTAATCATCCTTATTTTACTTATTTCTTGTTAAAAACTACTTTATATTCTCAATGTAATTTTATAAATCGGGATCCTCTCGTAATTAATGTCTAATAAAAATAAAAATAAGTTAAATCCTTATTAGTTATTTCTTTTGCTTTATTAAAATTATTGAATTTTAAATTAATGATGAGATTGGAAACACAATTAATTATGTTAATAAGAGAATCCAAAAGATCCACATCTTTTATCATCACACGGTGACGTTTTTTTTTATATTAACTAATAGCTAAAACAAAACGATGAAAGCAACAGTAGAAATCACTGTGCACACACTCACATAACACTGTGGACGCGAGCTTTTTCATCCGTGTGTCGCGCGAGTTCGTCCACCCTATTTTTTTTTGTTTTTTCCTCCTGTGAACAGTGCATTACCGATTAAAGCCCCCGAAAAAGACAAAATAGTGCACAGTTGCAGGGGCTCTCTCGGGTTTTCCCGCTTTTTTGGCACAGTGCGCTGACGAAAATGGGCACGAAAAACGACAAAATAGTTAACAGGACACGGGGTTAGGGGCGTCCTTTCCCCTTCGGTATTTTCGTAAATACCGGACGGGGCAGGGGTGTATAGGTCATTGCCCCATTATTTTCATATTTTTTGCCGAGGGACAGCTGGCGCGTCGCACGGCCGCGCCAGCGTCGTTCCAATCTGACGCGCCACTGTGTCGGCGCGTGCGGTGTCGTAAAGCCGTCAAAAATTAACATCCGCCATGCCAAACGATTCGCCGGGAGGTCCTCTCTCCTCCGTCGCGGCGCGTTCCGGTCATAGATCTCCCGGTAGGCGGTGGATGACGGTTTTTCCTCGGCCCTCCCTTTTCTCTCTCCTCCCGTCCCCAAAGTTACTTCGGTCCCTCATGTTTGTGTGAAATTTATATTGGTCCCTGAGGTTTTCATTTCGTTTTTATTACTGATTTATTCAAATTAAAGTTTTATTTTTTTCAATTGTGGCTTCAATTAAAACTGATTATATAACAAATATTTATTTCAGTCCTTATACTTTTGATTTTGTATTTATTTTTTATTCCTTCAATTATTCTGGTACGGAAGTTTTGATTTCTTTGATTTGGTCCTCCAATTGTAATTGGTAATATATACAACGTTTGATTTCAGTCCCTCTTCTTCTGATTTTATTATTTCGGTCCCTCCCGCAGTTTGCATTATTTATTTTTGGTCCTCCAAATTTTTTTTTTCATTTTATCCTTCAAATTGAATTAATTTAATATATGTTATTTTTTTTAATATATTCTGTTAATTCTTTTTTTTAATGTTTATTGTTATTTTTTATCAATTGATTTTTTTATTGTTTTTTATACAAATATTTTTCTTTTTTTTAATAATTTTCCATGGAAATTTAATTATTTGAATTGTTTTTTTTATTAATATTGCTAATTTTATCATTCAAATAATATATTATATTAATTCTTTTTTTTAATGTTTATTTTTTATTTTTGATCATTTGATTTTTTTATTGTTTTTTATACAAATATTTTGCTTTTTTATAATTTTTCATGGAAATTTAATTATTTGAATTGTTTTTTTATTAATATTGCTAATTTTTTCTCTTTGTTCATTTGTTTTGTTTTTTGCTTCTTTTTTTTCTTTGGATTGAATGATTTTTATGATTTAACTATTTACACAATAATAATAATAATAATTTTAGTTATTGGTTTTTTTTACCTTCTTTTGTAAATCTTTTGTTTAAGTGCAATTGAGTTTGTTTTTTAAAGTGTTTTTGGTCTGAAAACTATTATAATATTTTTATTCTTTTTTTTAAAATTATTTTTTACATTAACAAATCAAAATAATCTAAAAACGTCATTTTTTTTAATTTAAAATATAGAATAAAAATCAAAAATTTAAATTTTTTATTTTATTATTGTGGGTATTTTCACAATTTAAATTTTATTGCTGTTTTATTTAAATTGAATTATAAATTGAATTAATCTTAATACAGTGAACTGAATAATTCAGATATCCGAGTTTTCTTGCTTTTTTAATGGTGATGATAAATTTATGCTTTTTTATTTAACTTTATATCGATTTTAAATTCATATATTTTATAGAAAACTTGCACTTAACATGAATTCTGCACATATTTATTATTTTAAGTAAATTTATATTACAGTAAAAAAAATACACATAATTAGTATTTTTTACATTGAAAAAAAATTTAATTCAGTAATAATAATAATAACAATAATAATAATAACAATAATAATAACAATAATAATAATAACAATAATAATACCAATACCAATAATAATAATAATAATAATAATAATAACAATAATAATAATAATAATAATAATAACAATTATTTTTGTTAGTAACTCTTTTGTTAATATTTTTTTTTTCTGTTAATAATTTAATAATTTCTATTGTTTTGACAGTAATGGTGTTAATTTTTTTTATATATAGTTTTAGTCTTTCACCTAAGAATATATATAGGGAAAAGAAAACATGGCCTAGGATTTTTTTAATATAAAAAATTAATATAAGTATTCTGAGATACATTTAATATAGTTATATAATAGTAGATGAACGGTCACACAATTACAAATAACCGATTAAAACACATTCACAAATTTGATTTTATTTATTTATAGAATAATGTCTACTTTTGTCCATGTATATATAAGTATACTTAACACAATAATAATAATAATAATAATAATAATAATAATAATAATAATAATAATAATAATAACAATAATAACAATAATAATAACAATTATTTCAATAATAATAATAACAATAATAACAATAATAATAATAACAATAATAAGACCAATAATAATAGTAATAATAATAATAGTAATAATAACAATAATAATAATAATAATAATAATAATAATAATAATAATAATAATAATAATAATAATAATAATAACAATTATTTTTGTTAGTAACTCTTTTGTTAATATTTTTTTTTCTCTTTATAATTTAATAATTTCTATTGTTTTGACAGTAATGGTGTTAATTTTTTATATATATATTTTTAGTCTTTCGCCTAAGAATATATATAGGGAAAAGAAAACATGACCTGAGATTTTTTTAATATAAAAAAATAATATAAGTATTCTGAGATACATTTAATATAGTTATATAATAGTAGATAATCGGCCATACAATTACAAATAACCGATTAAAACACATTCACAAATTTAATTTTTTTTTTTTAGAATAATGTCTACTTTTGTCCATGTATATATAAGTGTACTTAACACAACAACAATAATAATAATCACAATAATAATAACAATAACAATAATAATAACAATAATAATAATAATAATAATAATTTCAATAATAATAATAATAACAATAATAACAATAATAATAACAATAATAATACCAATAATAATAATAATAATAACAATAATAATAACAACAACAACAACAATAATAATAATAATAATAACAATTATTTTTGTTAGTGACTCTTTTGTTAATATTTTTTTTTTGCTCTTCATAATTTAATAATTTCTATTGTTTTGACAATAATGGTGTTAATTTTTTTATATATATATTTTTAGTCTTTCGCCTAAGAATACATATAGAGAAAAGAAAACATGACCTAGGATTTTTTTAATATAAAAAAATAATATAAGTATTATGAGATACATTTAATATAGTTATATAATAGTAGATGATCGGTCACACAATTACAAATAACCGATTAAAACACATTTACAAATTTATTTTTTTTAATTTGTAGAATAATGTCTACTTTTGTCCATGTATATATAAGTGTACTTAACACAATAATAATAATAATAATAATAACAATAATGATAATAACAATAATAACAATAATAATAATAATAATAATAATTTCAATAATAACAATAATAACAATAATAATAATAATAATAATAATAACAATAATAACAATAATAACAATAATAATAATAATAATAATAATAATAATAATAATAACAATTATTTTTGTTAGTAACTCTTTTGTTAATATTTTTTTTGCTCTTCATAATTTAATAATTTCTATTGTTTTGACAGTAATGGTGTTAATTTTTTTTTATATATTTTTAGTCTTTCGCCTAAGAATATATATAGGGAAAAGAAAACATGACCTAGGATTTTTTTAATATAAAAAATTAATATAAGTACTCAGAGATACATTTAATATAGTTATATAATAGTGAATAATCGGCCACACAATTACAAATAACCGATTAAAACACATTCACAAATTGATCAATAAACTACAACAAAAAAATATCACACCAAACAATCAAATGATTCACCATACAAATTGATCAAATATTTCCATAACCAGTAAACATAACTGAATAAAGAAAAATTAGATGATCGGCCATACAATTACAACAAAACCAACCACCAACAAATTCCCAATTGACTACAGCAAACAAAAATCTCTAATCAATATAATCTATTACATTTTTTCGACCAACTAATTATATAATTATCAATCCAATTAAAACACACCAGATAATCAAAACATTGCAATTTTGCAATCTATGAGTTAATTAAATCAACACACAATTCAAATCCAAACTGTGACTAAATTATTCTCCAAACCAGTAAAATAATGTCAACAACCAACCAGATCAATGCAAACAAAAAATAATCTATCTTTAATACATTTCAGCGATTACAATATTGCTATCAACCGGTTAACTGCTTAGTAACTGTTAAAAAATATTTAACCATCAACACATTCAGTTCAAGAAAACAAAAAATCATCTTTCATTCATTTTATTGATTACAGATTTACATCAACCAATTAAATAACCATCAAAACAATTAATACATACTAAACAATTAATCAATTATGGTCTTACAATACTCAAATTACAATTCGCTGATCTTTCATAAATTTTATCGCTTATAATTTTTAAATTTCGAAATTGAATTATTATCTGAGTATTTAAGCTTATAACAATAATCAACTAATTCAATACATAAAAAAAAATTATAGCATAATTTAAAATTTACAATTCTCTATTTATCAACTAAAAAATTCTTTACTTACCATATAAATAATCAGTTTGCTATATATAAAAAGCCCGGCGCAACGCACAGGCTAACCAGCTCCTTGGAATGCTAATATAAAACTAGCAATCTTTTGGTGGCGGAAGGTGTAAGTTTTTGGGTGTGTTTGAAAGTAAATTGTTTCTGTATTTAAATGTTTTTATTAAAAATAATATTTATTTAGTATTTCTTTAACTTTGCTAATATTAAAAATAAAATTAATTTTAATATATGTGTTTTAACAAATATATTTATAAAACATACTCATTCAATGCTGTTATCTATTGGTTTGGACTTAGCCTAAGACCGGCCCATTATACTGCTGGTAGTAGCCTAAACCTGAACGCAGAGAGATTGAAGGATCGTTGAGCGTATGGAAACTATCCTTTGCGCGATTCGATTTTTACTAACATCAATCAGGTAATTACGCAATTGATTAATTGTTTTGATTGATCGTTTAATCAAGTTTTATTTGTCCTATCACTTACAAAGTTTCAAACTTTCTTATTAATAACTAGACAACAACAATAATTCACGTCATCAATTAATCGCATTTTCTGTTGTCTGATTTTGATGCGTTGAATTGGGTTTTCTAGCTGGATCTTTCCGATGAAAAAATCGTTTCTTTTTTCTCTTTCTACAAATTCAATAGTTTTCTGAAAAAATAAAATTTCTTTCGTTTGGGATTGATGGTTTATTTCATGTATTTCTTAAATTAAAAAATATGTTGGAAATTTATGGATGGAATTTTTCATTTGAATTTATTGTGTTGTATTTTTCTTTGATTTCTTTTATTTTATTTTATTTATAGGCAATAAGTTACTTCATAGTATATATATGTGTTTGTGTGCGTGGCTTTTCCTGTCAATAGTACTATCTGGGTATTTATTATTTAGTGAATTGAATATAAAATTTTGATTCTTTTATCATTTAGAGTTACAGTTTGTTTTGGATCATTCTTTTTTAGTTTGATTAATATCCTTGTTGACTACCATTGTACATTCTATGCTTAGATGATTGTATTTCATTTGGGAATTCTAAACTCTCAAACTCTAAAAAGTATAAACTCATGTAAAGGTGTTTCCTTTGCATTAGTGTTTAAGTTTTGCATAACATGCTTGTATGTTTTACTCTCTACATTTCAGGATTTGTGCTTTTCTTCATACTATTCATATAATTGTTGAATTTCTATATCTAGGTATTTTGATGTGCATTTGTCTATGTTGCTTTAGTATTTGGGTGATGATGAAGTTGTTTATTACTGGGAGCTACACTCAAATGAATTAACATTGACGGTCTGGATTTCTATCTCTCTGACATATTTTTTTGGGTGCTCTTTTAGGTGATTATGGAAGAAATGAATTCTGATCAGGTATTTGAAATACCTGACACTCCTGAGAGAGCTGCTTCACGGAGTCAAAATGGTGCACAATTTGGAAAAGAAAGTAATTCATTAGTGCCTAGTCATCAAAGGAAGTCTGGTCTTATGAATGGAAAGAGTTTAAATCCACTGCTGGCAAGCAGGGGTAGGGTGCCTAGTGAAAATGGGCTTAGTAGAAGACCTCATTTATGTCCTCAAAGGAGTCCTATCAATTTAGATGAATACTGTCCTCAAAGTAATTCCCCTTTGGAGAATTCTCATCTCCACCACAATGCTCCTTTATTTAGAAGGCCTGCAATAGTCAATAACTCCAAGCCTGAGAAAAGGCATTCTAAAGGAGCACAACTTGTGGAAAAATGGAAAGCTGGTCGTGCTACAAATTCCTCTAAAAAATCATTACACATAAAAGATGATGATCTTTTAGATTTAACTGAGATGACTGAGCCTGACAGAATACTTGACATTGTTTTTCCACGTGGTGCATCAAAAGATCTCCAAGCTAAAGAGATGAGAGAAGGTCGACTATCATCTATTGGTGGTTCTTCTTTACAGCTGACTCCACTCTCTTCAAGGATTTCCAGCAGCACCTCTAAGGGGAAGGAGAAAATAGGGGTGAATACATGTAATGGTTCTGGTTCAACTTCAAATATTAAGAAAGGAATTGATACTGCTGTTGGTCATCGACATAAAATTGAAAAGCAACTTCCTGAATGTCATCTATCAGTTACCTCACCAAGAGTCGCTGGGCAAAAGAGATTAGTTCGGAATGGGTGCATTTCTCCCCTCAATATAGTCACCAGGGCCCCCAAATTAGCTGAAAGTCCCCAGGATGGTTGCAAAGGTGATGGAAAACACTGTGCCAGGAACAGGCTGTCTTATGGTCCATCTAACACAGATCTTAGGGAAATAGTTGCTGAAGACAATGGTTGTTATAGAGCTAAAGGAAAATGGAGCACCCACCCCTCTACATCAAAGGAGCATGTTGCCAACATGGCTAATGTGTCTACCCGGTAATTTTCTGGTCAGATTGCCTTTATTCGCCCTTCATGAAACAATTATTTTTATTTTTGTTATTATTGTATGTTTAGGAATCAGCTATCTTATTTTTGCACAGATATAAAACTGTCATTTAAAACTCTGACAATTACAAAGCTGTTAGAGAAAGGTACTGTTGCCGGTGCAATTTTAAAGTCTTGAGCCTGTAAGTTTGATCTTTGGAAGCAGCCACATAATGCAAAAATACTCTAGGATAAGATTTTCCTCAAACTCTCCCTCCCAGGATTCTATAGGATTGTAAATTGAGCACGACCTTTACTTACGTGTTGGAGAATTATCTGCTGGTTGAGTTTCTGATATTGGTTTCTTTTCCTTTTCTAGCTTAAACATTTCAGTTTAACTCTTCCATCTCATTGTATAATTGACTAGTTGGACTCTGATCCTCTCCTGGTGGTTTCTTCTATCCTCAGACTTGACAGCATATTATGTGTGTGCAGAACTTCTGTGATTAACAAGGAAGCATCTAGTGAAGCCAGGGATGGCCGTAGAGACACACTGCTAGGTGGTTGGAGAAGTACACACAGAAGATCAAGGACAGAAGATCAACCGTTGTCTTATATGGATCAGCATATTTTAGGAAGAGACGATGATGCCAGATGCTTTACAAATGAACAACATAGTGACATACTGGTGGAAAGAGATAATTGCAGTGGTGGCAAACTACATCACGTTGGGAATGTAGCTGCTAAGAGGAGGAGAACACATGGATTAACTTCAAGAAATCAAGGTGAATGTTCTACAGTGGTTCCTGATGACTCAGAAATTCTGTTTCTTGGTTCATCCCAGGAATCATCCAGCTCAAGGTTATCTAGAGTCCACAATCATCAGCATGAGAGCAGTCTAGAACCAAAATATGAAATTGACAAGTTGTTGAATGAAATGAGAAACAGTGACCCTCAAGTTATAGGTTCCAGGAGTAATGAAGAGTCAGATGTCAGGGCAGGACAAGTTGAAGCAGATGAGATATTTGCCTGTGAACTGCAAGAACAATTATATCATGAGGAATCAATATTTGGAGGAGCCGAGGTTTGTTCTCTTCAATTTTATCCCCCCTCTCCCTCCTCGATGTCACCTAATTAGTTAGAGACTATATTTGTCAGTTTTTCGTGTTTACTGACATTTTAACAGATGGATGAAAGTATAGCATGGGCACTGCAGCAGGAGGAAGATGCACTCCCTTCTGCATCTGGTCAAATCCATCCTGCACCTCTTCTTGTGAGTGTGCTGCTTTAATTTCAGTCTGTCACTAAACATGAAACCCTAGTAAATGTGCATCAGTGATAGTATCTATAATTTGTTCTTGATAACAATGATAACATCTAATAATTATCCTTGAAAATAATTTGTGCATCACTCAAAAGTTTTTTTTAAGAAATATGAAAACTATAGCTGGGGTATTCTTGTTCAAACAAATTTAGGAACGTAGGGCCAATATTATTTTTAAAACCTCAAGGAATAGTTTTGCAAATTGCCACATTAAGATCATTGTGGTTATCTTTTGTGATGGTGGGAGTGCCTAGTTTTTATTTTGGGTGTTCCCTATTATTTGCTCCCCCCCCCCCCCCCCCCCCCCACACACACACACACACAAGGTTTTTGGATATTTTTGATCCAAAGGAAAAGAAGAAGAAGAAGAAGAAGGCAAGTTGAGATTATAGATTTCTTGGAGGTGTACAATTAGGCTGGTTTTGAGCTCACATGACCTCTCATGATGCTGGTATTTAATTACTTAAACTTGCTAATTCTTCTCCCATTTTATTTCAAAATCACTAGAAGTCTTTGAGACAGTCTACTACAAGGAGACAGAAGTCATGGCAATCTCTTGGGCCATGATTGTTATGAAGTTATTTTGTGATCTCACCTAATTACAAGAGAGTGGATTAAAGCCAAAATATGGAAGATATACACTTTGATCGTGTATTATATGAGTGTGTTTAAGTGCATGTGTCATCTTGCCACTATTCTTCTGCTTGGGTCTTTCTTGATTTGATAGTCGAGTTGAGCTAGGCTTTGTTTACGAGTCTCTTCTATGTATTCAAACTTCTTTTTTTTAGGCTATGAAAGGTATAGCTTTTATGAGCTTGTGGGGTTATGCTGGAAAAAGAACTGAGTGCTAACAATAAATTTGTTTCCTTTGTTACCCATTTTATTTGGTGAACTTTTTTTATATTCGTTGCCATTATCTGTGTCTCCCTCCTCTCTCTTTTAAAAACTGGTACATGCGTGTGCACATAAGGGTATATATCTTTTGCTCACTATTAGTTGGGTAAAATCAAACTGTCTGTTCCCTTGGTATGCAGATTCAGAAGATGATTAGTAAAATTAAGCAACCTTGAAAGTTGGATTGGAACATGTAAGAAATTCAAGCTCATAGTAGTATCAAAAAGAATTACTTAATATGTAAGAATTTGAGCTCATTTTTTGGATTATAAAGAAAGGAAGTTGGTAACTACTATTAGACAAGTAAAAGGAAACACTGACTCTCAGTTAACAGTAACAATGGTCCTGTCTGTACTTATCCCAAGGATCTGGCTATTGGGCTGGATGGTTCATGACACACATCTTCTCCCTTCAATTAGGATCTTAAATTCAACTATGTTCTATCTAATTCAAATGGAATACCTTAAACGGAGAGTATTTTACTACTTAATAAACTGGGTTATTAAACAGATAGTGTCAAAGTTTGCCAACTTCCACTTTTTTGTAAATTAAACAGTGCACACAATTTGAAGCATATGCCACCCTGACTGAACTTCCTGCTGCCCACACTTATATTCACTATTGTTTGCTTAATGTTGCCAATCAGGTGGCTGTGATGCTTTCCTTTGCCTTTTTTATTTTCTTGTTTATTTCCAGCTAAGCTGTTTGGTCTTGCATACTAGTCGCCTATAACTTCATTTCTTTTTTATTTTATGTAGAGAAACTCAGCAATGGTGCATTCATCAAGACAGCGCCTGCCACGATCCTCTCAGAACCCTACAAATAGGAGAAGAACTCGGGTTCAAGTTTCTACTACCAGAACGTCAGCCTTGAGGAATCGCTTGTTCAACCGGACTCCTGTAAGACGATCAAGAGACAGGAACCCCTTTCCTGCAGCATTTCCTGGAGGGCTGAATTTCCAATTTCCTTCAGGAATGGATTCAGATGTGGTATGTTTTTTCCTTATATTCCGTCATTCATTTTTGGCTTAGCACAGTTGAGGGCCATGGCTGCCCCATGATGCCCCCTTTTGAGTCAAAAACTCACCCTTTTCTTTGGACACCCCTGCAAAACTCTCCTACTTCTGCCACTGCATGCTATTACCGCCATATGTGATGAATTTCAATCTTGATTGCACAAAGCTCATGACCGACTGTGTGCTGTTAACTCATCCGATTATACATCTTTATACAGAAGTCAGAAAGCACCAGGATGATTATGAGCTTTCTTAAAATGCAATTTCATCACACTTACAACCTTGTAGACAGAACCTTGGTTAAAGCTTACATGCTGGTACCTTGACTAGTAGGCTCAAAATTTGTAATGATAGTATGATCTTTTTCAGGAACCAATTTTTCTAAAAATTATGAAGAACCACTCAAAAGATTGTCTTTGATAATAAACCAAGTCATGGTAAAATCACACCCACTACCAGCATTGCATTTGATACCATGATGCTGGGGCAGAAGAGCATTGTTTTATGATTGGCTAAAAGGCGAAAAATAGTGGGATGCTGGTAGATTAATTTAGAGGAGAATTGTTGCTTGTTGAAAATGGTTTGGGATAAAGCATCAGTCTTTTTGGGGCTGACTTGGTTGCTCAGGCCAATGTGCTTTAATTTAGTTAATTTGCACTAAGCAAAGAATCTAGCAAAAAGAAGAAAGAAAAATAATTTAATGTGAGGGGTAAAGAGAATAGAAGAAAATGTTGACTGGGCACCCATGGGCTGCATACAAATCTTCAAAGCTTTAACAATATTCACTCACCTTCGCACTTGAATTAAAGTCGGTGGTAACAGAAACTAATCCTTAGACAAATAATTCCTGTGATTGCTTGTGATGACTTCTCTTTTCTTTAGGGATACCAGCATTGATTCAGGAGTTATTACTTCATTTTTGAATGATAAAGTATCTCAAGTTATTTTTTAGTTCATCTGTTTCTTTTCTTTTGTTTGTCATATAATTACCAAATGTTTCTTGTGGTTGTTGTGTAAGAAACAGCAAGACAATTTTTTCTGCACCACAAATTACACCCGGTTTGCTGTTCTTGTAGCTCTCTCCATGCTATTTTATTGTTGTCATGAGGAATTGCATTCTTTGGATGGTAGGCATGTGTGCATGCATGGTAATTTGAGTTCTTGCTTCTCAATGCAGAGACTAAATGTGTTGGAAAATTTAGAGGCTTCAATGACGAGTCGTGTGCTTCAAGTTCAGCGTGATTTTAATGAGTAAGATATTTTTTCTGTTTGCCAAGCTGTGCTCTCTGCTTGCTGCTTTATTTTACATGATTGTGTTGAGTATATGAAAAAACCATTCCATGCTCTGTATGTTATACCTCATCAGCTTAAACCTCATCAGCTTTAAAGGCTTAGCTATCAGCGGACCTGCATTTGCAGGCAATAAACAGTACAACATATATACCTGTAATTTGGTTGGATGAAAACTGTTTGATAATCATACTCTCCTGAGCTGAAAAAGTATACTTTGGAAGACAAAGTTAAGCAAGTGTGCTGTTGCTGAGGTCTCTTTATGTGGTTTCTGTCTGCTTAAAAGATCAAACTGTAAAGAGATCTGATTTGAATCCTGTCAATCTTTTGAACTTCTTGATGCGAGTGAGACTACAGGCAACATGTGATTCTGATAATTTCCTTTCAACCTGAAACCAAATAACAAATTGACAATTGCTTGTGATGGCAGCAAATTTCATCGATGCTTGAATGCCTTCAGGCAGTTAATGTTATCCAATAGCTTGTCAGTATAAGGTGTGATCCTTTTAAGCGCTCCTAATATTGATTTACTTGCTTCGTTGTTGATATTAATGCGTGAAATTATTAGATCGGGTTTCAAGAGTCACCGTTGTGAGCTTTCCTTTTCATAAATTCTTTTAACTCTTATTTGAAATTCGATCACAATTGGAGTATTTTATTGCTCTGCTACCTGTGGGTGTGTGATCATATAGTAGCAGTTGCTCTTTTAATATTCATGAAGTAATTAAACATGCACGGTTTAGAAAAATTAGTTATTTTGTGAAAATAGTTTTGTGGTCAAGGTAGGTGACACTGTGTGGCTCTGTTTTGATATCTCTTAATGGAAACTAATGATCACTTGGAGTGGCTTTGACTATTGAGCTTTTATCTTTTTCTTTTTTATAACCTTCCTAGGGGTTTTTAAATCCTTGAGTAAAGTTGGAGCACATGTGACAAAGTTAGAATCTAGAGATAACACGTGCTGTTTGTTTGAATTTTTTTGAAGTTTTAGAATCTTGAGTAAATTTGAATTTTTTTGGTGAAGTTTTATTGATGTATCAGCCTTAATTGTCTATATAGCATGGATGGGTGGTGTCTGATGAAGTGCTACCATTCTATGCTAAAATTTTCCATTTACAACGTAAAAAAAAGAGAAAAAGATCATTGAATTCTGTGAGGCAACTTCTTTGCTTGGTGTAAAAACATGTTTAATTTAACTCGTCATGTTGCTAGTCGTGCAAGTCTTGTTAAACAGCAATTGTCAAAATTTGTTTAATTTGACTCAAAATGTTTAGTGATAAATCCTCTTTTTTAATGAATCACATCATGTCATTTTTGGGTAGGCCTGTCGTGTCAAATTTGGGATTCTTTCTGATATTTTACCATACACTAATTTGATTAATGTTCAGTGGTACATACTTTTTCTGCATCACCTTTCCCATCTCTCCTCGGTGATAGCTTTTTAGTAAAATTCTGTGGATTTATTTGCATACTGAAATTGAGATATAAATACAAAATATGCTTCTTACTGTACTCTTGTTTTTGGCAGAAATGATTATGAAATGTTGCTGGCCCTTGATGAGAGCAACTCTCAACATGGTGCTGCTGCCAGACAAATTAACAGTTTGCCAGAGTCTGTAGTGCAGGTATGTTGAATATCAGCATCCTTCAAGTTAAGAAAGCATTTAAATTGATAGCCAGGTAGTGTTTCTGCATATTCACTTGTTCATCTTATTTGTTTTCTGCTATGCAGACTGATAACTTGGAAGAGACCTGTGCGATCTGTCTTGAAGCCCCTGCTATTGGAGAGAAAATACGTCATCTCCCTTGTTTACACAAATTTCACAAAGAAGTAGGAGTTTTGTTCTTTGCAACATCAGAAGCATTGTGTTGTGTGTTTTATCACAAACCATATGCATTTGATTGCTTCATTTCATTTTTTTGTGCAGTGTATTGATCCATGGCTCAGCAGAAAAACATCATGCCCGATTTGCAAGTGGTCTATAACTTCTTGATTTTGCACTTTGGAATCATTTGCTTCATTACCTGTTTAGGAGTTTGGCAATGATCGCTTTTAGGTGCATTTTAAAAGTGTGTTTGCCTTGAAAAGGCATCAAAATGATTCTTTTGTTGGGGTTTTTTGATGATTTTGATGTGTTAATATAAAAAAAAAAATCAAAGAAAAATCATTTTGATGCAGTCTACAAGCGAAAAACACTTTTAAAACACGGGCACCATGATACCAAACACGCCAGCAAAGATGTCTCAATTTAGATTGATATACAATTGACCTTAAGGGAAAGGTAACCATGACATGTCTGTTTTCCTGCTCTTAAGGAAATTTACACGCTGGAATTAAGGGGGGAAACTGTGTTTTATTTCTTCTACCTACTTTTTTGTGTAAGATGATTAGCTGATATGTTGGTAAGGGATGCAGGCTTCCTTCTGTAACTGTAAAATTATTTGTGGTTGCCTATTGGGCTTGCTTGTAGACTGGGCTTGAACAAAAGCCATGTAATTCTGTAGCGGAATCCTTGACCAAATTTTTGATGAAGTTAAGGCGAAGGGAAGTCAAATCCTGCAGTCGGAGCATTTGAGAAGATTATCAGGGGCATCAAGACAACCTTTGTCCATCGGTCTCTGAAATCAAGTTCCCTTTAGCTTGCTTTATCTGAGCAGGGAGAAATGCTGCATGGAATTGTATGTGCAAGCTTGCGCTGCTTGCAGATTTCAGTGTTCATGTATCTGGTCTCTTAGTGGCCGTTTACTCCGATGCTTTTGATCATCTATAGTGAGAGGGGCATTTATCAGATTGCTGATGTGAAAATGCATACACGTCATTGCTTTTGAATGCTTGCCATGCAGCTTCAGACAGATTACTTCCAAGTTCTTTATATTTTTAAAGGACGTTGTGAGGTGGAAAAGCAAATCCCATGCGAATGGACTGTTATTACAGGGGGTGTCCACACAACAATTCAAGATCCCACTTTCGGTCTTGAATTCATGTAAGATTTTTCTTTGAAATCGTGTAGGCTGCTATACGCGCTGCTGCACTAGCTGCTGCTAACCAGTGCATAAGAAAGTTCACAGGCCCGAGCTTCCCAGGGAAATTTTTTTGAAAAAAATAAAATTATGTCTAGAGCATATTTCAAAGAATATCGAAAGCAAACAGCCAGCTGACCCATTAGGTATTAACGGAATAAAGATGTTAGTTCTATGAGCTAAAAGTAGTACGGGTTGAACGAGGAAATTTCAAAGATGAGAGACCTCAATTGTACAAGCTGATAGTGCAAGTACCTCATTAAAAAAAGCTCATAGCTCGTTGATCCGACCGTTGAGTTACAAAAAATAACGCCACTGCGAGGGCTTAAAAGCAAAGGTTGGCAGGCATAGTTTTGCTTTCCCACCCTCCAGTTTCCTGAGCTTGGGTGCCAGCAGAATATCGTCTCGGAATTGGTTGAGATGTAAACACCCTGAAGCGCAACTCACCGACTCCTGCAATTCTTTTGCCGCTGCAAATACATGGTGAGTAACTTGGGACGGTGTGACCCTGGCTAGTCAGTAGTAATCCAAGGCGTGCCCTTATCATTCCTGTGGCTAAACCAAGGAATTTGGACACTTCTTGACAAGTTCAAATATCTCTTCAGATATGGTATATGCATGCACATCTGTTCAAAACCGCGTTTGTAATCTCTTGAAATTCTAGGGTCGCGTTTGATAGGGAAGAGAAATTGCAATCACTGTAATAATGGACGACGTAGACCTGACAAAAAGAGGTACCAAGAGATCCATAAAAATAAGTAAATAATGAGCAATAGTTCATTTGCATAAAAATATCAAAATGAAACTGATGTCCTGCATTCTAGTTTTGTATAAATGAATATAATACCCACCTTATTACACTTATATTATGGTTAATAAAAGAACTCCAGAATGTACTATTGGAAGCTTCTGTGATGTGCCCATCAAATACGACTATCGCGAATCCTTGGATATGAGATTGTTGCTTTCGACTTTCCAGCATTGCAGAGCTCATCAGAGCCATCCCCACTTTCAAAAACAGCAGCAGCTCCCATTCCTGTGCCTGCATTTAATTAGTGATAACAGTTAGTCATAAGCATATGTTCCAGCAGCACTCCACAAACACACACGTAGAGAGAGAGAGAGGAGAATACCTATGCACATTGACACCACTCCAAAGCGACAGTCCCTACCGCGGCGCTTCATCTCATGCAGTAAAGTAGCCACACATCTAGCACCTGCAACAGTTAAGAGGCATGGATTAGTCTTTGAATTAGCATGTAACTGCTTCAGTTCATATTCATGTCTAAAATTAAGATCATATATTAACATAGATGCTCCATTGCCATGATTCCCTTGCACAAATCAAAAGTGGTGTTCTATATTACAAGTATTACGCAAATTTACAAGCATACTATATTCCCGTGAATTTGAACACTTCACAAGTGATGTGGCCAGTGGATAATATAATTATAGCTCATCTAATTAAAAGATGTTTTCAGTTTCCTGTCCCATTTTGAACATATCATAGCTGCTGAAAATTTTAAGAAATTCAAAGCGGAAAGACAAAATACCTGTTGTACCCAGAGGATGTCCAATTGCTATTGCCCCTCCATTGACATTGATCTTCTGCAGATCAAGCTCCAGCTTCTTACAACAATATACAAACTGGGAAGCAAATGCCTGGACGAGGAATAACAAAATTTAGTGAGCTGGAAAGAGTGTTTGAATAAGGTAGAAATACAACTAAAAACTATACAATTCTATTTACCTCATTTATCTCAAAAAGATCAATATCTTCAAGATCTAGACCAGCAGCCTTCACTGCAGCGGGGATTGCAACAGCTGGGCCTACACCCATGGTGGCAGGATCCACACCAACAACAACAAATGCTCTGCATGGGCAAAATAATTTCATATGGGAAAAATGAGAAGGAGAATGTTTTGATATATTCTCATCATTTTAGTTATAGATGAAAACTAATATAATAGATGGCAAGCGACCTCTAAACAACATGTCTCAAGTAAAAGAATAAGATTTGTGTTTATAGAGGGCCACCTTCCTAGACTACAAAACAAATGAGCTGCAGGGGAATTGCCTTGACTGAGGCTGTAAAACTTGAAAACTTAAAACTCACGGATGCGTATAGATAAACAATAAGTTAGTAGGATTTACCTGAATACACCAAGGATGGGTAGCCCTTTGCGCATAGCAACACTTCTTTTCATAAGCAATACAGCTGCAGCACCATCACTGACTTGGCTAGAATTCCCTGAAGAAGAAGAACCTCATTATCAACTGGATTGAAGTAAACTAACCTAACATATTGAAAAGAAGAAGAAGAAGAAGAAGAAGAAGTAGAAGAAGAAGAAGCACATATGTTGTTTACCGGCAGTGGTGGTCCCATCTTTCTTAAACACGGCCTTTAGTTTTCCCAGATCTGCTAATGATGTGTTTGGGCGAATCCCATCGTCAACAGAAACTATTATGGGCTTCTCATCCCCAGTTTTAGGGTCAACTATCTTTAAACAGGAAAAAACATGAATCAGTTGCTACATGTTCAGCTCTTAAGCCAGCAATGACAAAAATGAAAGCACATGAAATAAATCAAGATGCATATTTTCTCAAATCATTAAACTAAAATATACCTTTGTAGCAACAGGGATGATTTCATCTTTGAATCTACCAGAAGCAGAAGCGGTGGCGGCCTTCCTGTGAGAATCAACCTAACAACAACAGTTTAAAAAGTCTTCCTTTGAGAATCAACCTAGCGACCATAATTTAACAATATTAATACTACAAATCATGTTAAAATATACCACGTAGTAGATTAATTGCACTTACTGCAGCCCGATCCTGTTCCCCCCTTGTCACACTGAAACGATGTGCAACATTCTCTGAAGTAACACCCATGGGTAGAAGGCAATCTTGGGCTTTCTGAAAGTGCTTTACCTGCCATAATCGACATAACCTTAATAATCCAATCTAGATCAATAAGCAACAAAACACAAACAATCACCTACAAACCTTCTGAAACAAATTGAAAGAAGAGAAAAATAAATATACCTTTGGGTTCACATCTCCAACCCATGCCCTTGAATTAACTGTCATGGATTCCAACCCAGCTCCTATGCCTGCAACAAAGGGATGCAAAATGTAAAGCCTAATAATTAAAATGATATCAATGTAATACATTATGTCAAAGACAGCTTAGGGGATTCCTATTACCAACTTCATAGAACCCTGCTTTGATAGAAGCAGCCACATCAGCAACTGCCTGAAGCCCAGACGAACATTTCCTATTGACAGTCCTTATCGGCACAGTTTCTGGACCAGATTCAAAATTTATTCAAGTAAGCATAAAGTAGTAACACAACTAATACACCTTGAAAGATGCAATTTAAGAAACATACCAGGGAAACCAGCATAGAATGCAGCCATCCTGCATTCACTTGCTCTTTGAGATCCTGGAGCCAATACTGAACCCACAACAATATCCCCAACTTCTCTTGGATCTAGATTAGTTTTCTCTAGCAACGCCTACACAAACCAATGTTCAAAATAACAGCATACACAAGTTTTATTATTCTGCAATAAAAAACATATTCAAAATCATAACCATAACTGAAACCAAATTCAAAATAAAACTACAAACAAACCTTCAGCACAGGTGCTAGTAAATCCTCAGCATGAGTATCCTTGAAACCACCACGCTTTGATTTGCATTGCGGAGTTCGATAAGCTCTATATAACCACAAATTACAAAACAAAACAAAATCTCGTTACCGTGCATGACTACATATGCGATTCAATAAAACATTTTACAGAAATCATTTCAACTACTACTTACGCTACAACAACGACATCATCTCCGTATGCCGCGCTACCTTCAGCTAAACAAGCAGATGCCTGATTTCACAAATAATTAAAATACAATTTATATTAATTGAGAAATGAAGCTACAAACTATTTGTCAATTACAAAAAATTCAGAATTACGCATCGATCCTTCAACTTTCATGAATTCAAAATATATCGAATATCGCTAATATTCTTGAACTTACAGAAAGAGAGGATTCGTGGTTGTTATACCAAGGAGCAGAAGAAGAACGGAGGTGACCGAGAAGAACACGTTGCCTG